>CM060655.1:21024399-21624399 GCA_030686955.1 Odontamblyopus rebecca | reverse complement strand
GCCTGGTTGTGAAGCTGTTTGATCAATGAGCAGTGAACCTTTAACATTGTCCATGCTCTACTCTGCCCTGATCAGTCCTGACCGGCCACACTGGACTCAAACCTGATTAAAGTAGCACTAGTCGTCTTCAGCGTGTATTAAAAGTACGAGTAAAGGGCTCTTTCTTCAGGCCACAATGCTGAGGTCTTTGCTTGTACAGAGACTGTATAAATGCATTCATATTTGTAACTGCATTACCATAATGATAGTGGCACAGAGTTATTGCCCAGGGTGCTAGGTTTGGGATTTTTGTTTGTAGTTTAATAGTAAAGTTTCCCAAGTCGTGTAGCTGAAGTCACATGTGTCTGCAGAAAAAAAATGTGAAATTGCCATGTGGGCACAAACACTTCCATGGTCTGAGTGGTTCAAAGGTGGAATGTTGATCCGGAGCAGGAGCATCAGCCTCTGGAACGCTCTCTGCTTGGGTCCTAAAAATAACTTTCCCACACTCTCAACGCTCCATGTGCACAGGGTTCACAACATGGAGACTAGCTATGGATTTGTTTTTTATTTTTCCAGACAAAATGCGATTAACAGTTTTTCATACACGCTTACCTGTATGCATTTTAGGTCATTATTGCCAGTATCTCACAAAACTGGACCTCTTCTCCCTGGTATTTTAGCACAGCTAGACAGAATATCTTGGTATTTTATTTTATACACTTGTTTTGATTTCCTATTTATGGTGACATTTGTGCTTGAATTGTCTTTAATATTGCTATTGATTTTTATGAGAAGCACATTGGTGAGCTGAAGTTGTTTTTTAATGAGCTATATAAATAAAGTCTAATTGAATTGAATCACAAAATTCAAAATATCATGGTGTAGATTAGATTATTTCTGCTCTTGCTCTGTAATGGTGATGCAGCTACCATTTAATTGTGCTTATTTAATTTTGACGACTACCTTGAGATCATATTAAAAACTTTCTTGTTGCTTTCTTGTTGCTAAGTATGAGAAATGCAGTTGAACAATTTTAATGTGTAGATTACTGTATGCATGTCTTCCAGCATCCATTATTTCATATGATTTTGTCAGAAGCCCTGCCTGACTAGACAAATTAACACTCTTCCTTGATTTGACTTATCATTATTAAGTTGTTTGTTTCTGTTAATAACATGGATTACCTAACCTCTTCCACGATGAAAAATGTGAGTGTAATAAAGGGAGTCCACCAGCAGTCTAGAGTTGTTTAAACGAGTGAGACGCATTGAGCTGCTGCCGAATGCAGTTGCGTTCATGAATTTTGTGAGGGCGAGTGTCCTTCAAAGTTCACAGGTGGCTATTGAAAGGCTCAACTAGAAGATGGAGGATAGTTGGGACATGCAGAGCTTTGAATAGACTTTAATTACCCTCTATAGTCAAAGCACAGGGGCACTGGGAGGACAAGTCTGCACTTCAAAAGGCAACTTTGAGGGCAAGATGCTTACAGCTTATCAGAAAGGTTTATAGCACTCTACATAGGCCATACAGAAGCACCAGCTCTTTCTTGTTTCTCCATGTTACCTAGAGCACATATGTGATTGTGTTAAAGTGGGGGAAGTTTGGCTGGGAGAGTACTCTAGTGTGTGGCTTAACCAAACTTTCCTTTTGTCCACAACAATGATGAGTGATGATGAGTGACAGGGGTGTTAGCAGTGGGATCTGGGGAACAGAATGTGGCAAAGCAGTGTTCACCCAAACTCACAGAAAGGGTCACGTTTGAGGCAAGCATCTTTACTAACATATGTTAAAGATGTCATGTCCTATTCATTGTCTGATATTTAGATGTACATCAGGGCTCTCCGTAACTGGAACGATATTTTGACCTTATTTCCAAAAATTATTCTTGATCTATTTCACCTCTTAAAATTAAAGCAAAATCCAAGGTTTCTGTCACTTTACATTTGTTTTTTTTATAATTAGTATATCTTAATTGATTCTGTAAGGCATGAAACCATGACCATGTGTAAGGAAGGCAGTTGTTCTTTTGTTACGCAAGTTTATACATTTTGCTTAACCGGCCTACCACACGACCCCTCCCCCTGCACCTCACACTCTTGTTGTGGCTCATGCTAGTTAAGAAAGGGGAGAAGTTCCGTGCAATTGTCTCCCAGGAGGCAGCTATAGACTAAGGGTTTGGATGCTGAGGATAGCTCTAGATGGCAGTTAGTAATAAACCAGTATTTTTTTTTAGCCTGTTAACTTGCTCCCCCTCCCTCTCTCTGAGCGGAGCAGCGATGGTAATGGGGGGTGACAGCTCACCTCTCCCTAGCGTGCCTACCGTCCTCTGAGCGTTACAGCCCCCCTCAATCCTCGTCACCCCTCCCCAAGGCCTGAAGGCCACAAAGGTTACTCCATATGTTAGAATCCCCTTTCCCTACTGACAATAGTATCACCATTGGACAACATTGGACCCCTATGTTGAGCTTAATTCGTAAGACTACCAGTGATAGCTTACTTGTTTTACAGTACCTTCTATAGGCCTTTTTTCCTGCAATATAACTATGACACTATATTGGCTAAGTGGTATCATTGTAAAGCATCTCTCAGTTTCAAACTTTGAAAATTTTGAAGACCTCTCCCCTTTTAATTAATCCATAGCTGAGGATGATCATTTTATCAAACTGGACATTGTGGGTGTCAGGAATAAATCCACACATAACAATGGGTGTGTGTGCATGTGTGCGTGTGTGTGTGTGTGCGTGTGTGTGCGTAAGTGCATGTTTTTCTTTTCACTAAATATTTAGCTGGTTACAATCTGCACCATGGTGTTCATAGCCCCATTTATTGTTCTGATGGAATGAGTGACTGTGCTGATTGTGCCCTTTCCCATTCTGATAACGCCACTCTCCCTAATAGCAGTCTAATATTAAATATGAGGAAAGGCCCTGGTGTAATCTGACTTGTCTTAATTACAGGCAGTATCCAGTAATAGGCTGCGTCCATAGATATGAGCCATTAGAGCAGTGTCTCTGGCGGGAAAGGCCTGTTTGGCTATGAGGTGGCTGATAAAGAATCCATGCCTCATTTACCTCCAATTTTTTGTTCACACATCTCTGTATTAAATTCAGCAGTGGCAAAGGACAATGTTAAACTGATTTGTGGGATCTCCTGTCTCATGTAGCTAATCTGCTCTGCTTGCACTGTCAGCAATCACCAATGTCAAACCCATAGGAAAATATGGTTTCTCCAAAAAGTTAATTTCTCAGATCATCAACATTTACAGGCAACTCTTATCAGCCAACTTAAACTTGCTTTTCTCTAAAGTACACTCTTAAAAGTGACTTGTATCAAGAGCAATTGCCTTTCAATCAAAACCTTTTACAATGAGCACTGAAGAAATACTTTGTACAAAAATGTACAGATGACCTGGACAAACCTTATTTAATATCACAGGATTTTTTCATAAAATTATTTGTATTTCAAATACTGCAAAACAAAGTCTTTCCATTTCAGATAATACACCCATTATTAGTATGGAAATTAGAAGTGGAATGAGCTGAAGGCTTGTCACTTGAGTGACAGTTAAAGACACTCTTGGTTCAGTGCACTGTATTTAAGGCATGTTTGATATTTTTCAAACTCTGTATTTGGCAAATTATCCTCGGGTGGCAGCTCAAACCTTGTTGGTATTTAAGACAGATTTGAGTGAATATTCCTGAATTGTGTTGGTGGTTGCATTTAAGGGAGCATCAGTCTCATAACTGGGAGGTGTCGTCTGCTGACAGATCACTGTCTGGATGAGAGAGCACAGCAGCATCCCACCTCATTACCGTAGCAACACACTAACCCAGGGACCGACGTACTGCTCGCTGTGATTAAGATGTAAATTTCCTCTAATTGGAATGTAAATTCATACATTTATATGAAGACGTCAGCTGTCAGATTGCAATATTGTGTCCTTTTTTCTCCAACTCCCCTGTTCCCCAGGCAGGGACTAGGTGCCTATAATCTGTATCATACCCGCGCAGCCCATCCTGGGATTTGCCGTTTGTTTAATAGCAAGCCCATTGTCCTGCATCCTGCCTGTCATTGTACTGCTCCCATTCATGTTTCTGTGTTTTGTTGCGGTGTGATTTGCTCTCTCTACCTATGTTTGTTCCTCCATGCATGGCTGAGCCGTCAGGGCTTTGGGGATGAGGAGGGACTTTGTGACGGGGCTGGGGTCATCGGGTGGCCGTATTTTGTGTGTGCATCGATTACTTCTGCTGAATGTTCCTCAATGCAAATAAGTCTTCCACTTTGAGAGGAAGCACATGTATCTGAAGTAATTAATTTTACCCTTGAATGCCAGCTGTGGTGTTGCTGTGATCTGCTCTATACTGGTCCTTCTCACCAATAAAGAACGTGTTACTTTGGTTTTGGTAGATGTAGTATGGTTAACAATAAATGTATGTTATAAGTGTTTTCCTGCTGTTTCTGTGCAAATACTTGTATGAATTCAAATGAATTGCACTTAATTAACTGCAACATTGTGTATTCTCTGAGCATTGTAATTCAGAAATCCTAACACACAAGTTAAGCACTGACTGACCCAATTAGGACCAGGTGTCATAAGATGGCTCTATTTACGTGAGACTGTTAAGACATTGCTACTGCAGTCTTTAAAAGTTATGATTGTCAGTTTGTGCACATAGCCAAATCACACTTTTTGTTTTCAGGTTCACCAAATAATTTTCACTTGTCAAATATACTCAAGTGGTGACAGCCTCAGGAAATATTTTGAGGAACAGGAACAAACGCTTTCACGCACCTATACCGCTGTTATGTCCTAGGAGATTCTGCCCATAACTTTATAATGACAGTGTGAAGGGGGACAGAAAAACATTATTGCATCATTGAAAAGGGCGTGCCAGTTTTGGATTCCCATGAAGTGTCACCATCAGGAATTCGGTTTATGTGGCCAAAGTTTGTCAACAGCAGTGATCCACCCACCTGTGACACTAGAAATTCCATGCATTTAGAAGCCCTTCCTTAAATAGATTAAATAGATCCTAATAAACCTGCATGTCTTCATCTCATCAACATGCATCATAACGTCTTTACCTCATGGATTCAATAGCTCGGAAATTGACATGTTCCCAGCCGTTGTTTCTGTTAACCGGGAATCTGCCTTGAGTCAGCCAAATCAGGTTGGCATGTTCATGTGGCTTGGAAATCATCTCATCAAAATCTTCATGGAACCCATCATCTGAATGTTCAGGTGTCAAAGGAGGAAGTGAATCATTGCCCGTTGCCCCTGGCTCTCATGCAACATTTCTACTGTACACGGTGATTCACAGTGGATGTTGAGAAGTGATTATTAATGACTTGTTTATTTGAATGTATTTGCATTTTACATAGAGCTCCTTGGGCTGCGTCTCCAAACAGCACTACAGACTTGGTCACTTGTCCCTCAGTAGATCACAGAGGCCACTCACACAAGGAGAGATGAGAAAGGAGGAAGTGGGGCAGAGAGGCAGACAGAAAGGGAAGTGAGACACCATTTTGTCCCCAGGTACGACAGAGGCACTCATGCAGAAAGATCCCACATGGAGGAGGTGGGAGAGGAGGAGGGGGCATCAAGGAACTATCTCCTCATTTAGACTCCCCCATTCTCCAAGTACATCTGTCCCACTTCCTGTGCCACACACCTTTAGTATAGTCTTTAAATGTTTTGATGCTAGCCATTGCGACTGAATACAAGCTGTCTCACTTTAAAATGTTTTACAGTAATATTAAGGTTTATGTGCTATAATTCTGTTGTTTTTTAGCAACATGGCCTTCAGACACTTACTGTGATTACCCACAAGCAGTCCATCATATGCAAATATATGTACTACAGTATTCACCATTTTATTCAACTGTGCGGCTATCGCATGGCTGCCTGCTTTAAAACAATTAAACTTTGCTCCTCCCCTGCATGAAAAAAAATCATTTGTGGATGTGTTGGGTGAAATTTAGCAAGAAATTATCATTTTCTGAATCACTTCACTCGGTTTGCACAGTGTTTGTTTCATTCTTCTCCTTTATGCTCCAGGTCTTTGAGGTCTTCAAAAGACTTACATCCTGCTGCATGTTCTTCTATTTGCTTCTTTTCTCTGCACTTTTCTCAGCATTATCCAACAGCACTTTTTGTGCGTGCAAATGCTCTCTGAACGGCGTTCTTTCTTCCCTTTCAGGCAGAATGTCATTGTTGCTGCCTGTGGGCTGGGTGTATTTATTTAGGGGTAATTGGTGTGTGGATGAGTGAGGTAATGAGGTGGATCCACACTTGGTTGCTCCCTGCCTCAAAGCCTGAGACAGACACAGCCTAGCTGGGCTCCGACTTGAGCTGTAGCCTTCTGCAGTTTGTACCACACAATCCAGAAAGGCCCTTTCATACCCAGGTGGACAAACACAATTGCCGGGGCTGATACCTCAATGAGGCGTCTGTAGTTTGAAGTGCTGAGTGCTCCAGTATACGCACATGCACCATCACTACAGCTGTGCACTGCTGTGTATATATTGTAGGAGAGGTGAGGAAAAAGCAGAACTTGATTGCTTGCCTGTGTCAGTCTTGGGTTTTTGTTTGTCTTGTGATTGTAGAAGTGATTTCCCTCTGCTTTTGTAAGTGCATGTATATCAGGATGAGTGGCTGTTCAATGGAGCTCAACAAGGACCTTTGGCAGTGGCAGCCCCCTGCCAACCTCGGCCTGGCCCTGATGTCCTGCAGAGTTACCTAATGATTTCACTTACACCTCCCTTATCTGTGTGGCCCACGTGGCAGCAGCCGTCTGACGGTTCAGCCTTTACATGCCATTTGCTGCCTCATACCCTGTAAAATTCAATTGCACAGATTTCCCACTGTAGACTGAGTAGGAGGATGTCCCTCTCTTACTTCTGTCTCTCCATTACTCTCACATAAAACAAGTTCTTAGGCTTCAATCTTTTTATTTTGTTTTGTAACAACTTTGGATTTTAGCTCTTTGAAGTTGACACACTGTAGCCATCTGAGTGTGAAATTCAGGGGGAAAGAAGATGCTGGCACCCACAGGTGTTCTGGACTTTATAATATGCATATATTATTTTGTTGTTATCAGGGTAATTGGTGTAGACCTGACAGCCTTTGATAGACACACAATTACTGTATGTGATGCATGTGGGCTCATTTTAGGACAGGATTTTGAGTTGCTAATGGTGCATTATTCAGCTTTTGGTCTGTCCCCAAAAGTGCCGGGCCAAATCAAACACGCCGCTCCAGGGTAATTGAGGCCCACTCCGCACCCCCTGTGGCGAGCAAGGCAGAACTGTAATCCCCTGACAACTCTGACTTGGCCCCAATCTGGCAGGCCGCCCAATTCCCAGCAAAATGTCGAACTCATTGGCAGAACGTGGATATTCTAGTATAAAAACTTTTCTTTCACACTGATAATTGGACAGTGATTATAAATCATCAGGCTAATATTCTAATCTTCAAAGGTTTACAGTCATGTTCAGACAAACGAGCAACCCATCTTCACAAATAAGTGAATTTTGTTGTGGCTCAATAGTGCACTCACTACAGTCCAAAAGTATTATTTTTAATTGTCTATAAATTGTGTAAATTTACACATAATATAATAAAGTTATCCATTATAGTGATACTTTTTCCCAATAAAAATATGCAAATAGTCCTTTTTTATTAAATTTCTACCTCTAGAGGTAATTTACAGGGGGCATATCTCATGTATTTATCAGAACCTTACATTTTTTTACTCACATGTTTCCTGCGCAGGCCAGAGCTGTTTAATAGTTTTAACTGTGCGCCATGATTAACACTCAGCTAATGGTTTGCTAAAGACTGTTGCGTTTGGGGCAAAATTAAAGCAGATAAAGCACAAATCCCCATCACCCACGTGAGTGTAGGACCTGGGGGTCACAGAGCGATGGAATGTGGTGAAGTTTTTGACAGGCCACTGGAGGTGATGTCTCATTCCCTCTGACGTGTTGGACACCCTAAAGGTGCCTCTGCCTTCAGCCTGCCCAGGAATCACCTCACCTAGCTGTGGCTAAATTTACACTACCACCTGCCCTCAGCGAGGGCATGCAGGAGAGGCTGAGCTAGTTTTGGGGTGTAGAGGGCAAAGTGGAGAGAGAGCTGATAGGTTACTGAAATGTGTTGGGGAAGTCACAGGGACGTGACAACATTATTCTGAAGTACCCGTAGTTTAAATAAGCCAAAAACATTGCAACATGCATAATCAAAGGAATTTTATATTTCCATATAGTAGCAAAATATTATTGTATTTCTGTAGTGTCCACTTGGTATATTCAGAACAATTATAAAACATGAAACATAGTTTATTTAATAAACATAACAAAATAAATTGATGTTATAATACCAGATAATAGTATCACAATCAAATACATGCTTTCCTATTCAATAGGACTCCAATCCTAAATATTTCCAATAGTGCCGATGCCATGATTGACCAGTTACAATAATTACAGCTGGCCAAAGTTCTCAGAATGTCAGCAGTGTTGTTCTTCTTTGGATCTGCCTCTGTCCTCCTGTGGACAGTCAGATGCTCCTGTGTCCTGATGTGCTGATTGGTCTGTGAGGCTTGAGGTTTGTCTATGTGTGGCCCGGCTGGTCCAAGTCAGCAGTAATGACTGGCTTTGGCCGGCATGCCTGTTAATGTGAATGGGGTTACTCTGGGCAACACCTTTTCAGCTGGGTCCTATGAAGTCCTCAGTATGGTGGTCTTTGTCCACACAAGGGCTGTCCTCTCAGCAGAAAAGGCTCCTTTTTTGTGAGGACTATCAACTAGTGATGGATTATACACCCCCCCTTTATTCTCGCGACTCTACGAGGATGTGTGCAAACTTACACTCTCAGAAGCACATGCACAGATATTATTACAAACTCATCAACGTGTGGAGGTCTTATGTAACTGGAGGCACATTTTCATTATAACAATATATGACACATAAGGAACAATTTCAATTACCATTTTCTTTGGAGAGCAGTATTATAAAAGATGACACTAATGGAGTTTAAAAACAAAGCTAGTAAGTTTAATTGAACTGGATTGCTCCCATATTTTTCAATTGCATTTATACAAATATACTCTATTCAATATTTTCTTGCCTTTTGATTTTGAGCACAATATTTGTATTCGTAATATTGTATAGCCTTATCACAATACTGGTCATCTACATTGTTAATAATCATTAATTTATAGTATGCAACTTTCTGCATCATTCTACAGAATTAGAAAGTTAAAACCATACTTTGGAAATTCTCCATGTGGATAGATAAGTTTTATGCTATACTCTGGAATATTACAGCTGAAGGTCAAATTTGTGGAGATACAAGTCTGCTCACACTTAATGATGCATGTTTTTCAGTGCAAACACACAAAACAATAAAAAAAAAAAAAAACAGGCTTTTAATTTAATCTATTTTTGGCTAAAAAACTACATACCTCAGCTTATCCATTCGGCTCAACCTATACCAGATCAATTATTCAGTTTAATAGCTCTGCAAGCATTATACAGACTATTGTGAAACTGTGCTAAAACGCCCACTACTGCCCACACCCCTCTAATGGGTGAACTATGTCCCCAGCCAGTACCACAGTGACCTCTAAATGACCTTTCAACTCGTCATATGCTTCCCTGTAAATATCAGGAACTCCACTGTGACCCCGACGATGAGGAACAGATATGACTGCAAAGACTGGTATGGTGATGCAGGATTTTAGAGTTGTTTTTATGTTGCTGTGTGAATATAGTGACACAAGCACACTGTGTTATGAGTGTTATGAGAGAATATTGTGTGTATGTGTGTGTGTGTGTGTGTGTGTGTGTGTGTATGACAAATGTCCTAAGTGTTGGATTTTGGGGGTGGATACAGCAGTATAAAACAATTGCCTGGCATTGTTCAGTGGAGTTCTTTATATTTCTGCTGTCCAACAACAACAAATATGACAATGGATTGTGGTCTGGTAATAAATAAATAAAACAACAGCAAAGTCATCTGACAGTATAAAGAATCATGTTATTTGGCTTTTTTTGAAGATTACATAAGAGCAATGTTTATTTATTTATTTTTCCTTTATTACACTTGTTTTGATAAATTTGATTAATTTTGTTTTTATTTGAAAGCGCATCAACCAACTGGTACATGATTAAAAAGGAATGAATTGATTTTTTTTTGTGTGTGTGTGTTCATTTGGACAACAGTACACCTGTGTATAGCTACAGGAGACCATGCTTAACCTCAGTTGGGCATTTCACAAAAAACACACAAATGTTTAATAAAAACAAATTAAGCAGTTACATCTGCCTTTCTAAAAACATGCTTTGTCCCATCTCTTCATATGTATCACAGCCACATGATTTGGGAGTAAAATGTGTGTCTGAGGGTACCGCCAGTCCCCCAGATATGCTGTCATAACCCATGCAGCCTCCCGCTCTGCTATGGCTCTATATGCAGTGAAGGCAGCACTTAGACATGTTTGTACTCTCCGCCCTTTCTCCCTCTGCACCTCTCCACAGGCGCCATGTCACCCGGGGGCTTCAACACACTCCCCGGCTGTGCCCAAGTCCAACTAACACCCACTAACCCCTGTCCGCCATCACCACCCTTTTCTCTGCCCAGTCAGACTGCCCTCAGCCCCTCGCCCTGCAAAATGCCTACAGCCCAAACCAACACTTCGACAGAGAAATAAAAATGAACTGAAAAGAGGCAAAATGGCCTCATGCTGCGTCTTCTGTCAGTGGTCTTTGACAGGTTCGAGCAGAGGCCCCAGAAGACGGTGACGGCCAGAACAAGTCAAATCCCCCTCTCTGGTGCAGTTACACTTTGACCCCGCTTTGTCCATTTGGTTATGCAAAAGGACCACAAGGCTAGCTGGGCCCCTTGCTTATGACCTAGTATTTTTGATGATTCTTGCTTTTTCTTGCTCATCTTCTTGATGAATTTACTATCAGATGCTGATTTGTTGACCTGTCTTGCATATTTCTTCCATAAACAGTAAATCTCTTATAGGTTTACATAGGCCCCTGCCCTCCATCTGAGATTATGACATCCTCAATTTCTGGAATGTAAACACAACCAATTCACTTTCTTATCCCCAAAGGATATACTGTAATGTCTTTTTATTTTAGTAAATTATCCATGTTTATTTTGTACCAGTCCAAAGCCTAAAAGAGTTTGGGAAAGCCAACGTTGTCTACCAAGATTTAAGCCGGTTATTCTGACATAGTAGGATCCTGTTGCATTCTTTAGAGTCACAATAGGGGTGAAAGGTAGAGCATTTTCTCAGCCTTGGTTTAGTACAGATGGGCTAGGGTTACAGATTGTTATGCAGTTTATTATAGCAGTTTCCCAAGTTGTTTGTCTGAAATGAGCAGTGATAAGATGAAGATGGGCTGCTTCTATTATAGGATGGGACATCATCTCATATTGGGAATCTTGGTGTGTCGAAGCTTCTTTCTGGGGGCCTAACAAATATTTTCCCACACAATCTGCTTTGTAACTTTATAGGTACAAGGGATTATGGCACCTGGAGGAGAATGAAAAGACCAGGAAGTCTGGGAAATGTGTAGCAATTCCAATTACAAAATGTAGGGCTACCATATTGACCTCAGGACATTTGTAAAGATGTGACTGGAAATGTAGGACATTGACCTGGTGTTTGGATAGATGCACACAGTGCTGCACTATAGTCCAGTTCTGTGAAATTGAATCGACACAGTGTTAACTCTCCATGATGATGCTACTGTCCATGACAATAATGGTCCTGCTATATTTTTCTTCTGCATCAATGACATTTCTGCTATTTATAGAAAATATATTATTCTGTCTGGAACCATTTTTATATCTGCCCAGGAATACAACCTGCTGTGTAGACACCTAGATCTTAATTTACAGAGTGAATGACTGCACAAACTCTGTGTTAGTGATAAATATCATGCCATTTCCATGAGTACAGGTTGATTGTTCATACAAGGGTAATCTGATTGGAAGTGCCAGTTCAGCCATCATGTGTTACAACAAGGTGTTGAGTTTCCCATAGTTCTAAGCTGTACAGTGACACAGGCCATTTGAGACTGTGGCTAAAACTCTATGGAAGAAATGACTCGTTAAATTAGCACCTAATACTCCAGTCATTAGCAAGCAGTTACCGCCACTGGAATGCTTTTGATGTCAGAGCTTTGAGAGTTTGTACCAAAAGAATTTGTAGGATTTAATCAATGGCTTGCATTTGTTGTGAACAAAAGCTTTACAAATATGTACACATATTTATTTTTTTAGAGCAGAAATTCCATGATTTATAATTGGAGTAAAAAACTAATGAACCATGTTAGATATTTAGTGGTCTCTGCTGAAGGAAATTGTCCATTGTGAGAGATATGGGTAACCCTCTTAGGCAAAGCCAGTCTGTGGGCTGGCCCAGAGGGCTCATTTCAAGTGCTTAGTGCTCATTTGGAGCTGTGTCACCTCTCACCCTGTAGCTAACATAACCCCAGCCACTCTGTTGTAGAGTTAGGCCAAAGCACAGACCTTTAGCCTGGTCTGCACCAGAGGCACCACTGACATCACTGTGTTGATACATGCAAAGCCATGTACTGCTGTAACAATGCTGTACATCCACTTTCTCAGTCCCCAACTGTACCACCACAAAACCAAAGCAGAAGAGCCAATAGATTATTTTCCCGCCATTCGCTCCAGTCCAACTACCCCCTCCAACCCTCAGACCCTTTTATTTTTGCTCCTCTTTTTGCTCCCTCTGAAGGTTGCCAAGGCAGCACAGAAAGACTCTGCACACACATACACCCCACTATGCCTCTGAGAGCTTTTCCGGATGTCCTTGTTTACTTCATGGAGTGTGCAGGTCGCAGGAAGCCAGCCTCTGTGACTGTGTCTGTCTGAACCTATACTGACCTCCATTCATTAGGTGTCATTGCATATAGCGTGGCTATTGGCCATACTACATACTTACTAATTCAAATATTTGAGTTTTTCCAGTCAGAAATACAGATGATAACTGTTATTTGGTCAAAACAATAATATACAATATTTTGAATACAGCATACAGAATATTTTTCTGTACACTGAATTTGGACTATATTTGTATTATAAATTATATTGTAAGCTTTACAGTATATCAACAATATATTAACATTTTTACAACATAATTGTGATGTTGTAAACATTTGTGATTTGATATCATGCCTAGTACTAAATATGTGTAATATTGTCTATAATAACACTTGTTTGTGGATGTCCAGGGATGTGGCTGATTATCACTAGGCAGCCTTTTCCCTGTGTGTCAGAGTAATCGATTGGGTTTGTCTGCTCCTCCCCACAACTTTGATGTAGGCATTGATTGTTCTCATATGCCCCTGAACTCAAAGGTTAGAGGAGCCAGCTTCACTTCTGGATTGCTTTGACCTTCCCCCTGCACATGCTCAGTGGGTTCAGTGAGCCCAGAGCCAGAGAGACCCAGAGAGCCAGGCCTGTGGATGCGTGACAGGCAGACATCGGTGTGATGTCTTTTTTTTTTACTCTCCCACCAAGGATGATGTATATGTGATTGATTTTTCTACTAGCCTTCTCTCTAGCGCGTTTCCGCTGCACTGCACTAAGCAGGACTGAATCCAGGCTTGATCAATGCATTGTTTTTCTTTTTCAATCACACTCGAGTGAGCCCAAGACACGAAAGGTTACACAGGTGAGGTTTGGCAGAGCTGGATACAGCTCTTCTAGAGCCACCCCCAAGGCCAATATTTGAGCTCACACAACTTTAGTAGTTTGCAAAAGTTTGAGAAAGTAGTTCCTTTTAATGTCTTCTAGGAGATATTTGTAAACCTTTGTGTTCTCTCAGTGGAAATCTTCCACCCTTGCTCGTATTCTTCTTGTGAAAGCTTACCTTAACCATATTACATTAAATTATAGGGCTTGCAGAGTAGTCACCTGCTCTACATAAAAGGCTGGCTCCATGAATACAACGCCTCTTGTTTCCTCGACAGGCCTGACAAGCCAACTTCTTCTACACACACAAAGGACAAACAAAGGGCCAGTATGCAGAGCCCCTGACTGCTCTGGCAGGAAATGCAAGGCTTCATATCGTACGTGAACATCAATTTCTGTGAGAAAAAAAATGTTTCTCCAAATCCTTAAAAACACAGTTTGGTTTAAAGGAGGAAGTACTGTACCCTAAGGGGTTAACAAGTATCGTGTAGTCCTGAATTATCTCCTAGAAACAACGCGGATAAGCCCTGTTCCTAACGCCTGGTCATTAGGTCCAAGATAAGCATCTGCGGGAGCCTCATGTCTTCAGGGGCTGTGAATGTAATGGGCAGAGAGGGTTCAGGTAGACTTTGAATCCTGCTTTGAGTAGAGGTTTCAAATGTCATTGGAGATTCTTTCATTGAAGAATTACAGGGTTCAACTTCTCCTATTGTTGAGGCTGCATTGCCTGTATACTGAGGTGACTCTCTTGAAAGACACTTTCAACACATTTTGGACTCTGGAAGTACTTGAAGTCCTCTCAGCCTCAGCCTGTGGACTAAGGCAGGCAGTGTGCTCAGCGAGAAGGACGGCCCTCTTAAGCTTTATAGCCGTTAGCCTGTTGGTGTTATGGGCTTTAGATGAGTGGCCCTCATTAACCTACCCTCTTTGTGCTTAGTTGGCACACAAGGGCAGCTAGTCTGATAAGCTCTCTTCAGAGGAAAATGTTACTGAACTAACTAGGCAAATTATATCTATGCTGTAAGCATAATTGTTAAAAGGAAAAAAATTAAATGCTTAACGACCGAGCTTATGACAAATTAAATGCCTTATGCACATCCCTATAACCTGCATGTGTCTCAAGCAACCAAGCCACTTCTGACTGAGACCCAGAGAAAAATATGATGTATATTGTTATTTCTGTTTTGTAGTCTATTGCTATGTTTTTGCGTTTTACTATAAAACATTTAGAGTCTAAGCGACAAGGCTCTGTGTGTGTGTTTTTTTTAATACTGTTGCTACCACCCCTGCTCTCTTCCTCCCTTAATAAAAGGTATATTTACTAGTGGTCCTAGTAGGGGAGCACTGCCTTATAGGTTATTTGGTGCTCACAACCCTTGAACATGACACTCCCTGTGAGCTGTAACAGAGCTAAAGTTCTCTGAAGCATTTAGCAACACACTAGCAGGTTCACTCCATTCTGCCAGTGCTAAAGGGAGTGCTGAAGCATCTAATGCAATTTCAGGCCAACATGGTCTGAATAAACATCGTTGGAGTGTAGTGTCTACTGTACGTGCATCCCACTGTTGTTTGTGTCTCTTTTATCCATACGAGCTGCACTAATATTCTACCATTGTCTGTTTTCTTTTTGTAGAGACTGCATTTGCCTCCTGACCTGTCTGAGACAGTGAGTCGCGTGAGCCGAGGGGAGGTGCCTGGAGTGGCTGTAGCAGCTTCAGCATGTGGCTCCAGCACAAACAAACCCCTGGATTTCTGAGAGGCCCTGGTGCTCTTCACTCTTCTGTCTCTTTCCACTTAATGTCAAGTGGGACTTTACCACAACACGGAGTGGGCACAACACTAAGCACCCACGGGGTATTTATAACAATCAGGGGATGGCGATTTTTATTCCTACAGATGTCATCTTACTGTAAATGCAATATATTGTTTTGCGCTAATCCAAAACATGAAGAATTGTTGTTTATTACATAAAACAGTGCCGTTGTTCAAAAAGAACTTTCTATAAATAATGACTTTGTATTATCTCCCCTAGTTAATTATTAAGGCAACATGAATTGCTGTGTGAGGATGTGGGGAACTGTTTGTCTATGGGACCTCTTTGCTTCGGGTTGGGACAGTGCTGTCCATCTGACCCTGCACCTGTCCTATTGAACCAGCTCCACTGAGCGGAGAGCGTGGGCAGAGGGAGAAAAGCTTGATTTGGGTACAAGCTTCACACCTCATCAGGCGTGTTTGCTGGATGAGCTGCTTTGCTATGACAAGCCCAAAAGAACAAATTAGGTCAAGTGGTGATGCTGACAATTACAGAACAACATAAAATAAAATAATCTGTATGTTTCAGTCTAGTTCGGGTGCCAGTTTGAATATATTTGCCCATAAAAGTAGCTGAAATGGTAACTAGCTGCAGCACATGTTGAGCGAAAGCTAGTGTTACCTGACGGCTTTATGCATGAATGGCTTGTATTGGCTGTGTGAGCGAATGGGCAATGCAGCACTTATACAGGTGAACAACAGAAGCTCTTGTCTGCTTCTGTTGTGGGTAAGCCCTGTTGAGACCACACATACTTTTGAAAATAAACTTTTACAAACATACTTGGACATGTTATTTGTTTCTCAGCGTTTGTTTTTTTTTTTTTGTACCAGTTATGTCAGTGCAGTCAGATCAATTTCGAAGTCAGTCCAAAAGTTTTCCTGTGTCTGATCACCATTTTAATATCTTATGAACAATAACAGAAATAGATGTATGTATGCATGTATAAATAATACAAATTGCTCTAAAAATATTCAAAGTATACAGGGGCTCAGTATTTTTACCGTTTGCATTGTAAAGCAAGAATTGGTCTGAGACAATAATGTGTAACTACAAATGGGAGATGGGGCATGTAGTTAGACATAATTAATTTCCAATGTTTAAGATGTTCTTGTTTGCACAAAGCTCACACATGACCACTGATTGTTACTGCTCAGCTTTGCTGCTGTGGGATTTCCTGGTCTGTATTATTACACATTCTTTTCTTTCCAAACTTTTGCAAAAACTTACATTGCTTGAAGTTGTACCAACCATGAATTACTTGAACCTTTTAATCCTGGGGCTGTGTATTATTTAGACAGTCTCTAATTGCATCTTTCTTGCATTTCGAGTCTCCCTCTCTCATTCTTTGTGTGTAATAATTAATGCTTCTCCTCAATGTTTCTCTGTCCTACTCTCAAAACCAGCCTCTCCCTCCTGTGAGAAACTAAATTGAAAAAGAAAAATATATATTTGCCCAAAATTACATAGTAGAATGTAGGTAACAACATTTTCAGATTTGTGTTATTTCGGGAAACTAAATTATTAACCTTGGTCAGAATTAAGGCGGTTTAGAATCACTTGTATTTTCATTAGGTTTTTACTAATGTGAGTCAGGGTTTTTTGTGTTATTAAGAATGCGGATGATCTTTTCTTTCTGTGTAAAAAATATATTTTTGCTGGTACTTAAAAAAAATAAAATAGACAACTCATTCATGTGCAGAGCTCAGGCTGGTCTGTTAAGCTTTGAGTGACGTTTGATTTTCAATTAATCACTTTGGGTGGGATACTAGGTGGTGGTGCATGCTGTGTGATTGTTACCTGACCTCACTCTCCTGGACATGCCCCCCTTTAGATGCTCTTGTTCTCTTTTTCTCCAATAGACACTGGCAAATGCACTCACACACAGCACCCCCCTGCTGATGCGGCAAGTGAAGCAAAATAACTCACTCTGCCACACAATTGCTCCTCTGCCTTGCTCTAGGCACTGACTGCTTTATTCTATGACTTTTTCTCTTTTGCACTCCCTCCCCCTCCTCATTGGCCCTGTATTTTTTATACCACACTGTAACTCAACTAAAACAAGAGGCCGTGTTGGTGAATTGCTTGACCTTTCTCAACATGCAATGGTGTCTGCGCTGTGTGGTCTGTGCTGCACCATACATCTAGTCAGGTTTGCAGTGTTGGGCACAGTACCGTAGTTGTAGTGTTTGGCAGTAGCACATATAGATTAGAGTCTCAGAAATGTCTGTTATATTGCTACATTAATCAGACAAAAAACATTTCTTTAAGACACAATTTTACTGTACAAAATGTTTTATAGTTCTCACAAAATACATTTAGAAAGCTCCATTTTAAATAAAATTAAATTGAAATATTTAAGAGACAGTGTGTCGTTTATCTCAGAAGCAATGCTCAGACATAAACCCAGTTATGTGTTGATGTTTTTACATACACATTAAAAACGCAAAAACTCAATAAGAGCATGACAGATGATGCTAGAAAAACCCTCCCATGGTCGTCAATTATAAATATAGACTGCGGGTTACCAACTCGAAGCCAATGTAATCAAAACAGAATATGGTTACAAAATTTTTGCAACACAAGACTAATATCTTAAAAAAAACATTGTGTACCAGATGAAATACAAAGGCTTTGGTCTGTTTTACAATCAACAATGATTAAATCTGATATGTACTTGTAAACAACTGCCAAACACATTAGAACTCTGTCAAGCAAATGTTTAATCATATTTATAGGAATTAAATATTTTAGTTGCACATTTTTGACCATAGGACACTATAATACAACTATAGCTAATAGACAAATTGTACCTGACCCTAAAGAAATGTATTTTCATGATGCATGGAACATTTATAGAATATTTTTTGGGTTATAAAAAAAATATTGGTGAAATCTTTCTTTCAGATTTCTATAGGGAAGACAAGTACTTTACATTTTGACATAAACAAGCTTATAATAATGAAGACGCAGTCTACCATTTACTACATGTGTTTTATTTTTAGACCTGTTTTTGTATACTTAGATTCGATCCCAAATGTTCAAGCAGAGGTTTAAGTTGCATGCCCCATTCTCTGAGGCCTTTCAGCGTCAGTTGGACATAAATTCTTCTGCTAATATTGTACACAATAGGATTGGTATTTTGTTAAGATCTTCCCAATGCAACTTTTAATGATATGCCAGTGTCCAGAGATCATGCAAAAAAGGCTTGATAGAAAGTCTTGATATTAGCAGATTTAAAACGATAGTCATGGCAGAATCTCCCAACTCTCCTTTGCACACACCACAAAAGACCACCATGGTTTTCTAGCAGGCCATCTATCAGTACTTTATCCTGTTTTTTATATTAACATACAAATGGTCATATACTAACACACCAGAAAAAGGAAACAATGACTGAAGTTGGAAATAGAAAAAGAAACAGGTAAGTTTTTTGTTCCATAAAAACACTGGGCACTTTACAGAGGTCCATATTTTTCTCCTGTTGCTTCTGTCCGTGAAAAGTTCTCAGGTTGTGAATGTGCCTTGAGCTACACAACAGCGCACAATGCCGCTGGATACAAATGTCCCAAAGCTCTCGTAAGAGTCCTTCTCATGTGTCCTTTTTTGCACTCTTGCTTGGCTTTGTTCTAGCTCTCCTGCGTGCCGTGGGTGTCCTGAAGTCAGAGGGGCAACAGCGGAGTGAATGCTTAAAGAGTCAAGTAGCTCTTCTCTCTACTGTAGTCTTGACCAGTACTGAGACATGTCAGGCTCGCTCCCTGGCACTTGGACAGGGACAGACACTCCAGGAGAGATGAGTCCTGCACACACAAGTATGAACAATACATTAGTGAAAAGAAAGAAACTTAGTATAGTGAGTTAGTGTTGTTGATGATTAATTAAAATGGTGACCCCAAATGGCTGCATTCACATTTTAGAAATTGTAGAAACAGGTCAAGAATTAAATCTGAGGGCAAAGATAAATGTATTGTGGAATATTTTTCAAGGACTTAATTATAAAATTATAAAAAAAATTATCTATGATTTAATGCTCCGTATGACTGAATAGTGCTACCATTTCTGGCATTTTCTATATTTATTACTCACCATGTTATTATTATTGACAAAAAATAATCTGTATTTTTGTGTTGATATAAGAATATTTAGATGATATTTTAACAATAATCAGGAATGTGCTCATTTGTGCCCTTAAGTCACTCCCTTGTTTTTTCTCTTTTTGCTTTTTTTTTGTATTTTTAATAGCAATATAGACAATATAGATACTTGAAATTCAACAATTGCAATATAAGCAATTTTTCCTGAAATAACTCCCACTTTTACCATAGAATGTCAGCCTGGCATCTATCTCAGACTTGCACTATGCTTTTAGTATGTTGTGACATGTGAACGCGACCTTTTGTGCAAAATAGGTAAGCAAAATCACAACACATGGGCTGCACAGTAAAACACTCATAGGCTCAATAAATTGATAGCTGCAGCAATGGCATTTAAACAGAGAGGCTACAACGGGCAAATGAATCAAATTAATTAGCAATTTAGCACAGAGGAAATGTGGTTATGCATGATTAACTCTTCATGACTATAACTGGTATATATGGCTCTCGGTAACAGCATTCTAATGGGGTGGAACTAAACTATGGGCAGGAGTGTCGGGGCTGACATAGCGCCGTAAAGACGGTGATGGCGAAATGAGCTTCAGTCATGCAACAAAGATATAATTGATGGCAAGATATCTTAGCAGACAATGAGAGCATTTTTAAATGGGTGGGAGAAGATAGGGTGAATAAATGGTACCCCCATGTTACAGTATGCGGTGGCAGAGTACAGGAAAGAACACAAGTCATAGATAGTGAACTTTTCTGCCTACCTGTTGAGGTGGTACCAGAAGTGGTCATTGACTGGCTGTTCATATGTGCCTGCATATGAGGGGGCGTGTATGTTTCGTAGCTCCGACCGTTCACTGGTGGACTGGTAGGCAGCATGCAGGAATAAGAGGAGGTCTGGCTGGGCTATAGGGGAAGAGAATGTTCCATTAGCCAACCACTGTTTTAACTGTTTGGTATATAACCTATTCATTCTGTATTTTTTACGAGACTAACTAATGTTTTATTAAGAGGCTACATGTCTGTGCTGGTGTGTACTTACTTGCATAGGTAGGTTGTTTGCCATTGTGAAGCTGGGCATAGGAGGCAGTGCACTGTAGGTATTTGTGAGTGCAGAGTCAGGTCTACCGAGCATTGACCCCGAGGTGAAAGATACTGTGGAAGGGCATGTTACAATTAGTTCAATGGTCTGTAAGAGTGAGCTTAGTGTTATGGGGTTATAATGGATTGTCTTTAACAGTGTAACACAGTTTGTCAGTGTGTAAAAGGTTGGTTAATTTGGTGTCTATGTACTTCCTTTGAAGATTATGAATTAAATCCCATTATGACCAGATGAAAAAGTTGGTTCTTATATTTTTTACCTGAGCATGCGTAACGTAACTGATGGGGGACCTACCGGGTGTGGTGGGCTGTGGAATGGCCTGGTACACACTAGTGCTGAAGCTACTGCTGATGGGAATGTGACTTGAAGAATTGTTGGCCTGACGACGCTGGTTCCGCAGTTTTTCCTCTCGCCTCCACTTTGCTCTTCTGTTAGAGAACCATACCTTTACAAACAAACCGGAAAAAAAAAATAAAAAGTGAGTTATTGCACTTGGTGGAAAGTCTCGGAAGTGTTGAAACCAAGCCTATTAACTTACTTGTATTCTTGCTTCGGGCAGGTCGATTTTGGCTGCTAATCTTTCCCGCGCAAAAACGTCTGGGTAGTGAGTTCTTTCAAATTCTAAGAGAGCAACACATGCATAAAATGTTATTGAGTATCATACCAATATCAACAAGTTGTAAAAGCGTATTGCAGTAGTACCTTTTTCGAGCGCTTCGATCTGTTCCTGCGTAAAAGACGTGCGGTTTCTCTGGAGTTTCCTTTTGAGCTGCAGGCGCATCTGTGTCTCCTCTGAATCCTCTCCGTTTGAGCTGATGGAGTTGGTGTTCTCCCCTGTACCGTCTTGTTGTTGGCAGCCATCTTTACAAAATAAAGAAATAAATAAAAATGAAAGAAATATGTTAAAATGCATTCCGCTGACCTAATTTTTTCATTACGCATGGTCCGTGTTTTGTTCTGCGCATGCCTGGAGATAATTGTCCTGCGTGTCATGAATTCATTTGCGTTATGGCTGATTCCAAATAGCAAGATCCAAAGGCAGCTCGTGTTGGTGTAAAGCGGTGGTTTAAGTGTTTATAAAATATTGTGGGAAAAACAGTCTGTCCAGGGCAAAAACCTTTCTCGTACTTTTTACGGTGCAACAATGGAGTGTGTTCTCAAAAGGTTAAGAGAAATGTGACAAGATGTGGCGAGCCTCTTTTCAGAGCCCACGAAATGTATTAAAACCTCAAACTCGCTCACTAGCTCCCTTTTTCTGGGCCACAGCAATGCTTCAATGGTCCGCTCCCATATGGGCGTTGGTATGGCCATTGAGGTGACCACCAACTTTTGAATAGAAGAAGACGCTTTTCAGACTGATACAATGCCTTCAGGAGTAAGGGAAACCATTAAGCTATGGTCAGAGCCAGGGACGGGTAGTGAGCCAGTCCTGGGTGGGTGTAATGTATGGGAGGGGGAGCAGTGGATGACAAAAGGATCCTCTCTCTGTGGAGGCACACAAGGCTATAGTGCGTTGGCATTGTGCGCACGAGGATCCCAGTCAACAGAGCTTTGAGTCCAGTGTGTTAACCCTTATCCACTACCATCATTAATCACGTCCCCCAGCCAGCTACACGCCACTCAGGATTTCTGTCTTCAATTGGAAACAAATGAGTGAGGAGAGAGCATGCAAGGCCCCGAACAACTCCAAATAGGGCCCATGTATTCACTGCCGCTGCGTGTCCGCGGTGGGCGCGCAGACCCTTTCAGCTACGGGCCTGGGCTTATCGCAAAGGCCTGTCGACTTGTTGGACATCATTATCACACCGAGGAGTTAATGCGAAATTAAGCAGGGGGTGCGCTCGAACATAATATTTGACAGGAGCCAGTTTGACAAAGACAAACTGTGCCTATGGATAGGTTATAATACTATTTGAAATTTGGCTTTGTCTGTTGTCTTTCGTTATTTGTGCAAGGAATTAAATAATTATAAACTGGTAAATATGGTTTGGAATTGGGCCTTGTCTCCAATATGAGAGTTAGATGTTATTAAACGGTGAACAATATTTATTTATTTATTTATTTATTTATTTATTTATTTTTTTTTTTACTATGAAATTGACGGTGTTCACAACTTTCTTTTTAAACTTAACTTTAAACTTTGGACAAAATAGCCTATTTAGACTGCCACAGTTATTTATGAAATTAGTAAAACTGTGTTTCAAACGAATTAAATCTTTCAAGAACATTTTTTCAAGTTTAAAACGTATCAAGTCTGTGCGTAAAGCAAATGCCACATGTTTTTTACAGACAAAAGTATCCAAAATGCCATTGGTTTGTATCTGTGCTCGCTATTTGTTTCTCCACTGCGGATAATCCATAAAAAGGAATGAATGTGCAGCTATTATCCGTCTGCCAGACCCACTGACGCTATGGATGGGATTTGTTTTCTTTATAAAAGCGCTGGGAAATAAACTCATTCTTTAGTATCACGATGTCTCAACCAGTGAGGCGGAAAAGCAGCAGCAGCAGAGAGAGAGAAAAAAGAGTTAGAGATACCGAACCAATTGCGGCACCTTTCACTTGCTGAGGCCGGATCAAAACACTCTTGAGAAACCGCTTAAAAGTGAAAGGGAAAGTGGGAGACTAAATCCTATAGACAGGATTTAGAACCATATAGGCCTCAGAAAGAGATAAAAGCGCAAATCGGCGCAGAGGTTTTATTCGGTTTGCATTGGATGTCTATTTGGGCATGTCACTCGGCGCTCAGTGTGGGGTATTAAATACATATCATTTGATTATTATTATTATTATTATTATTATTATTATTATTATTAATAATAATAATAATAATAATAATAATAATAATAATAATAAACATTTACCCATCATTGCGCGCTAAGCCGGTTACGTGTTAATCAAAAAATAATAAAATATATTTTTAAAAATCTGATTTAATAAGCCTACAATTAAAATATTACTCTTATTTTTTCAAAGGCATACTTTAAATAATTAGTCTATAATGACCTATAGGAGCAAAGAGCCTACCTGCGCAGTGTTCTAAGATTCGTGCCTAGGGGGAGGGAGGGTTCAAGTGTAGTCCACCTCAACTTCTTCACACTTCTGCATGTTGCCATAAAGATGCACAAAGTCCCTTCTAATGAGCAATTACATAGTGTCCAGCGTTCCCATAACCAGCCCTTGCGTGTGAAGAAAAACATTCCTTTGTACTAATTTACGCGCATGCACCCATCACGGCTCCCCCCGCAGCCCGTCAGAAGGGGCTCGGGTCTTCTGGAGGGACACCTTTGCTGAAAAGACTAGCCGCTGTCACGCCAACTACGCCTGACCATTCACTGAGGGAATTCACAACTTTCATCTCAAATCTTACTCATTGTTACTACCACTCAACATAAAAACTGTACCCGCAATAAATATGGCAAATATAATATCTGATCCAAGGACCATCCATGCCGCGTGCGTCAAGGTGTCTCTATAGGCTATTGCCGAGCTCCGTTAATGAGACTCACCTTGGTTGGGCTGCCCTGGCACCGATGTTCCGGGGTACCAGCCTGGCCGGGTCCCCCAAGTTCCTGTCTGACCGTTGAGCATTCTCAGCTTGTCATACATGCCATCTGCGCCCATCTGTTGCTTTTCACTCGCCAGGTTGCGGAGGACTCTGTTTATCGATGACACCTGAATGGCATAACACATACGATAGGTAAGATGGAGCGTACCGTATAAACATAGTAAAGGAGGGCGCACAGGAGGAAAGGCTTTAAGTGGCTGGCGCGCATTGCAGTGTATTTATTAAATCTGAATGCATGGATGATCTTTCCCATTGCCGCATGAGAAAAGTGACTTCATGTGGTAAATTAAATCATGCACATAACTTCCAGTCAATACACTTACGCTGGGTATATTGTCGTTGGTGCAGATCCCCTCCGACAAAAGTCTGTCACGGATCTCCCAGGCGAAGATACTCGGACACTCTCGTTTATACTGTGCGATTTTGGCGACTACCTCCGGAGTGGCAACCCTGGGCTTGCTTCCGCCTATCGCTCTCGGCCTTATGGAGCCCGTCTCGTAGTATCTACCCAGGATCTTGCTCACGCAGCCGTTGGATACCTGGATCAAAAACAAAAGACACAATTCACATCCATTATTTAAGACTAGTATTCACTGAATTTCTTGTATCGAATAATTATCACCTTTTCACTGTCCAGCACTTGGACTTCATCATCGGTCTATAAACACAGAAAACATGCCTTCAATTGTATAGTAAATCGGCACGTTCTACAGCTTGAGATACAGGTGAATTACTTCCTGTTTATCAGCTTAATTACATTACCATTTAATGTAATCGTGGGTAATGCGTAATTTACTGGCTTCAAATCACACCCGGGAAATTGTGATCATGATGATTGTTGTTATTGTTTGTAAGGAAATCATGCTTCACCTTCGTTTTTTCTTTCCTTTGGAAAAGTGTACGTCAGTTTTGTGTTGAAATGGAGAGTAATCTCACCTGCAGGATCCTTGAGATGTCGCAGGGTCGCGCGCCACTGTGAGCAAGTTCAACTATTTTCTGCCTGGTGGAATCCGGCAGCGGTCTCCCATTAACAAACACACCGCCGAGCTGGTTCACGCCACTGTGACCTACATGGAGACAAAGCAGCCATGGTCATCACAGCGCTCCGCCTGTGCATGTAAACTTCAGATAGACGTGATAAAGGTTCATCAAACGATAAAGAGATAATGGCAAAATAATAACATGGAGAATGAGACGCAAAATATGTGTCGCTTGATGTGCAAGCCCTTTAAAATAGTCTCTACCTGCCCTTTGAAATATGAACATGCAACTTAAAATAAGCAACATTCATCAATGACTCTATCTATGGATCAACAATACAGTCGCTCTTTTGTTCATGCATTTTCTAAGGCAAAATAAAAATAAAAAAACGCATCAAAAAAGAATTATGCTGACTAAATTCATCGACTCAATTTTAAACATGTAAAACACCGTCGTAATAAAGACATCTAATGCACAACTATTTTAAGATTAAGCTAATGTTAAAATCTAACTTTTTCAAATGACTCCTTGCCATCCTATTCCATATCTATAAAGCGATGTATCATAAAGCAAACCTGAAGCCAAGAGGAAGCCCTGACTCCCCGGAGTGCTGAGCTGCTCTGCTTGTGTCTCCGCGCTGCCTTCCCCTGCGCTGGCGCTGGCTACATTGAGTCTGAGAGCAGAGGCTCCTTAGCAATAAATAAGCTCCAAATATAGAAGAGGGGGAAAATATGATGAGCCTGCCTGACATTTGTCTTTAAAATAAAGCTAGCTGCACGTCAAGTTTGAGCTTAATTTCTGGAAATAGGCGGAAGTCGCCTCGGATCATGCATGGGAGGCTAATTGAAAAGATCAGTTGGAGCACTTGTGGCAGGCATGTCACTTTATGACACCGCTCTGCTTTTGAAAATCGCATCGTCACGACAAATAGTAGCATGATAAAACGACCCTTTCTGTCTGCATTTGGATATCACTCAGACAAAATTGGACGCTACTCGTTTTCCCTTGGAGGGAGACTTTGTTTTAAGGTGGCCGGGGGTTACGCGCGGCCACAGAAACGAGGGCGCGCCTGGATTCTTAACATATTAAAAGTGACAAGCAGTTTTCCCCCTTGTTTGTATTTGACAACAAATGCTCACAGCCACTGCAGTCCTGTTGTGTGCAGTTGGTTTGCGTCTTTAGCCTGTGCAATATGTCAATGGACTTCTTTAAAGTGGCCTGCCACAATTTTATAGAAATAAAACCTTTAACATTCTGTGCGTAAAACTGGTGTTTGTGTTAATATTCTTACAACAGAGACGCGATTGATAAATCCACTATCATCCCTTGTTCTCCTGGGTAATTCCAGGATTAAGGGGAATTAATAGAGTTGTTTCTGAAACTGACCTGGCTGCTTATGCACGACCGCTGTGCGGCTTTTCCACGCCTGTGTCTTTTCCTCTGATTTACTACTATCTCATAAATCCAACAGATCGATAAAGCTGTCAGATAAGGACATCACATCAAAATGTCCTAAGGTTAAGTCTTAATCATAGCGTAATTCCCTCAAGTGACTGGAGACGATCTCGCCCGCTGGCGCTGATTATGCGCCTTGTATTCTATTGCGGGTCGACTAATAGGAAAACATATGGTGTCAATTTGGACGCTCCCCTCTATATACACCCAGGAGTTATTAGCACAAAAGCCACAGAGACCGTCGCGACCTTTAGACAACCCAAAGGGCCGGGCCCAATAATATCTACTAGGCAATTCGCAGCAAACACCACACACTAAGCCAGGGAGCATCCTATTAACATCCACCCACGGCAGGGGCACTGGGCATTGCACTGATATTATAAGGCCCAAACAAAATTAAAGAAATAAATGTCCTAAAAGGCATCCATCTCAATTTGCACTTGACCATACTGCGCCATCAAATGATGTAAACTAATCCACACACATGAAGGTATATGGGCAATAATAATAAAGTTATTCCACACACCTTCATCACAGATGTCAAACACCTCTTGTCCAGCAGCAAGAGAGAAAACGTTTCATGTTTATACTTTTGCTTTGACACACAAAATACAGCACTGGCTACTTTATTAATACAACTGTAACTCCGTGTTTTTGATTGGCACCCACAACAGTGTGCTTGTTAATATTTATCATCCGCCGTGCTGCTAACACCATGGCCTTGGTTATGAGTATTTTCTTTTTGCTTCTTGCGGTCTGTTTGTGAAGAATATGGAGTCATCTACATAAAACATTATTGCTATTCCTCATGTTTCATGCAGGGCTCTCTCTTATCTACGCAGCTAATCTCGTATGCAGCCTGGCAGCCAGCTCTAACGCTAATGCAGACGGCTGTGCAATTATTTAATACCAACTCAAGCAGAAACATGAAAAAATCTACATCCCCACTTTCAACCCAACCCCCTCAGCTCCTCCCTGGAGTAATGCGACGTGTGATTAACTTGTTCAATATTAACATCTACAGCGTAGCACTGCAAAAAGAAAAAAAAATATAATATAAGAAAAATAAAGTAGGAGCAATGAGACGACTATCAAATCAATCAAATGAATATTTGGCCTCAGCTCAAAGTCAGGGATTTTCTTTTTCAAAGTGCCAACAGGTGCATAAATGTCAGTGGGTGCTTCTACGTCATGCAATCACAATTAAATTGGCACTTGTAATTAACATTAAAATAAAATAAATAAACACAACTTACTGTTCTGCATCATTGAGGCAACGCCAGACTCCCACGTGGCTTGATTGTGGTATTCTATCGTAAAAAAGGGAATAAAAAAATAGATTAATATAATGCGCAAACCTGGAAACATTGTGTATCTATAATGTTAGTGATTCGATACTTTAGAGGCTTTTATTTGTGAAAAAACATCCTGCTTCAATTTATTCTTATGCAATTTTTGCGAGGTATATGACAAAAATATAAATAATTACATCCTCAGTGTATAATTTTGTATTAATTAAACTTGCCTTGAAACAGAGTTGACTGTCCACTCTATTACAATTTAGTCAATCATCTGCCGTTTCACTACTTAATGTCTCCCTATAGGACAGAGCAAAACAACACATTAGCACAGCCTCACCTTCACCTATCTTCACCCTGCGCCCTAAATGGTCACTTTAACGCAACAACATCCATTTGGCCTCTTCATTCATTTTGCTTCATTTGTAAATTGGCCAATTATAGAAACGTATTGGCTGTCTCGTTAAAATGCTAGAGAAAAGTTGATTTACAAGACAGTCAGTTCCTGGCCATTCCCTCCCGTTAACACACCTCAAAAACTTGGGCCCGTGCGTCTAAAAATACACCGCTTCCCTTCCAAACATACCAACAAGTTCAGATTAATACAAAGGGCCGGAGGCATGCATCCACCCCCTCCGGGATCATTCACACACGCACAGCCATACACACAAGACCGTGACCCTTCTGCTGCCGCTATAGAGACTGTGTGAATGTGGGTTTTGTCTTCTCTTCTATTTTAGAGGAAAAATTTAAGTAATTTCTTGTGCTAAATATTTGGTGGTTATATCGGTGCTGCTGGTGTGGGTTGTAAAGCGGGTTTAAAGACACAACAGCGCAGTAGGGCGCTCAATTGGGAAAGACAAATGCATTAAAAAGCCTTTGAATGGAGGGACAGATAAAAAGGGGGCCAGGCAGGGAGTTCTGAAGTTTTCATTTTCTTCCTTCACCAAAAGCTGTGTTGTGTGCAGGGCAAAATGGTCTTATACCAAGGTCTAACACAGACTAGTATGAGATGCAGCAGGGCCGCCAATGCAGTGAGTTTGTTGCTTTCTTTTATCTTTTAACAAACAACTAACCGACGCGCTCATTAATCAAACTCAGATTCCATCACCCTGGCCCACACAACCCCGGCTAGCCTATTTTACCTCAAATTCCGGAAAACATCCAACAGGCTGAGTGGGCCTAATTAGAATTTAATGACCCAATGTTAAGGTTTATGCATTTACGCACATGCATGTGAAAAAGCTACCCACGCTGTTTAAAAATAGAGTACAGTCAATCCGTTAACTTTGTATAGCCCACGTTGGTTAATGATTTAATGATTTAAAGCCAAAAGCTCAAACGTTTTCTTCTGTGGATAAGAAGGCCTAAGGAGTGATCTGCATTTCTTTTCTTCAAGTAAGCCGTGACAACGATGTCTGCGCCTCTGACATCATTCTTACACAGCCAGATATATTGACCATATTTCGGAAACAGGTTAGAATACTAGATTAATAATTTTAATTAATAGCATACTAAATCAGCAGTATCATCAGAATGGACTTAATGTATATTTGTACATTTTTAATGAATTATTTGTATATTCTGGACAATTATTTTTGTCTAATTTGTGAGTTAAAATATCCTGAAATTTTCCAGATATAAATTATATTTCATATTTATTGCCATGGTGTCAGGTGCAACTTTGTTATGCCAACTTTTAGTCTTCTTTTAGTTTAGGCCAGTTATGACATGTTAATGTTTGTTGCGTTCGCTGGGAGCGCATTGTTGTAAGCTTTTACATCGTGAGCAGAAAGTAGCTGATAGGCCTATGTCTAGCCTGACTCTTATAACACACATAGATATAACTGGCCTCTACGGTCCCAAGTGCTTCAGAGAAGCTCTCCTTTTTGTAAAGGCGCTTGGGTGACTAGCCTGCATGAATCAATCTGACACCTTTCCTAAACGGGTCATTGCGCCCCATTCTCCATGACGAACACTGTCCTGGCCCAACGTGACTTTTTACTCTGTCATAAATAAGAGCTAAAACTATCCGCACAGGGCCTAAACGCAAAAACAAACTGTGCAGAAACACACGGACGCTTTTGCACTTTTGACTCAAGGAGAAGAAACGCAGTTGTCACTAATGTTACCAATAATAATAATAATAATAATAATAATAATAATAATAATAATAATAATAATAATAATAATAATAATAATACACTTTCTCACCTTTCTGAGGCATCCTGTTTCGGTGGTGTCAAAGTCCTCGGCAAACTACAGGGTTAGCCCAGTTTTCCAGACCAGGCACACAAAAAAGAAAAAGCCCGCACAGAGCCGAATCAGTTTCTCTTAGGAACTTCTGATGAGGAAAATTAGTTTCCAGTGGTCTTCAGTGGCGAAGACAGAGGGGATATCCCTGCGAAAGAGACAGAGATTGACAGTGAACTCAGACGTCAGGACGCACGGTGTTTGGCGTGGATGTGCGCTGGCGTGTGAGTGAGCGAATGAGCGAGAGGGAGAGAGAGAGAGTGGGAAAGAGAAAGAGGGGGTCAGGAGGGGGAGTGGTGGAAGGAGGTGGGGGTAAGAAAATGAACACACCTATGCTGATTGGTGATGGGACAAGTGTATTAATGTATGTGTTTCTGGTCTGCTGTGTGCGCCTCGCCTCCCTCCGCCGCTCTTCACTGGCCCATTAGCGCGACCCGACCTCTGTCATCATCCCCCATATAAACACTTCCCCCTGCACCGCAGCCAGAGCGGGAAACGGGGCAGAGTCACAGAGAGAGAAAGAGAGAGAGAGAGAGAGAGAGAGAGAGAGAGAGAGAGAGAGAGAGAGAGAGAGAGAGAGAGAGAGAGAGAGAGAGAGAGAGAGAGAGTCTTCCCAGCCCACTAATCAGTATACGCATTCAAAGAGCCTACGCGCACTTGCTGAATATTGCAAAGGAAACTGCTTCTGCCGTTTTTATTTTGCAAGAGAGGAGGGTGCACACAGTGAATGTTGGCTCTAACAACACGCCTGTAAAGTTTTACTCAAGTCCCACTCCACGTGCTTCACATAATATGGTTTATTAACAGAAAAAATACTTGTGGGAAAAGTTTGGGAATGTGTTGAAACTGTAGATTGGTACAAATTCGCAGGAAAATATGATAAATACGCAAAACATACAAATAAATAGTGCATACACATGAGATTACAATCATAACATGTGTAACATACACTACAATAACGTGAAAATGACAGCAATAATTGGTTATTGATTTTCCGCTTTTTGTTCTACTTAAACCTTGCGTAAATGTCCACCACGTGCTTCTGTTTATTCACTTGGGTATCACCTTCCCCTGAATAGCATTCTTCTCCTGTCAACAGGAACGCCATGCGTAAAAGCGCGCGCCCCTTTAGGCTCGGATGCTTTTTATGGACACATTTTGCGAGGCTGGGCAACGTCACTCTGCCCGAGATCTGACAGCAAATAGCACGTGTAAATAAAGTCAGGCAAATGACTGTGTAGCCATGGCCACACGCTCCCCTAACTGTGCTACTGCTGCTTGAATGGCTGGCTATTAAGGCACACCTCAACGCACCCAAAAGCATCCCCTCTGCGCCCGTGTTGTGAGTGTCCACCCAAGGCACCAGCACGAGCACTGAGGAGCCCCACCGTTTCCCCTAAAAGAAGCAGGAGAAGCAATGGGAAGAGGCTTGTGTAAAATTAGAACAGGGGGTACGAAAAAGGGACAGAGAACAGAAGAGACGCTAGTATATGTGGGGGAGGGTAGAAAGACAGTTTTTGGAGTTTGGAGGCCGTGAAATGAAGCCATGGAGGCATACACTTGACTTTCTTTGACATGAGAAAAAGTGGGAGAAGTCAAAGCTCATCAATAAAACACTTCGGAGGTGAAAGAGGGCTCCCTAACAACCATCGCATTCTTGACTATGGCTTCAATGAGTAGACAAACGACCCTGCCAGAGCGAGGCAGAGCCGGGTAAGAGCGAAGGAGGGAGGGTAAAGGGTGAGCGAGGGACTGGCTCGTTTTTGAATGGGGCTCTCAGTGGGCCGGCGAGATAATGAGCTGAGAGGACCGGCTCAAACTGTCACCCAGGGTCCCGCGGCGAGGAACAACACTTTGGCCAATACTCCTTCATCAAACAAGCCGTAAACTAAACGAGCACATTCATGGGTTTTCTTTTCGGACGCATTGTTTCTACTCACTGTAGACTGGTGGCTCAAGCTTATGGGACCACTGAATAGCGTGTAGCTTATATCAGCGAGAGTGGGGGTTCCCAACATTTTTCGCGTCAAGGAGTCCACAATTACGCACACACAGGACTCCACACACACACCACCTCTTTTTACTTCCCCTTTCTGATGGAGTTACTGTCAAACAAGTATGACAACAACAAAAGTTCAAACTATTGCTTTTATTTTTTATTTGTGTTTGCACTCATGCGGGCCTATGACTTTTTTCAACGGTTTTATAGGCTTGGTTAATCACACAAAATTACGTGGTTCTAAATTCTGATATCGGCCTACTGATTTCTTGCTGTTCTAATCCACCCTTGTGGTACAAATGTTATTAACACTTTTTTTTAATTGCTGAAACTGTCAAAACACAGTTAACGTGCTCAACTAAAAAAACGTATTCACGATGAGTGCGTCAAGTGGTTTTCTTTGGAAACAATGCCTCCTGTAGATTATTGATTTCTTTGAGAAAAGAACAAAGTAAATCCGCTCCTACAGCTAATTTTTTGTTGTTTGTTTTTCCCAATTTCTATTCCACTGATAAAAAATTCCACTTGCTGGAATGTGATTTATATGGAGTTAAATATTATAAGAGTGCCCTGTTGAAGAAGAGGTCAGCGAACGCAACACATGGCTTATAAAGGGTAGCAATTAGCCCAATTCGGATTAGCACCAACTAATGTCACAGACCCTGAAAAGAAAAGACTAATCTGGTCACTGTTTACCCCGAAGCAACGTGGTATTTGTACCGCTCACAGCGTCCAGCGAGCAAGAATGTAACAAAAAACACTCTGCATTGTTTTAGACTAAAAACAACATTGTCGTGTGCAGATTTCTATTCAAATTATACTGCCAACAATCTTCTGTTTTAAAATAATATGAACCTCTTTACATTTTAAGATGTTTGAAAAATGTCATTCTGGATGCACACAGGTCATAATTCTCATTTTTAGTTGTGCAGTAATGTTAGCGGGTGGTGGGTAATTAAAGTTCAGATTTTATACAGATTGTTTTCATACACATCAAATTTATTGTTATTATTTGGCACGTGTACTCAAAATACATTTTGTTTGTTTGTAACAACAACAACACAACAGCAATAATAATAACAATAATAATAATAATAATAATAATAATAATAATAATAATAATAATAATAATAATAATAATAATAATAATAATAATACATTTCTAAAAATTCTTAAAATAAAACTTCTTTTCGGTTAATTAGTTCCACGTGCAGGTATTCTTTTTAATGAATGAGTGAGATGGTAGTGCTCGAGAGATGTGACGTGTGATTCATCACACTACCTCAGACTGTCATATGCATTCACTGAGGAAATTTATGAGCATATTTTCCCTATTTACATAGATCATTTGAACCTAGACAATGTGCAATAATTTTGTTTTTACAACAATGATTCAACAATCAACTTTTGTGGAGACATTTCATTTCATTTTTACTCTTTATACATTTCATTTAATTGTTTAGTTGTTGATGTGCGAAGCGTGCTGTCTGCTGTATGTAAAATCCATCCATCCATCTTCTCCCGCTTAATCCAGCTGGGTCGCGGGGGCAGTATGTAAAATATATTATTGTATAATTTTTTTACACTCTATAATGATTGGAGTGCTCAGTTTTACACTGTAAATGTGTGTGCGTAAAGGCTACAGTCAAAATGTGTAAACTGGACAGTATATATTAAAATAAAATATGTATTATTTATTAACATTAGTATCCATACATTTCAGGTTATTATTATTATTATTATTATTATTATTATTATTATTATTATTATTATTATTATTATTATTATATAAAATATAAAATATCTACACTACATACATACATATCTACATCTATGTATCTATATCTATCTATATATCTAGGTTAGTTTTCTGAAGAAGCTCAGAGGCGCAGCCCACAGCAGCCCTCTCCTGGCTGAAAGTTCACTACATCGGAGCTGTTGAGTTTTTTTGGAAACAAAATGTTGGGAAATACAAACTGGGAAATACATTATAGTCTAACGTGCCAAAAACACGCACTTTAGATTATATATTGCATATAGTATTTCTGAAATATTGGCTGTTTACCGTCAGCACGTCATTGTGGAATTTAACCCTATAATGTAGGCTACATATTTGTGACTTGGAATGATTGTCCTAATTGTGTCAGTAATATAAAGCGTATTCTCACTGGGAGATTGCACGTCTAATTTTACATTAGTGATTTAACTGTCAGTCCTTAGGTGCGTAGGGCTTGCAATATGAAGTTCACTCTTTGGTGGGACGTTTCCCCGTGAGCTCGGTGTACGCGTAATTTCTCAAGGAAGGTTGCTAATTACACGCTCCTCTTGTGTGATAGATGACAACATCAACTGAGCAATTCCCAGCTCAGCTGAGCTTTTTCCGTGGGGCACAGCTCCTGCGCGCCATCTAACAATTTAAACTTTAAAATAGGCATCTCAACAGTTCCATGCGTATTCTGAATCCACGGGATACATTTATGAGTCCAGTCATATGACAGGCAAATGAAAAGTAAAAAAAAAAAAAAAAGTTTATGTGGTCAAAAACATACCTTATCAATGTCCGAAATGATGCACGTATCCTTTGTGCGTAACGTCGCCGTTTCCTTCCGGGTGTGCTCTGATTTCACCACGGAGACCCAAACATAAATCTCCCGATAATAATCTATCTTTACCTTTGGATCCGTCCTAGAGTTGAAATGTCAGTTAGAGTGAGGAGGAAAAAAATCTGCAGCTCTTTACCCGCAACTTTCTCTTCAGTATCCGCCCCATCGCTGGCAGTGATTGGTGAGCGACGGATCGACGTCATACCTTGAAAGAGGACACAGAGTGGTGAAGTGGGAAGTATAGCTCCATGCGGAGGGCACCGGCCTGTTTACTGTCCCAGGCTGCTGAGGGTCCAGTGGACACAGTGCAGTGTCTCCATCGTTGATTGAGAACTGTATTTTAACAAAACATCACTCAACCTTTGACTTTTGAACGAAATTCCTTCTTCTCATCTTGACAGTGAATGGAGTTTTATTGACGTAGTATTTGTGTAAACGTCTCTTTTTAGACTGGTCAGTGCATTGTATATAACACAAAAACTTTATTGGCAACACCAAAAGATTTTCTCATGTTCCACTGTAGAGCAATGTGATCAATAAATAGGCCTAGTGCACTACACTTCTCATGTAATTTCATTCTTTCATACCATTCATGAAGTCAACTTTTGATATTTATATGCCTCACGCCAGGGACCATCTGGATCATGAGGTACACACAACGCTAAATTCACATGTATTTTCTCCCAAGTATTGAAGTCTGGAGTGGCTGTGAATGAAATTATAGGCCCAAGACCCCTTTTACAAGTTCATAATAAAATGTAGACAAGTGAAATGCGCAAAAAGTCATAGGCTTTCTGAAAAAGTGTGTGCTAGATTAAAATGCCCTTATTGCTTTATACGGAAAGGTTAGGCTATATTCTTTGTTTCTAGACTTTGTTTTGCAACATAACCCGGCAAAATCACTTAAAAAAGTAATGTAACCATAAACTTAAATGCAGCTGTCCGGTTTGTGACCGTGTAGGTCTTTTTATTCCTCCAGCCTCATAAACGTGTCATGCCTAAGTCATTATGGAGCTCTCTATTTTACTCAGGCAGACTAAAAGCCTACGCTCCTCTTTCACAACCTCTGATGTTTGTGTCAATTTGAACAAGACGCTGAGTAAATGGGCAACCGCTCTGCTGCGCGTCTCTCAGGAAGAGACCGGGGCAGCGCAGGTATACAGGCCAGTCCGTGGACTCACCACTTTTCTGGGGGCCATTATTTGGAGGCATGGCCATTAAGAAGCTTTGATACTGTGCAACGCAGCAGGGTGCTCGACATCCACGCTGGAAACCACACGGCTTGCTCCCCGCTTATCAGGCTGTCAATAAAACGAGATGGGGATACAGCGGTCGAGCCAGGTGCTGCCTTTCCCTTCCCACACAGCCACGCTCTCCAGAAGTAGATCAGGCGGAAAGGCAAATCTGTCCAGCCGCCTCTCCCTGCACCGTCACCACGCTGCACCACGCCACCTTTCTTTCACTCACACAGACACGACACTATTACTGTGGTTTTCAAAGGATTAATAACTGTTTTTCCGAAAGCACACTCACAGCCTGTACAAAACTTTAGCTCAGTTTATTCCATGTAAGTCTAGAAATACATTTGCATCTATCGATACAATGGAAAAGTTTATTTACGTATTTATTTGGATCGAAACGTTACCCGACTTTCACCAGAATGACTGGAAGACAAGTGTCTGCGAATGTAAAATTGGCATGTTCTTGTCAAGTGTTTTCTTGGTCATAATATTAAAGTATATTTTCTTTCTGCCATTCCTTATGGGGTTTAACTAAAGGCTGGAGGTGTGACGAATTAGACCTCAAAGATTAACTAAAACTTTGCAGATCGTCCGTAAGATGGTCCAAAGCAAGGAAATTGAAGAGTGACACCTGACACGCAAGCTTGTCCGTGATTGATATTGATGCACACTGTTGGCCACAATAACGCGGCTGTTTGGCACAGGGCTGTGTAGGCGCATTTATCAGTCACTTGCCAGGAGTGGCTGAAGTCAGTGTCCGTGTCGCGCTGTGAGCTGACAGGGGAAAATGGGAGCTAACGAGGTTGTCAGATGTCCTGACAAGACAAATGAGAGCTCGTCACTCCCCACGCCTTAATAACATTTAATGGAAACGTATTGCAGCGTTCAAAATAAAGTGTTACACGCATTGCGACGTGGGCTCTGATGGGAGCGACGCAGTTAATTACGCACGGCGAGGTAAATTACGCAACATCCAAAAGGCGTTGGCCTGGATCCAGTGGTACCAAAACATCACTGACAACCAAACCCTTGGTTTGGTTTGAAGGCAGAACCGACCTTGCGCTTTGCCCTATTAAGCCTACTTTTACCTTAACTCAGACAACAATTTAACCGTACATAAAAACTTGAACTTCACCACACCATCAATTATAAAACAATGCTAATAATAATAATATTAATAATAGTGTGTGATACATATATTAAAATATGCTACTGATTGGAAGGTTACGCGTAAAGGTCTGGTAAAGGCTATAAGATAATGTACTCCATTTTGAGAAAATATTTCTTTAATGCTATTTGTCTTTGGAAAGGTGTTTGGTACCTGTACCCATCACTTTTTAATTTTGTTGTTTTCATTTTGTGGTTGAATAGTTAACGTTTAAGTTAATAATTTCAAAAGTTCAAAAGTTCAAAATAAAAACATAAATGATAAAAACTATTAAAATCACAACCCCATTAAAAAATGTAACCACTTGCCCGTGTTTCGTTATTATTATTTTTGTTCATGTCCCGTATCTTCAAGAATATTTGAGAGACATTTTGACATGGCCAGTAACACAGTGTGTATTATGTGTAATCGCCTATTTTGAATACAGACGTATAACTGATGTTGACATTTGTTTCATTTGTTCACTGGGTCTATTACACTATAAATTCCGTGGCTGATGGTTATTCGAACATAGATATAGGCTATACCTTGTGTAACGTTATCACCTGACAAGACTTATCTTATACCTATGCCTGTAATGATTCATTTGATTCATTGTGCTGGAGTTCGCCTCGGTTTCGTTCGGCGTTCGACTAAAAGTGACAGGTGACAGGATGGCATTTGTAAAGATCCCTGTGCGCTATTCTGTCCTGACGCAGAGGGGAGGAGGTGCGCATGGTACGAGTAAAAATAGACATCATTTTACTAATGCTATCACCTGGCTCGTGGCACTTTGCTGCGCAGGGTCACGCTGGCTCACAGAGGCCGCGCGCACCTGCTGCAGAGCGCGAGTACGGCCAATTACGCAGCAGGCACCGCTGCACGTGCACACAAGGCGCTCATAGAGTTTGGGAGAAAGGGAGATCAGCTTGCTCTTCTTGTTCACGGTCTAGGTTCATGGTTTTTAAAACGTGAAATAATAAGTATTTTTTAATAACTTCAAGCATCAGACATGCTGAATATAAAAAATGAAAATAAATAAATAAAAAAACATTGGTTGGCCAGAGAGGCGCCTATACCTGGAAGCAACAGACACACCGAGCCCCAAATGTGACAAATTCGCGGCAGATCAGTGTGATGTTTAATGGATGCAATAGAGATCATGAACTCACACAGAAGAACCCGCCATGTAAAACAACACACTAAATCAGGCAATAACGACAACAAACCGCCTGGAAAATGGACGCATAGCGCAACAAGATTCCCTCGACCCTCCCTCACCCTCCTGCCTCCGTCTAGATGAGGAACCTTGTTCTCCAGTACAGTTTCTTTCTATCTTTGGGGAATAATTGAACGGATTGTTTTTTGAAGTTTTCCTTTTTTACTGAGCTTGTGGTTGTGGCGCGTCTGGCACTTTAGTCTATATGATCAATCTGAAAACTCTAATAGAATTTAAAAACAAAGATACCTAGACCTATTGACTAATAAGCTCACTTACAAATCAAAGACTGACGTGGGGATATCGCCATAGAAAAGTGAGTATCAAAAAGTGGCAAGGAAGAGGGAGAGAGTTGTGTTTGACAACACGTGTGTGACTTTTCTGGAGACGACCTCTACCTTTGAACGTATACATTATTGAGCACTTCACTAAGGAAAAAAAAGATCTTGTCCGGGTCATCGCTTCTCTATTGATCTGATTGAGTTCTTTCCTTATAGAGTAGTTATTAAGCAGCTCCCCACTGTGTATCCACGCCACATTTCTGTCTATGCAGTGTTAAGCCTTACAGTCTCCGTGTATAGAACATTTTCTAAATCTAATCACAAACGAACCGTAATTAGACAAGTAATTATCAGCGTAATTAACAAGGTCTTTCTGTTGTGTGCGCTTTGATACGGACGGGCTGCTAGCTGCGCTCTTTGTGGCTCACAGCAGCAGCGGCAGCAGCAGATAAAGTCTTTATTATTATTGCTGGAAACCCATCTGGTAATAGCCTTGCCCGAGACCTCCTCCCCCCTAATCAAGGTTTTAATTAAAGACGGTTGAGGGCTATGGAGAACATGAAGGCCAGTAATTAAGACTAACATTGGACCCTAACAGATGCAACCCTCCTCCTGCGTCGGTGCAGTAAAACGCAACCTCATAGCCTACACATAACGATGCGCTGGAATAAAGAAAGTAGATTAGATTTAAAGCACTGATGCAAAGAAAAATGCCTGGCATTTTTCAAAAATCAAGGCCTAAATCTCGAATAGCATACTGATAAAGACTAGCCCTATACGATGCTCTAGGCTGTTTAAGTCTAGGCTTTTACCCTCACAGTCGCATATTTAGACCGTTCCATTGTGTTTGTGGTCATATTTCATTGACGTGTAAGCTATTGATTTGTAGGCAGCTGTAGGTTTTGTTGAGAAAGAAAGCTCTCAGTCAGACTGCATTAGTGTGAAGGCTGAGGAGTAAAGCTATAGATCGTGACACGTGACGGTCCAAAACTGGTGATGGCAACCCAGGAATGTTATTCCATTATTATAAGCCTACTGTTTTAAATAGCCTACTTTTTAATCTTACGTAAAAAAAGTGTGTTATTTCATTTGGCGTCCTATTTAATCCATTCATGCGTCTTTGTTCTGGGTTAGGCTACATAAACCAGAACAACTGCTTTATTTTAGGGGCCTAATGTTTCAGCTCTATTGCCTCTGCCTTTTTTCTAAATGTAACTTCCTCATAAATATTCATTATTACCCAGGTCAGTCCCGCGTGCACGCGTTTGAGCCAGTTCAATGGCCTATACTCACAGCCCCGTCCCAAGTTGCATTGTGAAAGTTTCGTCTTCAGATGGTCAAGCAGATGGGTCGACTTTTAGCCAAACCCCACGCAAGTTCCCAGCCCGCGCGCCTACGCTTTTAGGTTGGGCTCAGTGTTGACCATTGCACGTGTCCTTAATGACGTTTTACATTTTATTGTTAAACGAATAATTAAAATTCTGTTGTTGTTTTTTTCGCACCCATTTAGCCTGCTCTTTTTCTTATAAGTAGACTATCATATTAAATCCATCCATCCATCCATCCATCTTCTCCCGCTTAATCCGGCTGGGTCGCGGGGGCAGCTTGCTGCCCAATACTCATAGCACCTGACCCCCTATGAACCCCTCTGCAGGTGGTGAGCCCACAGGAGGATCATATTAAATCAAATGTATAAATCAAATGTAGGCTAAGGATATCTGAAGCTTGATAAAAATGCATAGTATTTTGGCCTATATGAGTTAAAAGAAACAGGCCCTGTCAATTAATCATATACAAATGAAAAGTTGGCTGATGTACAGTTACGGTAAGCTAAGAGATTTTTTGTGGAGCTTTTGTGCCCCCTTGTGGCATGATAAGCGTTGTGATTGAAAGATATTTCTACGGGTATACGGGATTGGGAAATTAATGCATTTATCTATGCATTGATATCATTTCTATTACAGACATTACTGAGATTGCTTAACGATAAGAGCATGCCCATGTTTCTACGTGGTATTTATGTCCCTATACTGCACAGCACTGGCAATCTGGAAGTGGGCTATAAAGCCTTCATTTATCGCAAATATTCAACTGCATCAAACAGGGTGTTGTTCATATTAGAATAGTCAAATCAGTGTATTTATTGTAAACACAAAACTATCAAACGAGGTCACTTTAAAAACCCCAAACCATGAGACTAAACAGTATAAGAATCAACTTGTATACCAAAATCTGCCTTAGTAGTAAACTGAGAATCTTACACTTTAACCAATATAATCACTGGCTCAGTTACACAGACACAGTTACAGTGACTCGTGTTTGTAATATTCTCTGTTATTACACTTTGTATAAGCTTGGACAATCTTTAAAAGCTGCTAGACATTTTAACAAATATTGTTGGGGATTGTCACCATTTGTGGAGACGAACTGCTGGTATTTCCATTTAATGAGAGTGCTTTTAAGTGTGGACCTAAAGCCATGTCTACCCAACCTATTTTCATAGTCACTGCTGATTACAGCAGCTGACTTCCAGCTCAATAAGACTTAATTTTCCAAGTGAATGAATACAGGGAAATGTCAAAGGTATTGGATTGAGACAGTTTTAATCACTATGGAAGAACAGCAGAGTTTGATGAAAAGATATTTGCTATTTGGAAAATTCACCCTAATATAGAATAATTGTGTGTGACCATTAACCACCATTCGTCAATACTTGATTTGACTGGATTGTTTAATTGATTTCTATAGGAATAGGTATATATGATTCATGGATTTGAGGCAAATTATTTCTTCATGGTTTTAGGGATTTTATGAGGGACTTTTCCTATTCAGAAATATTTAATATAATATCACATTTTGATTTGAATTGCTTCAAAAATATGCTTTTATTGAAGCTATTATTAAAGACCCATTTTTGTCTTGTGTATTTGAGCAAAATGTATTCTGCCCCATTAGAGATATACTGTTTAAGCAGGTCTTGAAGTCAAATCAAGTTTGGTATGTCCTGTTAGCTTCTAATTATAAAGAGCTTTATTGTCAAATAATCAGGCAATGTGCGGTGGCAGCTTTGTTAACATTACTGTGATGGCAAAACTCCACTCTATTCTCTGATAGTGGTGAAGTGCTTATAAATAATTATTGCTCAGAATGCATAAAAAAGGACCAAAAATAATAACTTTTTTATATTTTCAAGACAATCTGTTTCAGTTAAAGTTATTACAATAATCACTTATGTAAATCTAAATCAATATTTATGCAAGTAAATATTGATTTAAAAATGCCTTAATAATAAAAATGGGTCCACTGACTTCCTGTTCAAAACTAGAACTGTCCTTGCCTCCTAATACTGAATACTGACCTGTGGGTGGGGGGATAAGGGGTATGGAGAAAACAGACATTTTCAGACCTCGAATGCGGGACAATACAAGGTTACTCAAATATGCATGAATCAATCAAAATACAACTTGAAGTAACCTTATGGTGAGAGAACACTGTTATAACACAGTTAAAAACTCAGAAAAGTTACATGTCCATCTTAATTACTATAGCAGTGGAGGACCATTGTCATAACTCACTGGGTGTATGTCTATTGTTACGTGTCTATTGTTGTTTTGTCTGTGTGTGCATATGTGAAACAAGCTCTATGTCTAAAAAAAAAGAATTTTGCCTTGCCGACAATAAAGTCTAAAGTCTGAATAGAAAACAGAGCACCATGAAAGCTATACTATCACAGGACACATAATGTAAATTTGATATTCATATTTATTCAGAACTGTCTATAAGTGATTTTGAATCAACATACACCATTTCTGTCAATGTACTTTGCCTTGTAAAGAAAGTACCTTGTCTTCCCTGTTGTAGACTGGCATTTACTTGCCAATTTCTGCCTTTAAGTGCAAGCTTTAAGAGCAGTGTTTTTATCTACACCTAAGAAAGATACGGACTGGGACAATTTAACAGGCAATTTAACTGACCGTGTGTTAGTGAAGCTGTCTGAGTCGCACTCTCTGCCAGAATGCCATGGCATGATGGATGTAGGCAGTCTGGGCTAGGTAAAAACACACACACTGAAAGCCACACAATTATACACACGCTACTCCTCAATACACAGATACACAGAGATCCAGTGCCATATTTTCCCAATACAAACACATATGGGCCCTTCCACAGCCAACCCCCTTCCATTAAGTCAACATCTTGTGCTAGCGGTTGGAACAGAGCAGGGCTGGAGTCAGGTCGTCCAAATCCGTCAGTAAGAGGAGGCACAGGCGTTTGTCATCCCCCTCTCTGGGAACGGTCCTGTTGGAGAGAGGGAGAGGTGCGACAGAGGGTGGTGCAGCCATGGAGCATCTGGCTCTGCTCTAGCTCCAGCTGCAGGGAGATGGAGGGGGGACAGGAGCCATGCGACAGCCCAGGGGACACAGTGGCACTAAGGCAGCCAAAAGCTCTCCACCACCACCAGGCCTTATCCTCTTCTTCTGTCGTGGTGAGGTGGGGACCCTGCAGTTACAAGGAGAAGGCTCTTGTAATTGTTGGAGGTTCAGAAGTTAGAGGAAAATACAGTTTTATTGTCATGACTTAAAATTGAGGCCACATGCAGGCAGTGATAAACACAGTGAGGTTAAACAAGAAGATCTTTGATCTGCAAACCAGAAGAGGACTTTATTTCACCTGTGTCTGTGTAGGGTTCAGCCAGGTGCTTTGCATGGTTTGTGTAAGTAGAAATACATGGGGCAGGTTGTCCCTTCAAGACAATGTGGTCAAAGGTCATCCTGTGGTACATGTGCTCTACCAAATGAGATTCGATTTCTTTCACTCTCATAGAATGTATCTGATGAATAGAAAAGAAAAATTCCAAATAAAGCTTATAATGTTTTATTGCTGAATGTCAAAGAAAAACAGTTGTCCAAACAATGCCCCACAGATGACAGGCCACACTCAGGCAGCCACAGCCCAGAGACACATGGAGTTCACCACTGATACTAGCCAGTGGCAGGCGTTTAGCACCAAACTGTCTCAGGCATGGCATCAGTGCATCACTGGTTTATGGACAAAACTAACCCTAAAGCTGGAAGTATTAGCTGTAAATGTGTTGTCTTTTGGGGGGTCTTGCTCTTAGGGGCCAGAGTTTTGTTTTGTTTTTTTAACAAAAGAGGGAGATCAAATGAGATGTGCCTACTTTGAAGGGCTGCATAGCCTGTGTTTATTGTGAACAGTGACCTTTATGGGGCAGTTTGAAGCCTGAAGATCCACTTTACTCAGTTTAAAATGTCCACAAGGGTTAATTAACCCAGTTTTGTTGTTGCCCCCTTGGGACTAGATAATTTGAGTACAGAGTACTTGCCTTGCAGAGTAACGCCTTTACATAAAAAAAAAACATATATTAAAAAAAAAAAAACGCATTTCTCACCTTCCACGGTGGTTGGTCTCTCTCACCCTCATCAGCTCGGGTCCTCTACCAGAGGCCTGGGAGCTTGAGAGTTCTGCGCAGTATCTTTGCTGTTCCCAGTACTGCGCTTTTCTGGACTGAGATGTCTGTTGTCCTTCCTGGGATCTGCTGCAACCACTCCTCTAGTTTGGGGGTCACGGCCCCGAGTGCTCCGATCACCACAGGCACCACCGATGCTTTCACCTTCCAGGCTCTCTCCAGCTCTTCTTTGAGCCCCTGGTATTTCTCTAGTTTCTCGTGTTCCTTTTTCCTGACATTGCCATCGCTCGGTATTGCAATGTCCACCACCACGGCTTGGTTCTCCCGCTTATCCAGAACCACGATGTCTGGTTGGTTCGCCATCACCATTCTGTCAGTCTGTATTTGGAAGTCCCACAGGATCTTGGCCCACTCATTCTCCACAACCTTTGGCGGCGTTGTCCACCTTGATCCTGGGGTTTCCAGCCCGTACTCTGCACAGATGTTTCTGTACACTATGCCCGCTACTTGGTTATGTCGCTCCATGTACGCTTTCCCTGCCAGCATCTTACACCCTGCAGTTATGTGCTGGACTGTCTCAGGCACTTATATATATATATATATATATATATATATATATATATATATATATATATATATATATATATATATATATATATATATATATATATGGTCCCTCACAATGACCCAAAAATGCTCTTTTAGGAATGCCAATGGCCTAGAGGAGGACCATTGGAGGACACATTGTCAAAATCAGCTTGACTGAATCTGTTTAATGTTAGATATTTTATAGCTCTGACCACTCATAGTTCTATAAATATTTGTTGCTTTGTCTTGTGTTTTCTGCCCTCTTAACCAGCTGAGCTATCCGTCCTCAGATGGAGATTATTAATTTGTCTGTAAATTAGTCTGTAAATTATAATTTTGTCAGGCAGATTTATAGTATTGTATATTTAAGTTGCTGTAGTCTATTTATATAAGGAGGGACACAAATTCCTGGTTCTCACCCCAAACCAGCTTCATAAATGTCAAACATGTGGGGGGCTACTGAAAGCCAAAAAGTGCCAGCTCATACGTCCATCCATCCCTAGTGTCAGTCTCCAGACAGTCTGTAGCTAATCTTCTTTTCATGGTCTTCATTACGACCTGTCAGGACATAAATTGACTGTAAATTGCCTTGTTTATTAACAAGGCCTCAAACAGGATCCACAGCACCCTGTGCCCTCACTACCTCCCCCTCTTTAACAATGACCAAGAGGCTCAATTAAGATGCAACAGAGAATGAGGCTGAGCCTGAACAATTCCCTGTTTCACTTTTGCACTGACATTCACACACCCACAAGCCCCCACACATCCACAATCCAGTTTTAATGTGACTCCTAAAACATTATGTCTTCTGTTGATGACCCCCTTTCAAGACCTATTCAGACAGATATACTTGCTTGCCTCACATTTGAAGCTAGGCCATGCTTGACGGAGCACCACATCAACTTGACTCAGAGGCTTGGCTGCGGCCTTTGCCATATAACACAGTAATTACTAGATCAAATCTGTTCAAACTGGAGAAACGCTGTTCTGTGATCCCTCCTATACCAATCAGCACAGCGAGGTATGGCCACCCAACTATAAATTGCCAACTTAATTAAAACCAGGACCTCTCTGTCATCTAATTACAGGGAGAAAAGGTTATTGCTTCAATGCAATTTTCCAAATATGATTCCTTCACAGTTATTAAAGGCTGCAGCGTCGTTTATTGTTTCAGATTTTTCAATATGGAAATGGCCCCAGTGACAGATGTAATGACTCGGGGAAAACGCTTCATTTTGATAGTGGCCCCGCACAGCCATTTGTGTAAGATAAGTGGACCGGGCAGCAGCAGGGAAATGTCACCAGAGGCGTCCCATGATTGCCTCCACTTTACAGTTGTCATTAAACAGAGCAAAGGTTCCTATTCTCCTATATGGCAGCAATGAGAAGTTTATTAATCTGTCCTCAATAGTAGAGCTAGTGAGTTATCACAACTATGGAAAAAAAATGGGAAAGGAAAAATAGTGGGAGTAGGGTCTGTGACACTGTTCTGCATTGTTCTGTTATATTTACATCTTATTCTCCCAATTTGTTATTCCTTTTTTCCTTTTGTGTATTATTTCCCTCCGTTCCTCTGATGCCAACCTCCTGTCCTTCCCCTGCAGGACCAAGCTCCGAACCTGGGGTTACCGAGCATATTCCATCGCTGCCCCCACCCTCTGGAACTCACTCCCACAACCCATCCGTGACTGCTCCGACCTCCCCTCCTTCAAAAAACTGCTCAAGACCCACCTTTTTAAAACTGCTTTTAATGTTTAATATTTAAAACTACTTTTAATGTTTAATATTTAATGTTTGTTTGTTGTTGCTTTTTATCTTGTTACTGTACAGCATCTTTGAGTGTCATGAAAAGCGCTTTTATAAATAAAATGCATTATTATTATTATTATTATTATTATTATTATTATTATTATTATTATTATTTTGGTCATTGGTAAAGAGAAAAACTCTTTAATGGTGTGTAGTATTAGGCAAAGCCCACTGGACTTGGCACAGGACAAACTGGTTCTTGCTTCCTTGAAATAAACAATTGCAATACATATAAATTAGTTGGAGGATATTACTTATTCTGCATGTTTTGGACTGCATTCACATTTTAGGTATTGCCTGTTCTACAAACTTAAAAATGCATTTTATTCTACTGTACAGAGACAAAGGGCCACATTTGAATTGCATACACTGTGGACACTAATACTGTGTGTCTCCCACCATAGGGTTTTCTTAATTACATTAAACAAATGCCGTCTCTTGTGGGTGTGTAATGTCATGGTTAACAGAACACCCCAGGAGATGCCCACCCCCCTCTTTTGAAATATTCATGTTGAATGCCACTCTATCTAAAGCTGGTTCATTCACCAAATGTTCCTATATATTGTATAATAAATCCTATAAAATGTATACTGTACATGGGCAATGAAACTTTGAAGTAATATGCTGCTCTTTAACTATTCCACATTTTCTTAACACATTTTTTTATACAAAAATTAATATATTCAACCATTACTGTAGCAAAAAACAAACAAAGAAACAAAAGTATAAATTACATAATTTCTGCACAACACACTGATTCAATTTGACCTGGCAAGACTCATTTAAATACATTAACAATTCATTAATTAAATAAAGAGGCTAGTTAGCCCCAGGGCCACTTTATAATCATAAACTGGGGTGTACTATTTATGCAAAGCAGCAAAGTGCCATGTGCTGGCTTATTATGCTAATGATGAATGGCAAAATACATGTTTCCCCTGCCTATGACGGAGGATTAGGCATGGCAGTGTCAGCAAGTAGTTTCCAGCGTACAGAGTCTGCTGTGCCCTATTATAGCCTGTTGAGATGAATCTGAGTAATGTGATTCTTTAAGTCCTCATATAGTTATGATCCCTGGCCTGCCCCTCACAAATGAATTCCTGTGCATTGCAGAAAACATGTCATGCGGAGTTTGTAAAACAGGCCACCTCCACACTCCCACAGAATCTCATTTTAGAGAGTATGCTAGGTTTGATTAGTAATAATAATAATGCATCAGTTTTATATAGCACTTTTCAGGACACTCAAAGACGCTTTACAGAGCATTATTCATTCACTCCACACCCGGCCGTGGTAAACTACTATTGTAGCCACAGCTGCCCTGGGGCAGACTAACAGAAGCAAGGCTGCCAATCTGCACCATCGGCCCCTCCAACCACCACCATCACTCACACACACACCACTTTCATACTAGGCAATGTGGATGATGTACCAGTTTTTGTGACAGGTGCCCCACTGTGGCACCTGGAATTCCCAGTGGTCTCCCATCCAAGTACTAACCAGGCCCGACCCTGCTTAGCTCCTGAGATCTGACGGGATCAGGCTTTGACAAGCCGGTATGGCCACAGTCACAGTTTCCTGCCGCCGTAGGCTGTAGTCCAAATTGGCAACCACTGACTAGGGTTGATTTAAGAGTAAATTTACCCATGTGTATCTTACTGACTTGTATTATGACTGATTCATGCATGTTTGAGCAATCCTGTATTGTCCTGCATTCAAGGCTTGAGAGCTCACAAGTTTTGCTTTCACCTATCCTCTTTCCCTACCCACTTCTCTGTACTTGTGATTGTAGAAAATAAATCCAACTCCAAGGAGGGTTCATAAATGTTTGGCGGGTTAAAAATATCACACAGCCATTTTTCAACCATGAAAATAAATACTTGCTTGCTAGTAAAATGCCACAAAGAGGCAGGGCCTATCAGCGCCACAGTTTTTTATCAAGAAATCAAGGAACCTATTTCTGTTGTTAAGCCAATGCCCATAGAAAAAACACACCTGTGACTGTGGGGAAAAGTGTCAATATGGGACCATTAGACAAATAGGCCCTGGTTTGTAGGGTGCCCAGAGGTCAATCCTGGGTCCCCTTTTTTTCAGTCTCCACATGCTGCCGTTTGCTGTATCGGTAGAGTGAAATTTCTGGAATCCAAATTGCACTGGGTGCAATGTGAATGGTGAAGAGTTCAAATGTGATAGAATTTGTTTTGAAGTACATTTTTCTAATACTTTTGAAATTGCTGGTAGAAAAGAATACTTATAGGTCTATAACTGCTTATGGCCATTTGTTCACCTGATTTGAAAATGGGTGTAATACAGCCATTTTCTATACAGTGGGAAACACTCCTTCATTGATTGGCCAATCAACAATTTTACATATAGATGGAATTAATGACACCCTATTAGATGTTAAAAACATGGTATCAATATTGAAAATGTCCTTTGCCTTTGATGATGTGATAGATGAGATAATTGTTTCTACCTTTGACTGGGTGACTATGGTAGCATAACTATGGTAACAGCACTATAGTAATGTCACTATGGTAATGCCACTATGGTAACATCAATATAGTAGCAAAAGGTAACATAGTTATGGTAATAGTTGCTATGGTGCCATAGTAACAGTCGCTATGGTAACATTAGTAAGGTAGCATTACCAAGTTTGCATCGCCAAGGTCACTATGGTAGTGTCACTATGGTAATGTCACTAAGGTAGTGTCACTAAGGTAGTGTTACTAAGGTAGTGTTACTAAGGTAGTGTCACTAAGGTGGTGTCACTAAGGTAGCGTCACTAAGATAATGTCACTAAGTAGCGTTACTAAGGTAGTGTTACTAAGGTAGTGTCACTAAGGTAGTGTCACTAAGGTAATGTCACTAAGGTAGTGTCACTAATGTAGGCAGATCATTGATAAATAGACTAAACAACCGAGGGTCAATGGTGGAGCCCTGGGGCACACCTATATAAGTGCATCAGAGATTTAATTGTTAACTTTAACTGTTTTTAAAAAAAATATATAATTCCACCTACTTTTGGTGAAAAGTTACATTTTGTTAATTTGGCAATCAAGATATCCATATTAATACTCTAATACTGGCACTCAGATCTATAACTCACTGTTGATTCACTCCGCCACTGTATCCAATAGATCAGTGTGTGGATGCAAAACAACTTTATCCAGCTAAACTCAGACAAGACTGAAGTCAGTCTTTGGCCCACAGAAATCTAAAGGTAATAATGGACCCAGAAATGTCATACATATTTATAACAACACCTTTTAATGTTTTCAGTTGACCTTTGCAGTTGTTATTATTATTATTATTATTATTATTATTATTATTATTATTATTATTATTATTATTATTATTATTATTATTATTATTATTATTATTATTATATGGTACTCGCATTGAGCTTTCCCTGTAGAAATTGAGAAACAACAGACACATCAAATCAATAACACACATAACACAGCTTTTTGCGATCTAAAACAATCAAAAATGTACAGTCTAACTCAGACTTGGCGTGATATGCAGCTCAAATTCAGGGTCAAAACAGTTCTGTTTAGCTGTGCATATGAAAGGTTTTTTATTCTGCTTTATTCTAACTCAACTTTTATGATGACATTTAATGTTTTTATTTGTTTGTATTATTTTGTGTGATTTTAATGCCTTTCTTATTCTTTAAAGCAGTTTGAATTACTTTGAATACCAATCGTGCTATACAAATAAACTTGCCGTGACTAGGTATGAGTGAAAACAAGTGACATGAAACTGACCTTTGGGGTTGGGATTTTGGATCACAGCAGTGCAGGCTTTTCGGTAGTGCATTTACTCTGAGGGGCTACATTATACAGCCTAGTATACTCCCCAGCTTTAGGGATGGTGCGTGTGAAAGTCAATAAGATTTCACATTTGCCTTAGTCTGTAATAAGTGTTACTTTCTATTTTTACATGGACCCACTCTCTCTCTCATGTGTCCCTAGTTGCAACGTGGCGCCTGAAAAACTTCTATTATTGTCGACCTCCCGTTAACCAATAATGGGGATTCTGGCAAGAGATGAGGCTGGACCAAATCTCCAACTGAGGATGTGATTGGATGCGTAAGCGTTACGCAAAGCCGTCAGGAAATAGCGACTCGGCTACATCCCTCTCTTAGGAAAAGGGACAGTATAGACTACGGCCCCAAATCATTTGTGAGCTCTAGAGGGTTTTTCATGCGTTTTGTAACTACGAGCACCGGTGCGTGTCTGGTGCTTGGCAGCAGAGCTTGGAGCTGCCGCTAGGCCCGCTACGTTGTTTCAAAGGTTGCAGGTAAAGTGGGAAAGGGGCTATTAGCCTTTCCAATAGCTTCTGGTTAATTGGAGTGCAGGCCAAGTAAGATCCAGCCTCGACCTCAGAACACCTCAGCCCATCTCATGGACGTCTTCACCTGCGCCTTAGCTGTGCTTTTATGCACTATTGTGGTGAGTGGGAAGCCCATGGTACGAAAAGAAAGAGTCATCCACGACCCAGAGACTATGAGACAAGCCCACGAAGATAATAAAAGCTTCCAGTTCGATCACGAGGCATTTCTGGGCAAAGACGAAGCCAAAACATTTGACCAACTAACACCAGAGGAGAGCAAAGACAGGCTTAGGTAAGAGGCACTGGCACAGTCTTCATTATTTGGTGTAAAGAAGGGCAGAGCGCACCCCACCCCCTCTCATGTTGCATGCTTGAAACATAAAAAATTAACACTGCGTGAGAAAAATCAGCATGCTAGCAATTGTAAGTTCCATTATTTTAGTGCAAGCACTTTACGCACACTTCTTGCGTTACACATGGGCTTAATTCTACATCAACATTAAAAGAAATTTAGCTGGTCTGAAGTAAATTGTGTGGGAGACTGGGGGTAGTAATCAAAGTACAGACAAACTTTATATTGTCCTAGTCTCTAAGGTTTTCGAGAGATCGGTGATGAGATTGCACTATCTGTCACTTGTTGGGTGTGCAGTGGGTGGATCCCTGTAACATCCCAACGTGGCAGCCCACGTCTAAGAATACATTTCACCTCCCCGCGTTTTTACTGAATTATGGTGACTTCTCCACCACCAGAAACGGCACATTTGCTCACATTTGTGTAACTGGACTAAAGTTTTTCAGTTGACAGAACGGAACGTTTCTTTCGCTATGATCTTTAAATAGATGAACATATATTGTTGCAACATGTTTGTAACATCCATAGAAATACCTTGATGATTCACATTTTACACTTTAACCTTATTCTGGATATGTATAATCATATATTATGCTTTTTGTATGCACATAGGTTATATTAAAGTTACTAAACCCAGAGTAACCAAGGCTATTGGTGTGTGTTGTGGATGTGTTTTTAGTGACTAAAAAAAGTGCTAAAGGTTGTGTCATTTCCTGTTATATTTTCAGTAAAATTGTGGACCGTATTGACCTTGATGCAGATGGCTTTATAACTACTACTGAACTGAAGGCATGGATAAAACGTGCCCAAAAACGCTACGTGTATGAAAATGTGGCAAAGGTGTGGATCGACTACGACCTCAACAAAGACAACAAAATTTCATGGGATGAGTACAAACAAGCAACCTATGGCTATTACCTTGGTAAGTATTTTTGTTTTTTAAATGGTGCAAGTTGCTTGCTTCTAATATGAGAAACTTCTTATTATCAAATTAGCCAACCCTGAAGAGTTTCAGGATGCATCCGATCAGTTCAACTTTAAGAAGATGCTGCCTCGTGATGAAAGAAGGTTTAAGACCGTTGATCTGAACAATGACAATGTGGCAGATAAAGAGGAGTTCACAGCCTTCCTTCACCCAGAGGAGTTTGACCACATGAAAGATATTGTGGTTCTGGTAAGTCATATTATATATATAGTCACTGTATATATACTATATTATATACCACCTAGTCATTAGACTTGCCATCTTCAGTCTGGCAACAAGAAATTAAAATGCCTCTGAGATATAACCATGCCTCCATTTTAGAATTTTTAATTAGGGCCTAAAAGTACTTGGTTGGGTTTGTATTTTAATCTTTTTAACTTCCCCAGTGTTGGCCAGCTTACTGGTCCTTCAAAGCTCAGTCTTAATATATCAAATTTGTGCTATCCAATGATTGCGTGGCAAATATCTGCAGCAATGCTCTGTGCTTCTGTGTTCATAAAACTTGTACTACCCATTTGGCAGAGTTAATTATTGATCTCTCATTTTAATTGCATTGGTGTCACACAATGTTGTGGACTAGCACAGGGACTCTGGGCTGAGAGTCACGAGATTATTTCAAGATATACATTTAGTTATGACACTGCATCTTTTTCATTTAAAACCATATACTTTAGTGGTTATAGGGTTGTTTTCGGGGTCCTGGCCTTGAGGACCCCTATGGGCCCAGTGGGCGAAGCTATATTGGTTCTTGTTGATCAGTCAGTTTCCCTAAAAACATTGCTTGAAATCAGTGGTTTTGTGCTGAAGATGCACAAAGGACTCAAATAGCTGTTGTGCATTTTTAGTAATACTAGTAGAGTTTTAGGTGATGTTGATATAAATTTATAACATTCAATTGTGATGGAGTTTTTTTTTTATAATGGCAAGGTTGCAAATGCGAGGATGCAAACAATGTCATAATTAGGCTCTGTATGGCAGCTCAGCTGTAAGATTAACCTAATGCCATTTGCACACATTACTCTGTGTGACATGTTTCATGTACTGCATGTACAGTACGGTAAAGGTTGGCCTTTTGTTGACCTGATAATGACATCATTAACTTGTTTTGATTGCAGGAAACCCTGGAAGATATTGACAGAAATGGTGATGGACATGTCGATGAGGACGAGTACATTGGTGAGTTCAAAACTTGTCTTAAATCTGATTTAAAGAGTTAAGTGATCAACATTAACCTTTACTAATGTTATATTCACTTCAGCGGATATGTTTGCTCACGAGGAAGGCGGCCCTGAGCCAGAGTGGGTCAAAACTGAACGGGAGCAGTTTTCTGACTTCAGAGATTTGAACAAAGACGGGAAAATGGACCTGGATGAAATCCGCCACTGGATCATGCCTCAAGACTATGACCACGCTCTGGCTGAAGCCAGGCATTTGGTCTATGAGTCAGACCAGGATAAGGTAAGAGAAAGTTACATCTCTGATGGGATACAGTGTGAATCATGGTTTATCAGCTTGTAAAAACCTGCTGGAATTTGGGTTTGTATTTATCAGAAAATGATTTTGCTTTCATACTTCTTAGGATCAAAAGTTAACTAGGGAAGAAATCCTTGAAAACTGGAACATGTTTGTGGGAAGTCAAGCTACCAACTATGGAGAGGACCTCACCAGGAACCATGATGAGCTTTGAGAGGAAACAACTATTTGAAATCTCTTGGCCTCCTCCACAGGGACAGAATAACACTGTGACTCAGAGTAAGAGGGGTTTGGCTTCGTCCCTCAACTAAACTAAGGCTGCCATTATAGATCATGTTTCTGACATTCAGGGAATGAACTGGTCCTAATGGACACGTTTATCAACAGTGGTGCCTTTAATGGTGTCTCTGGCATGTGTAGATGGCGTTTTAGATATCAATGTGAAACTCCAGCTCCAACAATGACTTTTTATTTATTTATAAGAGGTATTGGGGAAAGTGTTACTGTTCACCAATGGTTTCACAAAGGCGTTGACATTTTTTTAAACTTGTTTTTCTTGATGTCTGCTTTTTATTATTATGATTTTATGATTTGGTTTTTAGAACCTGTGAACTTTTCTTTTCTTTGGTGTTTAAAATATAAATGTATAAGTCTGCCTATATTACATGTGATGTTTATTTTGCAGCTATAGTAGAAATCTTACGCTTTTTATTTGTGTTAAGCTAAATACTGCAATACTACCCTGTTATAACATTCAGTGTGTGAGTCCTCGATGTTTTAGATTAAATTAGTTTGTTCTTACAACATCTGCCAATTCTATTTCAGAATCAAAATTTAGCTTATTGCTAACATTTACAGGTCTGTCTTAAAGCCCAACACTTTAAGTTATTATTCATTCACTCCACACTCAGTGTTGGCTTTGAATTGGTGGATGAGTGCTCTAACCACTGAGACGCTGTCACCCCTGGTAAACACTTATTTACTCTGATCAAAAGCAAAGATAAAAGGGTTTAGAAAAAGTATGGTCTATATTAAACTGTCATTAGGTTACACAAATATTCTTTACTGATGCACTCCTCACAGTCCAGAGTGAACAGAGAAGATCGAGCTGGGAGGACTTTGCTGCTGGCAGTTGTTGCAGGACTCATGTAACTGAGAAAGTCGTTCTGCCACCCAGCCTGTCCCTTGTGTCTGCTCATGTGGAACATATGGATATATGCGTGCCAGGTACCAGGGGGAGTCAAGCAAGACCAATGCAATATAACTCATTAGAAGAAGTAAGAGACAGGCCTATGAATGTGTGGGATGTGTTATACTTAAGTTTTGTAAAATCAATATATTAGACCTAGCCGCTGAAAGTTTGTGCTGTAGAGTTATTTTAAAGGTTGTCATTGGGACTAAACAAGAACAAAAACGATACATTAACTGCAATATATTTGTAGAGAGAGATAGATTTAGGTAGATAGATGTAGACATACAATACCTTGATATTTTGATCTTGATATTAGTAATAAAACAATACTTCAACCTATATTTTAAATTGTTTGTTTTTGTTTTTAATTTCTATCTACTTCCTGTACATTTGCAGATTTAATTTTAAACCACTGACTAATATTTAATGATAACATTTAGCCATTTTGCTTTTCAAAGCAGCATAATAGTGAAAATATTCTCTGGCATATGTCAGGTTACATTTTAATATATGCAAGCAATTTATGGCTGAGGTGAACATGGACTATGCATATTCAGGATGTAAATGAACTAATATGTGCGTTTGCTTGTGTGACGCCTGTGCTTTTGGTCTGTCTAAAATTTGCCTGGCGGTCATGCTTAACAGCCAGGCCCTGGCGCTCCTGATGGCCTCTTAATCACTGGCACTGGGGGAGTGTTTGTATCGTAATGACTACAGACGTCTCTCATATGAGTGTCTCTGGACATCATGTGCTTTGGACTAATAATAATGAGCCCTTTGGGTAAAACACAGGGGGAGAGAGCAGGACTGAGGAGGCTCGTAAAGTGAAGCTTATTGGATGTCTGAATCGATTAACCCTCCTCCACTATAGAATAATTTCCCCTTGTCCAACAACAATCTTCTTTTAAATAGGCTTTTTATAGCACTGTGCCATTTACTCAAAAACAATTAACAGCAAAGCCTGAATGAATGTTTTAATAAGGTCTAGCTGTCTGTCATGTTCTGTGTTGCTGCTGTTCTGGGGGGTTGTGGCTGATAGGATTTTAAGCCCATTCTTTTACAGTTTCATAACAAAATATCAAACTACAAAATGGTACATATTTTATACAAGTAAGGAGGAACGTATTTGAGGTTCTTCTTTGTATTTGTGTAGGTACAAAATACTGACTTGCATTTTCGTTATTACCTTGTGTCACACTTTTCACATTTACATGACCAACATAAATATAGAAGAAATCACATTTTTTGTACAATGAGAGAATAATGACAATAAAATAAAGGAATACATAAAACACAATTGCTGTTATATGACTATGTGCTGGACAATGATGCATCAATCTTGTAAACACTCTTGAAAATTAAGGGTCTATGCGACTGAGATTGTACTTCTATTGATGATAGAAAAAAGAAAAAAAACTTAACTTTTGCTCCTCTATCATTATAAGTTTCCGTGTGTCTGTCAGAGCTGTGCAGATAGGAAATCACCCATTAATTGCTGCACAATTAGGGACAGGGTTTTAAACTGCCATATATTTTAATTTAGCAACCATAAACCTAGTGAGTTGGTAAGTAATTGTAAGTGCCTCCAAAAGATAGGGACTGGCTGATTCAGATACAATTACTGCCTCACGTATGCATATCTATGCGGATAGATAGAATGTTCATTAAAAGGCTACAGTCAAAGAGGCCCACAAAGGAGTTGTTTTTGGTGTTCATGTTTGGGACATAGACAGTGCTATCCCAATGAGAGATATTTCTTTGGACAAAACACCTCTTGCTCCATTTGACTGTGGCCCTTCCTCTCTCCACATCTCAGCATCTGGTTACCTTTGGGATAATGGGAGAGCAGGATTGGATGATGCTGGGGCCTTGTTTTACCTCTTTCCTGTCCTGTGTTCCCCGGGGAGCTGTGTTGGTTTGTGATCTGACATGTCACATGATAGAAATATGTCTAATCCTGTTAGAAATGAACCTCCTCATGTAGAGCAGGAGACAGCAGGAGGGTTTGAGGAAGATGAAAGACGGCCGATGGCAGAGGCTGTTTAAAGCCTAGTGCATGTTGCTATGAGTGTGCTTGTGTGCTTTCTATCCTCTTGGGACTACAGGATGGCTGCTGCTGCCTTCATGACAGACTCCTCTCAAGGTGTTTTCCCTCAGTCTTTGTGGAGTGTGCCTCTCTGCTCCCTGAGTGAGAAAGTTTACCCTGTAGGCCCCATGTGAGCTCCAGGCCCCCAAGGCTGCGCAGTCCCATAGCTGCCCCACATTGGAGCCCCTCCGGCAGCCTCAGACCTCAGGGAATTCTCCTAAGAACCAGGGCCCTCAGACTGTGGCCCCGCTCAGCTCTACAGCAGAGCAGCCTCAGGGAAGAAGAGCTGTCTGGGAATACCACTAAATGTATGCTTCACTGAACATACAACGGGGCCTGGCCAGCGCCTCCTGTTGGCACAGCCAGGCTGCTGCGTGCTGCTGGTCTCTTGTAGCCCTGTGAGTTTGGTCTCTGGGGTTCTGACCTTGTTAACAATCCCTGGGGGCTCATTGAGGCCTCAGTGTGCTACATGTGCACTGACCTTTCCAGGTTAAACAATGTCTTATTTGGCTCCAAGATTCACACTATGACATATCCTCATGTCAAATGCACCTGGGCATTAAAGAAATATGGAGTCAAAATAATCTCCATGCAGCCTACTGTGCATTTACTTTCAATTGGCTGATAACCAAAAGTGTCAGTTCTCCACTGACAGTTATTGTCATCATTTCCATTTATTTATCTGACATTCTAATTATACAACTGCTGAACAGAACCCCTATGCTACCCCTAACTCACTCCATCAAAAACACAACTGTGACTTAAATATACTTTCACTTGTTACAGGTCTCACAATAAAAAAAAACTCTTTATTTTCTATGTGAGTGTGAGGCTGATCACTCATACGTTCAGTAGACACACTGCAGGAGCTGCACGTGGATCTGGAGGCTGTGAAGTAGCAGGCCTGCTGTCCTACAGATGTCTTGGGCTGTGCATTACCAGGTGTACGTCACCTGAGATTACCCACGCTCACACCCCTTAAAGGCACAGAGCCAGCGCTACAGCAGAAGGGGCATCTGGTGGCATGTGCATGGGACTTTTGTGCATGTTTCTGTGTATTCATGCATTCAAATTACTGTTAACATTTTACAGAGCGAGCTATAGCCCACATTACATTCATACACTTTCCTGGTATGTTTCTACCAATATTCAAAGCATTTCATTACCAGTAGGAACATAACATTTGACTATTCGGCACTCACAAGCATTAATTAAATTAAAATTAAAGTTGGCTATATACTGTATAATACCTGCTGCCTTTAAGAGGATTTTTGTTCATCTTATTCCTACTTCTTGGTGATTAGAGCCTATAGACCAGCAACTATGAGCATAAAACATACATCAAGCACAAAATTCAGCCTCAATCCACTCACAAGGAAACCCAAGCATTGTTACATACTGTTGCACTGCAGGCTGCACAAATACTATCTACATAATAGTTATTTGTATTTATTTGATTGTCACAGTTTTAGTGTATAGAGATTCAAGATAGAGCTGATCCACAGACTTTCCCAACCAAATGTAGCAGTGTCAGTTTAAAAGTGGAGCGTGTGTTTACTATCCTTCTTGGCGCTCCCTGCAAAGACAGAACAAAGAGGCGTGCTCCTTAATCAAAGTGCACTGGGTTAGAAGAAGAACATCACAGACTTGCTCAACATTGTTAGTATGGAGTGAAAAAAACATCCTAAACTGCAACTTCAAATAAGACGCTCGTGACCCTGGAATACAAGAACGGCATTTTAATCTGCCTGGTAGTCCGGCATGGAGGCAGTGCAGGTGCTGACAGAGGAGATAGGCCTACAGAAGGAGATGAATGATGCGTGTGAGATTTTCCCGTGTGAATATAAAGCCCGCAGCCAATTACAAGTACATGCGTAGTTGCAAAGCATGTTGACATAGTATATAAAATCGTTTAGGCTACTTGAGTCGTTTTAGGTCTCGTTTGAAATCAAGTCATAGACCAGCTCAAAAGTAGAAAAAGAGGAGCATGTTATGATTATTATGATTATGGTTATGGTTATTATTATTATTTTTCACACACACACACACACACACACACACACATATATATATATATATATATATATATATATATAGTCTCTCTGTCTCTCTCTCTCTCTCTCTCTCTCTCTCTCTCTCTCTCTCTCTCTCTCTCTCTCTCTCTCTCTCTCTCTCTCTCTCTCTCTCTCTCTCTCTATATATATATATATATATATATATATATATATATATTCATCAGGCATCAATAAAAAGTGGGACGAGGGACATGGGCCTAAGTGGCTTTATGAAAAAGAACCAAAAGAGAGATAGATGGTCACGTCATAGTCTGTTTTTTTATGTTTGTCTTTGTTTGTTTGTGTCATTTAAGTGTTTTGTGGGCAGCCACATATTAAATGGACACTCTAAGTGCAGAAGTATAAAGAGCGTTTACGGTTCACGTTTAACAATTGAAAACGGTTCAGTGCGCTCAAAGTTGGCCCTCAAACAGGTTGACACTGCCATCCAGTGGTCAAACTATGTCAAACACGTCAATGCCCTTGAAGGCAGAAATTCATTAAGGTTCTTTATGTCTGAATGTTTTTGACATATTTTGACATATAATTGGTCTCAGAATAAAGAATAAGTCTCAAAGATGTAGGCCTACTCCAAACACGCAGGTCAAATCTGTGGTAGGCTTTCAAAAAATGTGATCATTAGGCTCAACTTTGATAGATAAGACAAGGACATAAACTACCACTCATTGGGAATGAAGAGTGTTTATGTTTCTAGTGTCTGGAGGAAATGTTTTACAACAAGTCTCTTAAATTCATTCCATTCCAGTGCATTCATCCACCCACCACTGTTGTAATTCTTCTTTCAAGAGCATAGACACACCTTTAGAAAAATCATTTTTATGAAGTTGGTTATTGTATATTATATAATGGTGACAAACTTCATATACAAAAAATTTAAAAATACAAAACTGCACATTTTTGTTTCCTAAATCCAGTTTCCAGAGTACAGCACTTTACATGTTATATAACAAAAGAAGAAGCCAGTGCAAGTTACATTACATTGCATTACATTTTCCTTGTATATTTTTTGTTACTTTTTGGCTCAGAATGAAAGTAGCTATTTAAAGTCAAATAACAACGCAAGTGTCACATTAGGAAAGCTGTCATCTGGCCAACGTGAAGGCATCAGCTGCTCTGCCCACTTCAGTAAATCTGGCATCGCACCATATAAGCGCTGACCAGGCTCTTGCGCCGTTGGTCCCTACCGCTGGCACAGCACATTGTCACCTTCCTCTTCACCCTCCTCTCCGCCCTCCTCTTCTTCATGCCGAGGCTGCTGTGGCTCAGATGGCAGGCTGCAGTTTGCTCAAGTTCCTCTGGTGCATGCTGTGGTGCCGCACCAGCTCATCGGACCGCGCAAACTTCTTCTGACAGTTGGACCAGCGGCAGGTAAAAGGCTTCTCACCTGACAGACAGGGGCAGTGGGAGAGAGGTAATCACTGCTTTAGACTCTTAAAACAATTAACTAGGATTTAGCGTCAGAATACAAAGGTAGAAAAATAAAGGTGTACGCACTTGTTTTACCTGTATGAATCCGAGTGTGTGTCTTAAGGTGGTCTGACCGTGAAAACTTTCTCTGGCAGGTCTCGCACTGAAATGGCTTCACACCTACAACAATACAAAAAGTATAGCCTGCATAAATACTGCAAAAAAAGAGCAAATTTTTATGCAAATTATGTGTTTTCACAAACTGTATTCAATGTGACACTTCCCAAATGTTTTTCATAACAAAACTGTAATATGCTATAATATATTCATAATATTTTACATATAATGTTTCTAGTTTATACTGGCTATAGACTACACATAGTATATGCCACAGCAATTACCTGTGTGTCTACGCTGATGTCTTTTTAACTGATCTGAACGAGAGAATCTGCGACCACACTCTGTTAAGTCACACTGGTATGGCTTCTCTCCTGACAAAAAAGTAAATAGTAATTAATAGTTGCATAAATTAATAATTAAGACAGACCATTTTAGAGTTAAATAGTTTGCTTAGATACTCATTGGATGGACATAATACTATATGACCATCAGAATAAAACAGAGGCACTCACCTGTATGTTTGCGCCCATGCATTTGCAGATGTGACAGTTTGAAGTATCGTTTGCTACAGCCAGGATAAACACACACAAATGGACGTTTTTCATTTGTAACAGACTTTGGTGTAGATGGGGTGATACTAGGAGCGTGGCACACATCCTACACACGAAATTATGAATGTTAAAAAGAATATAAGTCATATACATTATCAAAGTAAATGTTGTTTTCTTCCTAACCTGTAAGCCTCTGAAGACACCGTGTGCATGTATGTGGTATTGGGTGCTACAGCTCACAAGCACTGGAGGAGGTGGAGGGGCTGGTTCACTCTCAAAACTACTGCCTGGGCCACTGACAAACAAACAAACAAACAAAAGAAAAAAATATTTATGACACTTAACTGAAAATGTTGGCAAATATATATTCAGAGCAACTTATTTTTCTTAGTTACGTTTTTCTTCAAGGATACAGACCATGTAAGTTCACTGTTGTAAAAGCAGATAAAAGATGTACCTCTTAATGGAAGAGGCCAGTGTGTTCATCTGGTTCCACGTCACACACTCCAACTGAGATGCCATTTGGTACCGGTTATCACTATAGAAACATGTACAAAATGATAATAATAATAATTATTATTATTATGGCAGCATACTTAAATTATTTAGAAGGATTTACACTGAAAAAACACATTTCTTCCCATTTATCTAAGTTTGGGAATGACAAGTGTAATGTACTGTGTATGTGTCTATTTCTGTATTTACCTACATTTACTCCCTGATATAAAAAACCTTATTCCTTATTACTGTTTTCTTATGTACATTTCATTCTTACTGAGAACTCCTACAGACTAAGAATACTAAGAATACTCCTACAGACTAAGAACACTCTACATTTTAATTATTGTTTTTGGTACTCTGACCCTCTTGTATGGCTAGTCCTCCCTTTTTATTGCCTACGCAGTCTCTCTATTTGAAGACTCAGCAGCTACTATTAAAACAATAACTCTTCAATAAATTAAATCTTCTAATCTTCAACGAAGCCTGTAATATTTATAATATTGTCATTGCACTTCCCATGTATGGGCAACAGAAGACACTTGGGGAAGACATTTGGGGAAGTCCAAATGGTTCACTTATTAACACGTCCTGTCCACCCACATTATACTCCTCTCTGGCTTCATTAAAAACATGGGCCCTGAGCCATTCTTTACCTTGGCAACTATCTCTGCACTGTACGCACACACACTTACTATGGCCATACTGTGAACTGCAGATGGAGATACTATTGTGTGCAGAGAAGGCTGAGTTAATCCGTGCCTAGTACACCACAGCCCGTGCATGACATCACTCAGTCCACTGTATCATTAAAAGGCGGGAAAAACAGTTTCAGGGGAATTCTGGACAGCATTCCTGAAAAAGTCCTTGAGGGGAAGGATAGCGATGGCTCCCTAATCAGTCCAAAGCTCTGGTAAATACAGTGGAAGCACTCACTGACACATGACTTATATACACACAGTTTGAGGGCTTCCAGCTCAAATCAGAAGTGCTCTTTCTCTTTCTCTTATCAGCTGCTAGTCCAGTATTTGGGTTGAACATGTTCTTTTTCTCTAAAAACATTGCTCAGGCGGCATGCAAAGAATTTCATCCTAATTTACCCCAAGAGATGTTCTGCATCAAAATGAAAACATGCAGGGGACTGTTACAGAGGTTAAAATGAGGAGATTCAACACCCTACCCTCCACTCCACTCTGACTTGTTTTTATTGTTTAATCCTCTTCAGCGGTACATCACTCTGAGTAGCGAAAGGGTAACATTATAACACATACCTCAAGATGGTCTCTACTACCTGATCAAGTTAAAATTTGTATTACTAATGATGCAGTTTTCTGTTTGTGCTACACTTTTTGGAAAGACGCCAATGAAAAGTTGAGTTTAGGACTGTTATATTATTTATTTAAATGGAAATTTCCAAGAGTTTAAAAAAAATGTATTGAATATTTATTATCTTGTATTTTCTTTATTCTTTTTACTGTTTCTGTTTCTGTACGTTGCTGTCGCAACACTGACATATTCTCTTTATGAGTGTCTTTGATTCATAGCTACGCCCCAATTTAGCAAAAGGAAAGTTCCTTTGGCTAAATGTTAAGCTTTATAACTAATAACAAACACAAGACAGTAATAAAAGAATGGTTTTACCTGTTGTAGTTTCGCAGAAGTAAAGCTTGGTTGCTTGGACATGATTCAGGAGGACTGTGGCACCCAAAGACAGAACCTGGAGCTGTGTATTGCTGATCAACTATTAAAAATATGAATAAATTATGAAATCTAAAATGTGCATTATAAAAGTGTGAGAATACTGTTCTGAGAGTATGCCTCCCCAAACATGGTGTATGTAATGTATTCTTTGTTTTCAGGGTGACAACAGATCAATCACTAGTTTGACTGTTTCCATAGAATTGACGTAAGGGCACTTTCCCATCTCCAGTCATTAAAGTTAAAAGCATAAAAAGACAAGCAGAGTGTGTTTACATACGTATATGACAGAAACTGAAGTGATGTGTGACAGTGGAAAATGGATTTGTTGTGATATGTAAAATGATGGGTTACTTATATAACCTTGCAGTGACATGACAGTTCTATAGTCTGTGAATTAATGTAGTGAAAACACAAGGGCGAGAAGTTTACCTATGGTGCTTTGTGGTGACAGTGTGTCTTCGTGTTTGAAGGACAAGCTCGGGAGCTGGTGAGATGGAGTAAGGCCATAGCTGGGGTTGTTATCCAAGCCCATTGCTCCATAACCTGCAAGCACACATGAGAATTAAATGGAAAGAGGAGTTGGTTCATTAATATACACAATAATGTCATTGTTAATGTTCCTTTTTTGAAAAATAGTTGAATTTCGAGTAAAACTAGTTGCCTAATTTGTACTCTAACAATAAAAAAATATATACTGTATATACATTTTGCCTCAGCATTGCACCGGAACTTGGCCATGCATATTATGAGCCAACTAAAGGTGAAGTTCTTTTGAATTTGTTTTTGTTTTTTTTTATGGGAAGGTCTGTCCACTGAGTAAGCAATAAACAATGTTGCACTAGGAACCACTTCAGACGTGTTTGACCTCATTCTCAGCTTGGATAAAAATAAATGTAGTAAAGGTATTTATTTTTGTTTTCAAAAAAAGGACATAACTAAATACAAATAAAATTAATTTGAGCTGACCTTGAAAACCGACAACGAGATAAGCTGAATAAGATGAGTGGACACCTACTTTTATTGAAAGGTAAACATTTAAATACAATTATGCGTAAGTGCCTTTATTTAAATAAGCACACTCTTTTAACTGGCCAACTCCATTTGAGAGTCAAACAGAAGTGGACTGTATATTTCCAGAAGGTAAACACAGAAGATGTTATCCATCAGAAAATGTTCAGTCCTGACACACGACAGAATGAGCCTCACCACTAAGTATGCTGTTACTGACAAACCTGAACAAACAGATTTCTCTGAAATCTTTATGGAAAAAAGAAACAAAAACATTCAGTGGCATTCACAGGCACAGACAACCAGCACAATAATAACACTTAACACTTGATAAAAATGTGTTCTACTCACCTTGGCTCCTGGGAGCAGAAAGACTATCTGCACATGTGGGTAGATATGTTCCATTTGAAAACATCCTGGCCTGGCCTGCAGCGGGTTCTCCAAAAGCCCCAACTCTACCTGCACCAGTAAACTGTCCCGTGAAGTGCACCGTGAAAGCCCCCAACCCACAGTGAGGGTCTTCCAAAGTGTCCGAGGGAGGCCAGCCTGGTTCCTGTTTGATGAGCGAGTGATGGGATGGCAGACAGCTGTAAGGAGAGCTGGGATGGAGGTCTAAAAACTGAGTCCATTGTCCCTCATTGACAGACATCCCACAGCTTCCACTGACACTGGGCCCAGGTAAGGATGAGACGGGCGGCGCGGGGGACAGGAGAGTCAGCTCCCGAACCTCGGAGCTCAAGGGGCCCAATGAAGCGCTCAGCTCTGTCAACATTGTTGGAAAGAAGAGTCCAAAAAAAGATTCCCGGCAAAGATAAAAAAAAAAAAAAAGTATTTAACTCACAGTCAAAATCATTGAGCATAAAATAACATTTCTAGCAGATTGCATCTTGTGAACAACAATATATTTGATAAACTTGATTAGCAGGTCTTGTAAATGTCAGATAAAAGTGGTGGAGTCAATGTGGACTTGTTGAGGTGTGGTGAGGTCTGTCCTTTAGTCTTTATCACATCTGGCTTTTCTTACTTTCTTGAAGGCTCAAATAGGATGGACAGGGGGAGGAGCAAGAAGATGACTAACTTTGCCTTACCCTGGACACACAACTGGACTGGACTAAAAGTAATGGTGTGTTTTCTTACATGAAAACATAAATAAAAACATCACAACAACAATTTTACACTCTTTGATTAGTAGGGCGATAAAACAGTTTCAACTAAATTAATGAATAGTTACCAACTAATAACATTTGTCATCATCTATAACACAAACATGAATCACACAATTTCTGAAATATGTCACGCTGAAAACAAACATCCTTTCTTTATGATGCAACATTTTCACAGAAAGGAAAAAAGAGAAATGTAGAAGTAAATCAAACAGGCATGTAACATAGAGATGTTGTGTAAAAACTTTTCTTATGAATACAGCAAAAATAGGGACCAAGCCAACATGGCAACACTCATGAGATATCACTCAACACAGAATAGTGCACCTTCAGTCTTGCCAAATGTAATAATATAAATTTTATATAGATTATATTATACAACTGAACTCTGGTAGAAACTGAATTGTAACAGTACCAATGATAATATAGCCAGTGGTGAAATGTAGGCAGCACAAGAAGCACAAGTATATTGTTTGGTAATCATTAAAAAAAATCATCCTCTCGACAATTAACTAAACTAAAATAAAGAAATACATATCCTAAAAAGAGACACAATTGCCATCATATTCTGCAATGAAACAAAGGCACATTCTGCATTTTCACCCCAATGTTGTGTGTGGAAATTCATCAAGGGTGACAGACCCAGGAGAGAATGAGTCTTTCTTAGACACAACATGACGAATGGCAGCCCCAACTTCGGCCGTTCCTCAGTTGAACCTCTGGGTTTAAAACAACATTAAAGCAGGGCAGAAGGGAAATGGTCAGTACTGTCTGTGACCCATAACAGGAATCACACTGAAGGCTCTGAGTAAGAGGCAATATGAGAAGGGCTGGTATCTGACTGGAAGATGCACCACATTGAATATGTTGTAACAAATTCAATAAACATCAGTAAACATATCTGTGTTGACTGCAGATGGGCTGCTATAGTAATACATTCTGCCAGAAACACAAACCAAAAACTCACAAATAATTTTGTCTTTGTCAAAGACAGAGGCCAAAAAGTGTGGCTTGAGAACTGCAATGTTTTTTACACTGTAGATTCAACAAGCTAATGGCCTAACTGTGAGTTACAAAATGTATGGTTCTGAGGAAAATGCATCACATGTCATACATGTGTTCTTGGATAATTGTGGAATGTTAATAATCTAAAGACTGGCCCAGTTAGATGGGAGACTTAGATTATACATCACCATACTTACACCACACATACATAAAATACACCTCACACATAACAGTCATATTGTCTGAACATTTTTGGGTTGTTTTTCCCTATTTGTCTCCTTCCACCGTGCATCAAACCTGATTCAGACATCAGCCACAGAATGTAGTTTTTGTTTTGTTGAAAAGTTACAGACCTAACTTCAGAAATTATTCAGAGTTCAGAGACTCACACAGTTTGTACATTACTACAGATATACTGTATTGTATAGATCTACAGTACACCTGCTTGTAAATGTAAATTTGCCTAGAAGTGTCATGTGGATAATTAAATGCAATGAATGTTTTATGAGTGTGAATTTAGCTGAATAAAGTATGTCTCATCTCTGCAGGTGCTTGTGTGTCAGTACCAAGGCCGGCCTTTATCAGGCCTTTACAGTAAACCACAGCCTTTTCCAGGGGTCATGCCCTGAGCAGCTGGATGTGAGCAGTCATCACAAAACACTGCACATATCTACATAGTGGTTATGATCTGTTCTCTTGTCATGACAGTAAAATATGTGACATGGGGCAATCGATGTTGCCGCAATCCGTGCTTTCAGTGGTTAAGAGGAAGGCCACTTTAAGGCAACTTACTCAACCAAATTTTTGCTTAACTTGCTAAACAGGAATATTCTCTGAAGTTAACATATTAGAAGTAAAATTACCAGTTAAGTACTATACATCTGCTGGACATATTTAAATAATGTAAAGAAAAACAAACAGAATCTAATCTAATAATAATAACAAGGGGCCTCCAAAAGTTATTGTAACTTCTAGTTAGATTTTATATTTCTTCCTATACTATATCAGCAGTGACAACTAATGTATATTATAAAGAAAGTCGCCATGACTGTAGTAACCACACAAAGGCGTCATAATTTCCAAGAAAACAGTGGCCTTTTCCTCTGCAGCCTTTCAGTTTAAACAGAGCACAAACATTCACCAGAGGGATTAGTGACCTCAGATAGCTCCACGCCAAAGATGCAAACTGACTCTGACTGATTGCTGCCGTCTTTGGTGTGATAGGACAATGCTCATTAAGTGATATGGTAAGATAACAGTGGAATTTACATGCAGTCTTATTTTGGTTTTGAAAAAGTCAAACGGTGACTACAATTTTGAAAGTGGTCCCCTAAAAACAATTAAAATGTGTAAATATATACATATTATTGCATCATAGTGAGAATGTATGAGTAACATATAATGCTCTTTGCATTGTTTGAGTTTCACACCTTTTGCAGATTGTCTTGTCATGTTTTCTTGTTTCTGACAGAGACAAAATATGTATTTTTATTTTGTTCGGTATTTTTAACTGAATAAGTCGTTGCTAAATGAAATACAGTACATCTTAAATGATATAGTGAATACAGATTATGTCAGCAATAACAATCATCTGCTGCCTATGTATCCAGAATATATTACCTTTCCATGTGTAATTTCTGATGAACTCACAATATGATGTTGCCTTGATTTTTTGCAAGCTATGTCCTTTAAACTTAGCAGCTCATTGAGTGACCACTGATTAAGTAATTACCACCTGCTTAGCTGGACAGATCTTCAGCTAACTCCCTATTGCCTGGACTTTAATTCATTTTAAGCCATCAAAACATTAGGAACCTGTTTATTTAATTAAATAGAAACATAATTAAAACAAATGAAATTATTCATTTGAACATTATTTAGATCATATTTTAGGCAGGTCTTGCAAGAGCTTTATTCCCAAACTGAAGAGCTTTTTGCTTACTATTGTTTTCCTTTGTGGTCGAACGCTTGCAGAGGCCAAGTGTGCTTCTAAGTAATTAACAAGCTATTCTGTCCACCTTTCCTTGGAGAGAAGTTACTCATGCAATGCCTCTTGACAAGGTCACTGCCTGATAGATGAGGCTGAGCAAGGGGATTTTTCAGAGATTATGAAGGCAAGCAGAACTGTGGGAACCAGACAATTAGTGGGTGTACGGTGGGCGGCCATGTTGGATGATGAGCATGAGGCTGGTTTACATGGATACTTACTACTTGGAGCCTGGACAGAGAAGGCTACACCTGGGCTCAAACTCTTAACGCTGGCCATTCATCATTGAGATGGCCAGCCAGGCCATGTGCCAAGAGTTTTGGGAGAATGTTGCGTGTGAAATTAAACAGACATCAGGTCATTGCAAATAAAGGCTACAAAGACAACGTGTGTTAATAAATTATTTAACCTATGAGAGAAAATTGCCACAGCAGGCTACCAACTACACTAGGCCTATATTTTTTAAGCATGGAGGCAAACCTAAACCATTAAAATACTAAGTAATTTATTAGTCTTTGAGTGTCCTGAAAAGGGCTATATAAAACTGATGCATTATTATTATTATTATTATTATTATTATTATTATTATTATTATTATTATTATTATTATTATTATAGTGTAAATTGGTAAAGCATCTGTTATCACAAAATATAGCCTGTTAATAGTAGTTTCTATAGTAAAGACTGCAAAGGGGAAAAAAAAGATTTTGAAAAAATGTGTAGCACGTTACATTCTAAAGGTTTGTTGTAATTTGAAGTAATTCTGCTTTGAATTCATGTCCTACACCCACTCACCACAATGTAACTTAAAACTAGCCTATATGGACCTGGATCTTCAAAGCATTTACAACTATTATTGAGACTTGAAATACACCAGGCAGCCGTTGTTAATCAGATAATGAAATTCCAAGTGCATTTGTAGAGAAGTGGTTATAAATTCTCTGCATTGACAGCACACAAGAGCAGGGAGAAAGAGTGTGGTACCAGGCACTTACCTTCCCAATATCATGACACGTCATACACATGGTATGGTGTAACTCAGTCTATCTGCTTTGTCTCCTGGGAAAATATTGCTTCATACAGTATGTGATGCTATTGTTATTATCCTTTTTTCTTTATCTGGAATCCAACAAGAAGACAAACCTATCTACCTTACTGACCTAAATAAAATAGGCTGGCTACAAAAACATAATGGTTTAATTCAGTGTTCAAAGCACATCAATGCCTGTATACATCTCACTTTCAACTTCACCTCAAGCACTAACTCCACTAAGGCCATTTTAAAAACAACATAGGACCTGCTCATAAAAATTTCCATAGGTCGATGGGGGCAGAGGATGAGCAGTCCCCCTGACAGGCTTGTAGGATGAAGAGCTCTTGGTCAGAGCTTCCTAGGTGGTCCACACAGAGTCCATAAGATAACCTCTTCTCTTGTTCTACTATAACTTTCATCCATGACATCCATCCAGGATTACAGACATTAAAAGAAAAGAAGAAGACAACCTGGGTAACTAGATCATCTATTTAGACAACAGATGCTGTATTAAGTGATGAAACAAGAAAAAAAAGTGTTCATTTACCATGGGTCTATAGTTCTGTCATTCACACGCTACTGTAGCTTTAATATAATGACCCGGATGTGGTTCCCCCGGCCCCGGACTGTTCTTTTCCGCTCATCTCTCAGACGCGGTTGTTGCGTGGATTTCACCTAAGCTCACAAAAGCACCAAAATGAGCGTCCCTGCGTTTATTGATATCACAGAAGAAGATCAGGTACCGTTGATTCGTTGTAAACACGTTACTTTGTTTGTACTCGAGCTTGGCTTGATTTCGGCTGCAATAGTTGATATCGGCTAGCAGCAGGCTAACAGCACAGCTGTGCCTAAGCCAGTATTGTTTAGCAGGTGGATGGGTATGTTGCTGTTATTGACTATTAGCCTATAACTTGGCCTACAATATATATTCAGTAACTTTTTAAGCACGTTGTTAGCTATAATTACTTTATTATCTTATGATAAATATTTTTATAGTTTTAAAACAACACGTTGACAGTGTTTAATGTAATTTTGGAGTAATAAAAGTGAATTTTGCTTGTGCAGGCCTCTGAATTGAGAGCTTACATCAAGACCAAAGGAGCTGACATCTCTGAGGAGAACTCTGAAGGTGGGCTCCATGTAGATCTTGCTCAAATTATTGAAGCATGTGATGTCTGCCTCAAAGATGATGACAAAGGTATTTATTATGTCTACGATTTTATTATCTCTTTTTTTTACCTGTATATCTCTTGTGCATTACTCCACTGAGTTTTGTTTATTAATTATCACTACAGATGTGGAGAGTGTCATGAATAGCATTGTGTCTCTGCTGTTGATTTTGGAGACTGAAAAGCAGGAAGCTCTCATTGAGAGTCTCTGTGAGAAACTGGTGAAGTTCCGTGAAGGAGAGAGACCTTCTCTGAGGATGCAGCTGTAAGTGTGCATTTACTTTTATGGCCATCTCAAACATCTAGCAAGTTGACTGACTTTAATGCTTTGACCCAGTCTAAGTAACCTGTTTCATGGTATGGATGAGAACACTCCAGTGAGGTACACAGTCTTTTGTAGCCTCATTAAAGTGGCTGCAACGTGCAATGCCATTGCATTTATTCCCACAGACCTTGATCAGGTGAGACACTAGTTTCACAACACATTACTCTACCACATATACCAATTGCAAATTATCTGAAAACATTCATATTGTTTGCAACCTTCAGGTGCGTAAGTGGATTATTGACTGGAACTTGAACACAGAGAAGAAGCACACACTCTTGCGGTTGGTGTATGAAGCACTTGTTGACTGCAAAAAAAGGTATACTTTAATACATGTATTGTTTTAATCAAATTTAGTTTTTCTGTACATGAGGCAATCCTTTTATGTATATTTTGCAGTGAGGCTGCAGCTAAAGTTATGGTTGAGCTGCTGGGGAGTTACACAGAAGACAATGCTTCACAAGCACGTGTTGATGCTCACAGGTAGTGGCATTCTGTATCACTGGCTGTAAAACTATAACTGCGTTTGAACTTTTTCATACATATGTATATTTTTTAGATGTATTGTACGTGCACTTAAAGACCCCAACACTTACCTTTTCGACCACCTCCTCACACTGAAACCTGTGCGCTTCTTGGAAGGTGAACTTATTCATGATGTGAGTTCTTTTATCAAATGATTCTGTATGTTTCAGAACAAGTTTGAGTATTAATATGTGAACATATTAATTGTGTAATATGTTGTTTTAAAGAACAAAAATGAATGCCTTTTTATGTGATTTATTCTATTATATAAAGATAAATGAAATTCAGATATGCTCTATATCCTCCTCAGTGAATACTTTTCTTGCATTCATTTCATTCATTTTCAATCATGCTAATCATGCTTTTTTGTTATTTTTGTATTGTCACACTTGTGAGCAACTTTCCAATCTACTGTCTTTTCAGCTGTTAACCATTTTTGTAAGTGCTAAACTGGCTGCATACATCAAGTTTTATCAGAGTAACAAAGACTTTGTTGAATCTCTGGGTAAGTATATAGAATGAGATAATCTTACAATAATTGACACACAGTAATTGATTTATATAAGCTAAAATTGCAATGCCGTTACTTCAACACCAATATAACAAATGTATTAATATACTATGTTCTATCGCTGTTATAAATTAGGATCCTTTTTTGTGCTGATCCGACACTGGAATGTGCATGTGTCAGCACACCCCTTTTTAAAAGCATGGTTGTAATTACAAGCTTGTGTGGGATGGGCAGTGAAAACAGACAATATAGGATAGTAGTAGGATCGCAGTCTTAATGAGCAGAGATTTTCCCATCAGTTGACCTAAATGAATAAAAAGGGAAACTCCCAGGGTGAAGAGTAATAGACTGTGGACTGTGTTTTTGTGTTTAATGACCCTTGGATGTTTACCACCCAGGACTGTCCCATGAGCAAAACATGGCCAAGATGCGTCTGCTCACATTTATGGGCATGGCAGCGGAATTCAAAGAGATACCATTTGACACCATGCAACAGGAACTGCAGATTGGGGCTGATGATGTTGAAGCATTTGTCATTGATGGTAAAAAATGCTCTGTTCATACATTTTTATGTTTTATTCATTCATGTTTGTTTTTAGTTTATACCTTTAAAACATCATTACTAGTCTCTGTTTCTAGCTCGTGGGTTCCTTAAAACATGTTTCTTCTTTTTTTTTTTCTCCTAGCTGTTCGGACCAAGATGGTTTATTGCAAAATTGATCAAACACAACGCAAAGTTGTTGTGAGGTACGTTCTTTTACCCCCAAGGTTTGTTAAGCATTTCATAATATGGACTTGCCTTTGCTAATGCCTTTTTTTCTACTCTTTCAGTCACAGCACGCATCGCACCTTTGGCAAACAGCAGTGGCAGCAGCTGTATGACAGTTTATCCTCCTGGAAGGCTAATCTCGCAACCGTGAAAACCAGTCTACAAGGCTTGTCCCCCTCTGCCTAATTTACAATGCTCCAGAGGAAAGAAAATACAGAAGAAATTCATCCCTCATCTGCTTTCTGACTGACTGAGCAAGTTTTTATATTATTCATCAATAAAAAATAATTAAATCAGATGTATTTGTCAAGTTATTTGAGATTGCTTTAGGTGAGTAGGTGACATTAACATTGCTTTTTTATGTCATCAGATTTGAATATTGATTTTTGTCTGTACTCAGAACATCTCATCTTGATTGAAGTAAATTTAAGAAAATAATGGAATCAAAATTTTTTTTTTCTTAATTTGTCAACATGTGTGTTTTTTATTATTCCCAGTAGAACTTTTCAATTAAAATCTACTCCAATCAAGATTAATTATTCATGATTCAAGAAATTTTAAAACAACTTCTAGCAGTAGCCCAGTGACATTGCAAACAAAAAGGGGAAGTGTTTGCAGTCTCTGTAATGGTTGTGGTGAAATCAGCACAAATGGACAAAGTGCAGTCGTCCAACTCCATATGAATAGCTGTGAAATGTCTATTTCAGCATCACTCATCAATGAAGCCCTTCTCATAAAATGTTATTGTTTGTAAAGATCTGTGTAGCCTCACAGCTCACCTCTGCCATCTTGTCCAAAAGATTTCAGTCTGCAGCTCTTATCAGGGGTGTAAATCACAGAACACATTCTCAAGGGCACCGCCTCATCACAGCCACCTGCACAGTGAAGCACAGAAGCACAAGGCATTTGCAGAGCACCATTTTATAGATATGGTATGAAACAAATAGATAAATGGGATAGAGTTACTGGTGTTTTTTTTTTTTTTTTGCCGTTTTTTTTAATTAAGAATGTGTAGTAGTTGCCTCAAATTAGAAAACCAGAGATGTTACCCAGAAAAAGCTCCCACAATCTAACACACTGGTTTGCTTGCCAGTATTTGATAGTGCTTCACCTTAACTTGCTTGTTTATGAAATGTTATTGCTTTGCCTCAAATGTTTCACAGAATAGCATTAAACATACCTATCTCCATGGAGAGTAGGTGATGCCACAAGGCTAAGTTACAGGTCAGATATGTGGAGACGCAACAGTGCTCACAAGAACAAATTATTTTATTTATTTTTGTTTAGTAAAAAACGAATTAGAAAATGCAAGATATGTTAAATGACAGTCTCCCATGGAACATTCCAGGCAAAAGGATAACATCTCCATGGAGACAAGCAGGCGGCAGACCCCACAGTGTATAGTACCTGTTAAAATCAAGACAATATTTGGAGAAAGCTATGCAAGTTGTGTCATTGATACATGAGACATATAGCCCAGAACGCCACAAGCCTACTAGTGTTTCCAAGACATGATAGTGCCATCTAGCGTCCATTTAGCCACGGCGCTCCACTCTCAAGGTACACGTAAATCGATTGGTCATGTCTGTGCGCAGGTGGTTTTGGAAAACTGACAATTGCAAAGGAGTAAACAGACTTTGAGCTTACTGACACATTACCTTCGGTTTCAACGACTGGAATTCAACGTCAGCTCAACCACATCACAAATAGAGGTTGTTTTTTTTAATTGCGTTAAAATATTTCGGGGATTTTAAAGCCGCTGTTTAGGTGTGAAGTTTTTGGGCAACTACTTTTATCGTCGTCAAAAGCCGTACCCACCTGTATTGCTTTCTTTGTGTCTCTCTACTCGTAGATTTTATCAACTTTGGTTACAAAATGGGGAAAAATAAGATGTACTTCCCTTTTTTAACTGTTTCTATGTAGTTATTACACTCCGGTATCGTTTAAAGACTTGAGTGGTAATTAATGCCCCACCCGCAGTCCGTGCATGTGCACCCATAGCCATGTTAGTGGGGCTGTTCATACTGCTACAGCTCTTGCCCTTTGGAGATCTGGGTTGTCTGCGGAGTTCAGACAGTGAGGGTAAGTAGCAACTTGTTAATTATTTAAATTTATAACAGTTAATACTAGGCATATTTTATTTTGACATTAGCCTATATTTGTTTCTGTCGTGTTGTAGCTGAAGTTTTTATTGATGAGTTGGGCGCAAACTCTTTTTTGGGTCGCCACCTTCTGTTGAATCGGTTTGACTTTGAAATCTTCGTCCCCGGAAACCTGGAGAGGGAGTGTTTTGAAGAAGTTTGCAACTATGAAGAGGCCAGAGAGGTTTTTGAGAACATCCCTGATACAGTTGAGTGTGTGTTCAGTCAAATCCCCTTAAAAGAGAACATAAAGCTGTCATTAATGCTAACAGTATTTTTGTTTTACAGGATATCTTTTGGAAGAAATACACTGAAGGTACATAGTGTTTTAGGCCTTGCTTCAAAGAAATTAAGCTTTTTCTATGATAAAAAACACTAGTGTCTAGGCCAGTGGTTCTTAACCTTGTTGGAGGTACTGAACCCCACTAGTTTCATATGCGCATTCACCGAACCCTTCTTAACTGGAAATATATATATATATTTTTTTTTCAAATTCAAAGCGTAGGTATATATATTTTATTGGTGCACATGTGAATCCATATTGCACATATTTGTCTGACCACTTTCTTTTTTTTGCTTGACACAGATAGTATGAAGGGAAAATATTAAGAAAGAAATGACACAACACCATCATGACAGTCACAAGACGATTACACGCAACAAAATTTCCTGCAGCCAATAACGGCCAAACGGGGCGAGTCATCACGAATCATATGAGTTGGATGTGTGTCTTGACCCCTGCCGAACCCCTGAGATTGACTCACCGAACCCCTGGGGTTCGATCGAACCCAGGTTAAGAACCACTGGTCTAGGCAGTCTTCTACAGTCTTGGAAAGAAATAAACATGCATATCCTACTGAGTGTAAAGGGTTCCAAACAAACATTTAAATTTAAAGACAATATATAACATAGGTTTGCAGTTTGTGAACAAATTTTCACATTTTTAGTTTGGCATTTGCTGAAAAGTGCATAGTGCACTAACTGATAGTCTGTCACCTTCTTGTTTCCATGGAGACATTGCTTGTAATGTTCCACTGTATGGCATAAAATGTATATCCTGCCAAGAGTACATGTGTTTACAGATATTTTGGAGCAATAAAATTGCTGTAATTGTAGTTAAATGCAAGACGGATTACTTTAATGCCATACTTCCAGGCAAAATAATAACATAATGGAGACAAGCAGTTGGCCGGCTCCTCACCTGAAAAGTTACACAGTGCACGCTTTAATCTAATGGACACTGGGGCATAAACTTCTACAATGTATAATGTTATGTCCACAGATAAAGGCCAGCGACCCAGCCGAGTTGATGTGACATCTCTCTTGATTGGATTAATTGCTGCTGGCGTGGTTCTTGTTTTTGTGGGCCTCCTTGCTTGGTATTTCTGTCAGGGAAAATGTAAAGATGACATCAGCCGTACCAGGTAAGTAACATGACCTAATTTCCCCATTTTACACAATATTCTGATGTTTCAATTTGGCTACAAAGTAATCGATAAGGTTCACAATCATGTCTTAAAAGCTAATATTAAGTTAAAGTTAAACTAGGGGTGGGTGACATTATAAAAATGTCTATCACAATCTATTATTGATTTTTTTTTTTTAATTTATTGATTGATTCATTCATTCATTCATTTGAGATTCATTTTCATTACATTACGGTAAGTGCATTGTCATAATTAATGTGCTCAAAAGGAGTAGGGAGGAGTTAAAAACTTTTATTTTCCTACCTCCTATTTCAGAACTTTGAATTTAGTATTTAGCTGCTATGTGTGCTATGTCTGCACAATGTAATTACAATTTAGAATAAATAGAATTATTTGTACATGTGACAACAGCAGTTCAAGAATATAGTATATATAGTAAATGACTAGGATATAATGATTCACAGAAGCACACAACAGAAATATACAATGCAATAATAATCAGTTCAATTAACTTGACAAATTCTCATGATCTAAATACACTGCTCAAAAAAATTCAAGTAATGCTCTGAAAACACATTGGATCTCAAGTTGGGAAAAAAAAGCTGAATATCTAGTGGCAACCATGAGACAACCCCTAAAAGAGGACTAGCTTTGCATATGGGGGTCAATTCAAGTTTCTCCCTCTTGGCTGGTTTTCCACTAGTGCAGGCTTTGGCTAGAGTGATTATCACTACTGGGAGTATGAGGCCATTCCTTAACTCTAGAGATGTTGCACAGATTGTCCAACTTCTCCAGGATGGCATATTCGGATGTCCTGTTGCAAGGAGATTTAATGCGTCTCCCAGCACAATCTCCAGAACATGGAGATTTCAGGAGACCGGCACTTACTCTAGGAGAGCTGGACAGGGCTGTAGAAAGTCCTCAACTTATCAGCAGGACAGATATCTGCTACTCTTGTGCATGGAGGAACAGGTTGAGCACTGCCCGTTCCCTACAAAATGTCCTTCAGCAGGCCACTGGTGTGAATGTCTCTGCCCAAACAATCAGAAACGGACTTCATGAGGATGGCTTGAGGGCACCATGTCCTGTAGTGAGACCTGTGATCACTGCCCAGCACCGTGGAGCTCCACTGGCATTTGCTAGACCACACCAGAATGGGCAAGTCCGCCACTGGTGCCCTGTGCTTTTCACAGATGAGAGCAGGTTCACCCTGAGCACCTGTGGTAAATGTGAAAGAGCCTAGAGAAGACAAGGAGAATCCTATGCTGCCTGCAACATGGTTCAGCACGAGTGGTTTGGGGGTCAGTGATGGTCTGGGGAGGCAGATCCATGGACGGATGCACAGACTTTTCCCGGCTAGAAAACAGCAGTCTGACTGCCATTAGGTATCGAGATGAAATCCTTGAACCCACTGTCAGACCCTACGCTGGTGCAATAGGTCCTGGGTTCCTCCTGATGCACAATGCCCGGCCTCATGTGGCAAGAGTCTGCAGGCTGTACCTTGAGGAACAAGGGACTGATCCAGTTGAATGGCCCTCACGATCATCTGACTTAAACCCGATAGAACACCTCTGGGACACTATGTTTGGGGACCCAAGGCTCTTCAGGAGCTCAGTGATGCCCTTACACAGATCTGTGAGGACATCCCACGAGACACCATCCGTCGTCTCATTAGGAAAATGCCACAACTTGTCAAACATGCATACAAGCACGTGGGGGCCACACAAGATACTGAAAAGCATATTGAGTTGCAGAAATAAAATGTTGGCAAAATGGATTAGCCTGTTGCATCAATATTTCACTTCGATTTTCAGGGTCTCTATAAAACTAAGCCCTCTGTAGGCTGAAAATTGCATTTCCATTAAAAGAGATGTCATCCTTTTGTTCCTGAGACATTGCCCTGTTCATATTTGTATAGATATCCAACATACTTTTTCACATTGAGATTTGATGTGTTTTCAAAGTCTTCTTTTAATTTTTTTGAGCTACATTTTTTTTAACACAAATCATTTGAGCATTCTTTAAAATTCAATTACGTTAGTACAGGCGTTTATACTTTTGTCTAAAGAGGTCAATGCCACACCTTGACATACACATTTTCTTCATAGTTGTGTGGATGTTTTTTTTTTTTTTTTGTATTCATTTTATATCTTAATATAATATACATTCCCAACTAGGCTGCTGATTAGAAAATAGAAATGTAACTGTGGGTTATCACAGAGTCTTTGTCATACCACACAATCTTTACCATGATGAAATAACCAGTTACATAAACTTCCTTAGCAAGACACACTGGATGCCTTTTCTGTTGCATCCAGTCACATATGCAGTGCCACTCTGACAAAACTGTAGACCGAATGATTAATGTATAGACCTAAATATAGGCCTATACCATAACAATATTTGAGGCACAAAACATTACTTAAATCATTTAGATTTCATCTTCATTTTATTTTTGCCAGTTCAATTCGAGTTCGTGCAAGAAGGAGTAATGCATCAGTAATCATTCGACGACTAGAGGAAGTGTCTTTGCAGCCTGTGGACCCACCGTTGGACCCTGTTCAAGACACAGATGCCCCAGGCCTACCGTCATATGAGCAAGCTGTTGCAAACAGTGGACAATATGATGCCCCCCCGCCACCATATCCTGGGTATTTATTATATTTTGTTTTTATTTGAACGTTGGCAGTTTTTTTTTTTTTTTTTGGTTTTGTATAACCAAGTAGCTTTTTTTATCTATAGATCAAGACCTGGCAGTATGAGACGATAACCAGAAGGATACACACATCATCTTCCCAGACCTCTACAATGGATTGCTCCTATTCTTATTGTGCCATTCAGTTTGATGCACTAGAACTTTACAATGAAAGGAAAACATGATTTCAGCTTAGAGGCTGTTTACTTATTTAAGGTGCCTTAGAGTAAGCCTAGATCCTACCTTTCATGTTTTATGTTTTAATATTGCTGCTTTTACCAAATGAAAAATGAAGACTCCAAAGATTGTTATATTGCATCTCCATACAGTGTTTGTCCATGTTTTATTACTAAAGAAAAACAAAACTGCTGCTATGAGCAAACCTGTTTTGATGAAGTATAATTGTATTTATATTTAAGATTAAGTTTAATTTGTAGGCTATGCTTTGCTTTATGCTTCATCATCTTGTGGTAAACAACAAAAACTGAGTGACAGTCTAACTTCATTCTGTTCATTAGCCTACCCATTTCATATTCATCTTAAGTGTGAAGTTTTTTTTACAATGATTTATCTTGGGTGAGGTGCTGTTTGTCTGGCAAGACATTGGGATTATTGCCTCTTTGTCTCATACACATGAAAAATGAAAAGGTTGGAAATTTTTGGCAATTGATGAAATTATGTTTTTTTAAGTTTTTAATGTATGATGCAATAAATTTGAGATCAAATCTATATTGATTTGATCTTTCTTGCAATAATAGCCTAGTGTTTGTATGGCTTTCAAAGATATAGTATGGAACAATGGAAGTATAATAAAACCTTACAGATCCGTGTATGGAACTTGTAATACATCTAGTCTGGGAAAGGGGCAAAAACTACAAGCCTGACTGCGGTGCATCCTGGGAGATATGCTAACATGGACGAAAGCGTGCAGGATTTGCACCATGATCTTTGCTGTTTTCGAAGAAGGGCGTCGAACAAGAAGTGATTATTGACTAGAAAGTAAACGCGATATTAAACAGAGCCTTTTAGGCGCTTTGTGGATGTCCACGGCTCTAGCAGGACTGATCTTAGTCCTTCAGACTGAGCTGCTACAATGTGTGTCCAGTGCCTCTCGAAGCTCCGCAGGAGAAGCAGATCTTTAACCGGATGATGGACAGGAACTACCCGTGCTCAAGCTTCGCGGACTCGCTGGCTCCTCCAGCACAAACCGCAGCTTCTTGGGCCTATGAGCGCAGCGCTGCGAGTATCAAGCCAAGGTAAAAGGAAGGAGAGGGCGGGTCTCCTTTCCCAGAAAATGTCGGTGATGAAAGGCCTAGGAGATTGCAACCGAGGAGTCCCACTGCCTGTTTGTTGTCAGTTACACCAAAGTAGGCTACAGAGAAAGTTTAATAGCCTCTGCGACAGAGTGAACATTTTTGAGCTCCACAATGGTGGTGTAGCCTTCTCTCCTTGTAAAGGTTTGCTGCGTGGCTTCCAAAAAAAACAAAAAAACAACCTTCATTCCATGTTTTGGTTGGGTTCATGATCTGTCGGTAGCCTACATGTAACAGTAGTTTAATAAGGCCTAAGGCTTCAGTCATACAACTCCTTTTCTGTAGGCTATTAGCTGGCTGCCAGTTTGTTTACAAAGTTTAGGCCTACTATAATCTACCCTTCTCTCTATCATATTTGCATAGTTTATTAGCTACTTGTTGAATTGTTGCTAACCACTGACTAAATGTATTTTTCAATTTCTTCAGACATTATAACTTGGTAAATTGTCATATTTACTCTGTAGGTTACAATTACCAAATCAGTAGGCTACAAAGTTCTTATTAACAAGAACATCCTCAATGCTCACATTAATCTACAATGTTTCGTGTCCACTTTTAGCACCAGTTATGGCACAACACACGTTGACACAGAGCTTCTTCACCAGCAAAGTTACGTGTCCTCCCACCAACTGCCCAACTACACTACAACAAACCTACCTGCTGGAGGTAAATTAAACACTGTGGACTGCATTATCTCACTAACTAGTTGTTGATGTATGCTTCTGTTGTTTTAGGAACACTTGACACAAATAGTCATACTTCTGAGACCTCAATTATGAGCTTCTTGTCAGCCATGGAGTCCAGAAGTCTTCAGGCAGGACCTGTTGGTGCCTCACTGCTTCCTCCTTTTAGGCCGCCATCATGGCCAGCTGGTAAGAGGTTTTATTAGATAAAAAACAAAGTTAAAACCTAACAACAGTACATTTAAACAGCTTCTATCTGTACTAGAGCTGCGACTAACAATTGTTTTAGTAGTTTACTAATATCCAGTTATTTTTTGAACAGTTAAAGGATTATCTCTAGTTTACATTCATTGAGACTTTTTAAATAATAAAAACAAAATAAAACATAGTGATGAAAGGCTTCTGAATAAAGTATATTATTGATGAAAATAAATAATTAATTCTGGCATTCTCATTTTGGTTTAAAAATGCCTTTGTCTTTGTTGTCAAGGTCTTTTTCTATGTTTTTTAGAGTCTGTATCCAGATAACAATTACACTTATTATTTTTAATGGTCAATTAGCCATGAGTAGGCTATTTGTACATTTCACTACATTTATATTATTAGTCCAGTAAGTATTTTGAAATCAAAGCATGTTTTTCTCACAAATACAAAAGAAGCTTAAAACCAAATACAATCAGTGTTTTAGTGTGCTTGTTGGATTCACCATATTAAATATTGAAACAGACGTCAACTAATTTAGTGATAATAATTTTATGGAGTTTACACAGACTAACATCATGAGAGCAGAGGTTCATGACACAGACAGAGCAGTAATTGCACCACAATGACACGGTAAACATGTAAATGTAGTGTTTAAAAAGAAAAAAAAAATTCTCTCTGTAAATATACTCTCCAAATGCCCTTAGGTAGCATCGGTTTAGTTTCTTTTTGGTCAAATTGAGTGACAATCTCATTCACAAGCCTTTTGTGATCTATTGAGTCATTGAAAAATAGCTAAAGTTAGTTGCAGCCTTATTTTTTAACTTATGTTTGATATATTTTGCTACACTTTTGAATGTCTTGACCTTTACATATTTTCTTTCTCTGCTCTAGGCACAAATTCTACCACAGAGTTATACTTGACTGGTGCCCTGCCATCTACTGCCACTTTCCCATCTACTGCTGCTCTTATGTCTTATCAACATACCAGTGCCTACCCCTCCAGAAGTTGTGCTGCAAATTCTCCTCCAGCTCTTCAGGACCCTGCCTTCAGCACTTCCACCAGTGGCCTGTTCCTTTCTCATCACGACCCCCTTCTCCATCTCAAACCAAGTCAGACCATGCTTCCTGCAGCTTTGGCCTTTTCTACTCCCACTTTAGGCTCCACTCTACCGGTCCAGTCCTCCACGTACCGCTCAGCTCAGGAGTCAGCCCCTCACCTCCTTCAACCCCAGTTTAGCCTGCTGCCTTGTCCTTTATCCACTCCTCATGGACCTTCACAGCAATTTGGCGCTACTGTATTTTCAGGCTCTATTGAGAGAGCTCTTCAGAGAGAATGTAGTGTGATCAAACACCACCAGAGGCCTTCTACAAACATCACAGTCGCGGAGCAGTCCCCAGACTCTGAACATACACTGCAAGGCTACTTTGGTGCTGTCAATGAAGAAGAGGTATCTTATCCACCTGAACCATCTCGGCACTCCCCTATGTCCTGCAACCTTTCCACTGGATCAGATTCCTCTCATGGAGTAGCTTCCCAAGCCAAAACTGATTCAGTCACTGAGGCTTACGCAGCTATTTCTGTGCCAAAGGCTAAAGATATTCATCTAAATGATGAAGATAAAGACAGTAACTATAAAAATCATAATTCTCCAGGACAAAAGCAAAATTCTGTGATTGCTAATCAGCAGTCCACACAATTGTCTGGCCCTATAACCACCAATTCCCCTATTTATGTCAATTCACATGCTCAGTCACAACCTCCATGTTCTTCTCCTAACAAACTGCCTGCACCTTCCAGCCAGTCGGGGAGTGCTTCATCTGTCAATCAGAGCCATGTTTACTCCCCTGATCAGGAGCAAGAGACGCAGTACACAGCCCAGGCTCAGGGCTTGTGTCAACAACTTGCCCTCTCTGAAAGTTATGCTACACCCCACTCTCAGGGTACCCCTATAATGACTTACACGTCCCAATCAGAGGCGCAAGCTTCATTAACGTATCCACACAGTTACGCCCCAGAGCAATCCCTTAACTCATCCTTTCCAACCACATGTATGGAGAGTCTTCCCACTTCTAATTCTTCTCAGGTATACCCTTTAATTCAGGCCTCAGGAGAAAAAGTGCTTAACAACTTATCAGCGCAAGAAGCACACAGCAACAAATCATTGCCCCTTTATTCTCTGTCAATGCAATCATTACAAAATAACATCACAAGTTTGGTTCAAGACATAAAGCCTTCAATGCAGCAAGTCTCCATGTCTGTCAATTTAGCTGAAAATAGTTTGAGTACTCACAACAACATTATTTATGTTGTCTCAAAAATGGAAGACCACCATAAATTACAAAGTGTTATTCGAAGCAGTTCACAATTGGTTGACCAGCCAAATGGACTGGGACCTGCAAATACAGTGCAGGTTAAAGATGAAAGTACAGTCACAGTAGGCCAACAACATGCTCATCAAACTACGGTCTCTGGGCAGCTAGCTTCCAGCATATCACCTACAGGCAATAGTGTTGTATGTTCACCTCCACAATTGAACCTAGAGCAAAAATTGCATTCTTCACAGATCAGATCTTCCGATTCTCATCAACAAAGTCATCAAAATCCAATTCAGGGCCTTGTTACACCAGGCCACACTCAGTTCATAACGGTTCCCTGTAATCAAGTTCTTATTGACCCAAACCAGATGATCAGTCACAATCAGGCCTCATCAAAGGGGGTATCTGTGCCAGGAATACAACAGCCCCAAGGCCTGGGTCCAGTTCATGTCCAGTATCTTCATATGGATCGAGACTTGCTAGGATCTAGCATGGCTGAGACCACAAATGAACAGGGGCAATTTCATGAGCAGAGTTCTAGATGCCCTGATTCTAATCATCCTCTTATCACTAAAAGCCACTATGACCAGACAACAAGTCAACAAATGAATGATGCTAAGAACAATTTTGCTCTTAACTCAATTTGCTTTTCTGACTCGGTGTTAGATGAAAGAAATATTATGTCTAATGTTGATGATATTTTGGCTGCTACAGTTGCAGCATGTGGTGTGCAAGATTTTGTGAAGGCATCATCTTCTGTTGAGGCTGATAGGTCAAAAGTAAATCCTGCTGATCCCAAAAATCAGTTTCAGACTTTAGATATGAGACATATATCACCCATTTTCTCCAACGCACAAGAACTCACAAATGTTTCCTCCAACACTGTGGCCATAGCATCAAATGGCTCTCGTGTGACATCAGGCTGTCAGGGACCCTCCATTAATTTTAACCATAATCCTGAACATCACACAAGTGAAGACAAAGATGGGTCAGAAAATCACTTTATATATGTCCCCTCTGGTAATGAAAACCAAACCAAAGGAAGGTCAATATTAAGTTTGAAAACAGAGGAGGGTCCTATGGAGTGTGCTGATGGTGAATTGAAAAAGAAGGGGAAGTCGTTAACCAAGCCAGGGGGGGATGATGATGCACATGCTAAACGCACTGGACAAGCAAAGCGGCAAAACTCCAGGCCAAGTGATAGTTCACCTCCTGTCATAACAGATTCAGTTGACAGTTGTCCACAGCAGGAACGAATAAGACAAAAGATCCGGGAAGTGGAGGAAAAACAGCCAGAGGTTAAAAATGGATTCATAGGTTCATTTTTGGACTTTCTCAAATCTGGCCCAAAACAACAATATTCCCCCAGTCCTGCACGAACAATCAGTCGGTCAAAGAAGCCTTGCAATCCACCCAAACCCCCTACATGTACTGCAAGTACTTTACCAAGTGTAGCTCCTCAACTACAGACTCTTACAGCACCTTTGATTCCTCAAGCAAGCCCAGTGGTGAGCTCTCATTCAAAACGCCTAGATGAAGATTTGCAGAGGAATCTGGAGACACTGCCATCATTCAGCTCAGATGAGGAGGAAAACACTGGGAAGAATTTGGCTTTAAGGAACAGCATTAGCTCCGTGCTCTCATCTCTGGATGAATCTTCAGATAGGAAAATACGAATAGGTAGGGTATGCTTTCTTGCCATACTCATGCTGAATTTATTCACTATTTATTTTATTTTTTTTGTATTATTAATTTACTTTTCTAATATATGTATATTTTTTGCAGATAACAGAATTTCTAACCCCATGTTGAAGCCTGAACAACCAGTCATGGTGCCTGTTACTATAACAGCCATTTGTCTTCCACAAATGCCTGCCCATTCACAACAAATAAAGAGTGCCACAAGACAGACGGCTGTAGCTGCAGAGAAGCCCTTTGTGACTGCACCTTCCCAGTTGGCTGTTCAGCTGATGAGTGTGGCTCTGGAAGGACTCACAGATGATGAGCTTTCAGACAGCGGAGGAGAGGGAATGTATCGTGAAAGAGATGAGTTTGTTGTCAGAAACGAGGATATTGAAACATTGAAGGTACATCTGATAGATGCTTAATAATTACTTCGAAAAGGTTTGTACTTAGACCTTAACCATTGATTTTTGCAGGTCACAATGAAAGCAGGGAATGAGCCCCCTGCTATCTGGAAAGTTCAAAAGGCTCTGCTACAAAAGTTTGTGCCTGAGCTACGAGATGGACGGAGAGTCTTCTCAGCTACAAACAGTGTAAACTTTAAATTGATACAGTTATATTTCATGAGAAAGGGTATATTACATTTTCTGTTCTTTTGTTTAGTATCTGGGGTATTTTGGAGATGCAAAAACCATGTACAGGCGGGTTTACGTTAAGTTTTTGGACACTGTCAATAAGCGAGAGTATGTCAGAGTTTGTAGTAGAAAACCTCGCTGCAAGCCTATGACTTCCTTAAGGTAGATTTATTTTCTAAAATATAATTAGAACAAGGCAAAGGCTGAATGCTTGTTAATCATTATTTCTTTCTTGCTGTACTCAGAGGTGTGCAGGTTAAAGCCCTGCTTGGCTTGACAGCCAATACTTGCAACACCACATTGTGCCAAAAGCCCCGACCCAAACAACCTAAGTCTAGAGCAGAGCCACCACCCAAAAAACGCCGAAAATGGAAGGAGGAGTTTTCATCTGCTCACTCCGACTCTTCTGCTGAAGAAGATGGTAAATAGTTCTGCTTGATCTCTTTTAAAACATAACCAATAATAATTTATTTGCAAATGTTCTTAGACTTAATTCCTCCAGTTCCCTTTACTTCACGTCTGTTGAACACAAGGACAATGAAGGAGACATTTAAGGGCTTTGTGGAACTGCTCATCAGTAATGCATTAGATGAGGATTTGATAACCGCTTTAGAGAGATCAAATGGTGATTGAAACATTTTGACACATTACATAATCTTTGTTCTTGACAAATTGGAAATTTGTCAAGTACTATGGGTACACTTTGTCATTTGTCATAGATGATGTACTACTACCACACATGAAGAAGGTGGATGGGATGATTACAGACAACAGGAAACGTTTACTTCTCAAACTTCCTATTGAAAATATTTTTAAGGTGTCTTTCATTGTATTCAATAGTATAGATAAAACAAAATCAAATTAAATTGCAAGTAAAAGGCATTACAATTCTGTATGTTGATTGTGTCTAGATGGCCTTGGACAGCTTTCCTGAGATTGCTGTAGTGACAGAAATGAAAAAAGATGGCGAAACTCCAACCTTCAAAATTCGTCTCAGTGGGAGAGCCTACAACAAAAAAACAATGAAACCCTACAAGTTACCAAACAAAGTGCCGCAGGTAATTTAAATGTGTAACTACTCTGTCACCCAACAGGGGGTGCAATTTATTTCTTACTCACTCTGTCCTGCTCACTCTTCTCTCATAGGAATACACTGTTAACCAACAGCAAACTCAGTGGTTTTCTTTGTACCACTCTTTACAACATTACAAGTACCACACATACCTCATGTGTAAAAATGAGGTGAGGCACAGTTCCCATTAAACGGCACTCCTTTCCACTCTCCTATTTGGTGACAATCGATTGTGTGTCTCTCTCAGATTGAGTCTTTGCGTGTCCAGGCGGGAGAACTGGGACAGGAGCAGACCGTACAGAAGTGCCTGCAGAACGGAGCGTGGCTGGAGGGCCTCTTTGATCGCTTTGGAGAGCTAATCAATCAAGTGCAGCAGGTCTGCCGATGATCTTCACTCGTTTAGACTGGTGACAAAATTATTTGAACTCATCTGATCTTAAAAAAAGAAAAGAAGACTGATCAGATTTGTGATATCAAAATTAATTTTGACTTTTTGAGTGTGAGAGACAAGTTACTTCACGTGTTGCATCAAACTCGAATGTAACTTAAAGAATGTAACAGACTTGGAAAGCTACTTCCTACGAGGGTTTTGTAGGAAACATATTTTTAATGTTTGTCTTTTGTATGTTTGTATGTTTTTAAGTTTTTTTTTTTTTTTTAAGATGAAATGTTTATAACCCACTGTTGTATATTAAGATAGAAAGTCCTTGGCATAACATGTAGTCCTGAGATTAAACAAATTAAAAAGTATAGACATATGTCTACAATAGACTTGAATAGTTCTATTCTTAAGATAACGTACAAATAAATATATATATATATTTTTATTTAAACTATAATTTTATATAACCCTGTTTACAGCTTGGAAACAGCATTTTTTTGTCTGTAAGCAATATGTACATTTTGTGTACATAAAAACTGGTGAAATTATGCAAAATCAGTTCTTCCAAATTTTATCTTTAAATATGTTTTTAAAAATTGAATGGAAGGACTGTATTCAATGAATATCATTTCACTGTGCCTGTAAAGTTGCTTTATTACTTTATCAAATATCCCATTTTAAGCCAAATAGATTTCTATTTTACACTAATATTTTTATACATTTCCACAACAAATTTCTGTGAACCAAGAAATTGGTTTTATGCTATCACTTTGAAATGCAGTTTGTAAATAAAGACCTGCATGCTTTTTCTTGATGCAAGATCATGGTATATTATCTATGTAAAAAAAAAAAAGATCTCTCTCTATATAGATATAGAGTAAAGCTAACACTATGTTGGCATAAAACTTCTTAATTTTTTCCCTGTTGAGAGTATATGACTTGGTTTAGTCTGATCAGTTGAAAATATGATTTCTATTTTCTATGCATACAGAAGGCACAATTACTGGCAACCTTTATGAGAAAAACAAAAGTTTCTCTGTGCTGGGGCGACAGTTTGTCAATGAGGAGAGCCACTGTCCTCTGTTGAGATGGAAAAGAAGGAGGCAGACGTCAGGCGGGCATTTCAGATTCCAGGGCTGGCACAGCTGTAAGAGATACACAGCTCTGCTCTCTAGATAAAAACTAATGAATTTTAATGAGTCATTGTGTTATATGTGGGAGTGCAATTGAGGGACCCTTCAAGTGTTTGAAAGTATGACTGTAACTTGGATGTTTATGGCATGTTTTCTACAAAAGGATTAACTAAATTTTAACTTCATGCATTTTAAAGGAGGCTCCATAGTATGATTTTAAAGTCATCCAGTATTTATACAGTAAAAGCTGCTATCACTCATGCTTCACAGCAAGGAGATTCTAACTGTTGTTGGGTCGCCCAGGCCGTTCTGTGCAGAGTTTGCATGTTTCTTCCCATGTCTGGGTGGGTTTCCTCCAGACACTCTGGTTTTGCCCCATAGCATGCAGCATAAACCATGCACCATAGGTCAAATCCTACAGTAAGACAGACCTGGCCAAGAAGGACTATTTTGGACAAATCAATAACATTTCTATGAATATAAACAGGTGGGGGTCTGGGGAGCCCTCCACCAGAAAGGCTAATGTATAGAGAATCTTTAACTTCAAGAAATGGGAAAATAAAGTGAAAATGGAAAGGTTCACCAACAAAACCCTGTTCCTTTGGTTTTAAAACATGTAACTTTAATTGGAGGTCATTTAATTTCACATATAAACTCAAGCCACCTGTACATTCTCTGTCTTTATTTAAGTCACATATGACTTGTAAGATAAAGAAATAAGACAATGTTGACCCATTTTAGGAGAGAGTCTGAAAAGAGTTTTCTCCAAACACATCTGACTCCTAACATGTAGGCCGCATTCAAGAGTTGTCAAACCAGTTCTGCCAAGAATGTTCAAGAGATCATTTCCCCAGATCACATGTTTGTCTTGACGGAAAGGTTAGTGTCCAGACAAGGGTGACCAGAAGAAAGAGAAATAAAAAGCTCCAGCTGTGTATACATACAATAGTTGAGTGAGATATATTGCCTTGTCGCCTTCCTTTCCCAGTGACTTTTACAGCAAGTGGCCAACATTGGCGTTGCAGTGTCATCTTACTACTTTTCCATTGTCAGATTACACCTCTAAACAAACACTGCTGCACTGAAGCCAAAGCTGTTGTAAACTATATCCTTTATAAGCATATGTATTTATATGTACAAGTGGGGGGATTATACCTGATTTACTGTAGATTAATTTTGCATAAAAGGCAGACAGGCAATTTGGACAAACAACTTTTTGGCACCAAAATATAGGGCTAGGCAAAGCATGCGTGCTAAGATTTACATAGGCTGTGGTATAGCTCAATAAGTGTCTTGCACCCAAATCATACAAATTACAGCCCGTAGGGAAAATACAATGGAATTATAGGCTACACATAGTGTGTAGCTTTCCGTGTGTTGGTCTTGGTGATTTATCGCACTGAGACCTTTTTACGTGTTTACCTCAAAAGTGAAGTTGTTAGCGCGAACCAGCCCCACAGTGGCTCATTATCACATTAATGCCGTCCCAGGCCGCGGTGATTGGCGTATGAATAATGTATGGCCGTGGGAGGAGACGGTTTCGGAGAGAACGTCACGATGTGTGTACTGAAAACCAAAGACATGGACCAACACGCTTTGAATGGCATTCTCTACAGTGTGGGAAGGAAGTTGTTATGCTTCTGAGAAAAGGTAAGATATTAGTCTTTTTTTATTTTTATTTTTTTAAAGACTTTTTCCTTCTTATCATCAGGCATAGGCTATAACAAATTAGTTACAGAGAAGTAACGTGTAGCTACTAAAACTACCTGACTGGAACCAAGCGCGTCTATGAAAAGCGAAAATGTTGCTAAAATTGCCTTTATTGCTGCATTTGTGACTTTGGGATATTCACAGGGTTACCACTGAAAAAAATGGAAACAGTATGGCTGATTTATTTGGACCTTGTCAATGACAGAAGCTACAGCATTTTAAAGAACAGGCTTATCATTTACTTAAAACAATTTTTTAGACTAAGCAAACCTGCTTTATCGGTTTAATCATTAAACCTGCCCACTAATATGCTCCTTTATATTCCTATAGATTAAATATTGGATCATTGTTGTTTTGTACTCTCGATGAGCCTTGAGATCTGGTGTTTGGTGCTCAGCCAACCCCCGTCCTGCGACATGTGTATTCAAACTATCCAGTGCTTTCTACTCTCCCAAATGATGTCCTTGGGGTTGATCGGTTAATGTAACCTGACTCAACATGTTACAAAAATGAAGCCTTCAAGCCTTTTTCTAGCGTCTCTGCCTTGTGAATAATATTAGTTTGGCCTCTGCACAAAATCAAAGCTGGTGTTTTATCTTCCACCTGTAATGGGCTGTTTGTGTTCACAAGGGAATTGTCCCATGTGTTGCTGCTGCTCCCATTGCGAGTATTTACCTCCACTGATGTGTGCAAACACAAATGGTGGTGTTGTCTTTAGTTGAAATACAGGTCACTCTTACTTTGATGGCTCTGAAGGTTGGCAGAATAACATAGGTTAAGTGGGATCAATCTCAGCATGTGGGAGAGAAACCTTATGCACGCCCCGTTCCCATAATTTTAATGGATTTAATCTGTAAAATGTAATCCACTGTCCCCTGTAGGGACACAGCAGATGGTTCTCCTTTACTTCATTAGAAAGACTTTACTCTGGCAATGGATCTCTCTCTAGACTAGAACCTAAAGTTTTCATGTGATGTCCAACAGTATAACCTGTTTGGTTAAGATATTCAAATTTACACAAAAACATGAGTTTAGCCTGACATTCTGAAACTTACCTGATGCCCAATGGCCTGATATGGGAGGTCTTGCTCTGGAAGAAGATTGAATTGTCTTCCTCAAAATAAACAAACTACAACTTGCAGTGATGCTGTGTGGATTCTGCTTGTGTGTGTAGTATTGAGTCAGTGTTGGCATTCACAATTTTATTATTACGATATCTGTGTGTCTTTTGTGGAGGTTGTTTCTTTTTACTTAGTAAACATTTGTTCAAAGGATTTCAAATGTTTCCTTTTGAAAATAACAGTAGACTTAACATCTTTTGCTCTTCTCTCCTCTTGTGGGGAGTTTGGGGCTGTGTCAGCAAAATTCACTCTATATCCTTGTGTCCTTGTGTTAAGTGATTAGTATACAGGCCAGGATAGTCCATGGGCTAATGAATATTAAATGTAGCTGTTAAAAGCTACATCTGGTTTAAAAAGGCAAAAACAATCACAACTGAGACTGAAATGACATATAGACACAATGTATTTATTATATATTATGTCAAAATCACATCTTGTCTTGTTCTCATGGGTCCAGTGAATTTGGCTCTGAAGGTCTCATTACATTGTATGGTAGAATAGTAATCAAAACCCTGCTCTAATGCCATGATTAAAGTACAACATGTTGTCTTCAAACTGAGGGTGAATGTCTGATATTTATTTTGTGTCTGCCTTGCTTTAGGATAAAACATGGCCATGGCGGGGAAGCCTTTCCGGGCAACCTACATCTGGGGCAGCATTATCTCCAACCTGCACACCCATGTGGAGGTCAAACGGCGCAGACACAACCTTAAGTCCTACCACGACTGCTTTTTGGGTTCAGAAGCTGTAGACGCAATCCTAACACATATCACACTGATGCGCTTCTTTGGAGAGGAGGCTGTGCCACGCTATAAGGCTGTTCGCCTGTGCCAGGCCCTTATGGACTCCAGAGTGTTTGAACCAGTTGGGAATAAAGTTGTTTTTGGAAAGGACAAAAAGCAACCAACCTTTGAGGATAGCAGCTGCAGTTTGTACCGCTTTCTGAGTCCAGGGAGCAGCTCGTTAAACTACATATCACCAGAGCACAATGAAGGTGGATATGAATCCCCAGGAATCAAATGGAACAAGAACAGTCCAACACGTGAAAGGTACATCCCACTATACTAATCTTCTTGTTACCATAGGTTATACTGAGCTTTGTATGTAGTTGTAGAGTGCTTTATGAGACCTGTTGCTATGATCAAATTAAATTAATATTTACTGTTAAAGGTCCTATATTACTTGTGAGCTTTTAGCCCTGTTTTAATGTTACCTCATCCAAAACATACCTGGTGATGTGTTTTCTTTCATATACAAATGTTTGAGTAACCCTGATTATGGGCTGCCTACATCTCCAAAGCTCAAATTGCTCTGTTACACCTGGTGATGTAACAAAGCGGTACTTTCCAAGTTAACCGCTACCTTTTATACTTTGTTCAGTTTTGAGATGACCAATTCCAGGTCTGAAATTATCCAAATAATTCCAGTGAAGCTGTAGGGATTTTAAAAACACAGTGGAACGCTTCATGTATTACCACATGGCATCACAAGGTGGAACAGCGTGTTTTCTACTTGAGAGAACACTGCCTAACTATACAAGGCTTGTGTGTTAAAACAAAACACAACTCCAGGTATGTTTTGATAACGAAACAACATGATCTATAACGTAGATCATAAAATAATGTAATATAGGCCCTTTAAAGCCTTTCACAATTCAGCACAGTCTTTTGATCTACTGTGAGAGTGACAACTAAACCAGAGGTGTGTTTGTGGCCAGATGAAGAAGGTGGAACTATGTTGTTAAATAACTGGAACACATTGCAAATTAAAGTTCAAAAGCAACACAAAATGCTTTTCAGTAATTTTACTGATTGATGCAATCGTGTATTTCCTCAGACAAGAGGTGAAGCATGGATTTTTTATGAAGTCACCAACAGACAAATCACTGGAAGAAGTGCTGAATAACCTAGACCTGAGTGCAAATGTCACACCACAGATGATCAACCTTGGATTATCACAAGACAGTAAGACTTTTTTCTTACAGAATAAATCCACTGTATGTACTTTTGAATCATGTCTCATGTCTTTTCATTGATTTCTGTACAGTTATGGATGAGTTGTGGCATCAGCAGGCTGTGTTCAGACTCTTGCAGCTGATAGAGCTCCCCCTGTTGGAGACTTTGTTAGAAGGAAAGGGTCCATCAGAGTCCAAAATGAACAGCATTAGGAATGACACAAATGTCATGAACACATCAAGTTACCTTGACAGAGAAGTTCTCAAGGCTTTTAGTGAAGCACAGTGAGTTTGTACATTACTAAATTTACATTGTTTTTATGATGTGTTAAAATATCCAATTGTGTCCTCAAGAACATGATCAGTAAATGTTCATACATCATAACTGTTGTAGCTGCAGCTGACTGTAGTTGTCCTGTCTCACAGGGCAGATGAGTGGATGTCTGCGGCTGTTGACTGTCTGGAGTTTGTACCCGATGAGTTGGTGGTAGAGCTGAGCCGTGGTTTGGCCTGCTGTGCTGATGACCTGCTCCAGTGCAAGAAGCTGCTCTATCAGACTCTAGTTCAGCATTACGGACACACTCAACAGCCACCTCTGTTGAGTAACCACATTTTTGACATCCACTCTGGCATCTCTGAACTTCTTGGTGAGTTTTTGGTAATTCACACAAATTCATGATTACAGAAAACTTTAATCAAACTTATTTTTTTCTAGTAAATGGAAAGCAAGAACAAGCTCTGGAAGCCTTCCAGTTGAGTCTGAAGATCCAGGACTCCCGAAGTAGGGAAGAGCTGCGCAGGTTGCTGAGGTTTATGGCAACTGCATCCACATCACAAGAACTTAAACTCCACAAGGAGGTGAGCAGTGACACTGTATTTTACTGTCCAAGTGTTCACAGCAGCTAAAAGTCTCTCTTCTCTAGATCGAAAACAGAATGGCTGTAAAAAGAGGTTTCTCAAGTGCCATTGTGTATAGTAGAAGACTGCCTAAAGGAAAAGTAGATCTAATGGTGCTATTTATGATGGATAAACATCACGATTTGTTTAAAGTAAGTAGTATTTATAAAGGCCCTGTTTCATTAACAAATAAGCTTGCATGCCAAATACATTTTTAAATCAGTGTTTCTTTTACCAGACACCTTTGACTTTACACAAGTTGGTTACTGACAAAATAATAAGCATAGTTAAAGGAGAGGATCCAAACAATATTAGTAGTAAGTATATCAATGCTTTCTCTTAATCAAATACATACTTGAATGAAACAATGCTGTTGTTTTTTTGCAGACACAACATATTGCAATAGAATAAGTTCTAAAGAATATGCAGAAAATGCTCAGAAAAACACCAAAGAAGAATTGTTATCATTGCTACAGACTATCCATGAAAATCCCCATCTCTCAGCTCATGAAAAAAGAAGACTTTTGGGACAGTTTTATAAAGGCCATCCAGAAATATTTGTACAGTATTTTGGAAATAGATTATCTGCTGTCAATATGTTACTAAGGTGATATTTATATTCGTCAAAAATACATTAATTTATAAAGTATGTTCATTATTAAAATGTGCTTACAGTAATTGTTTGTAATAATTTTATGTATGATAAATGACGAGAAAAAAATATGTTTTTCAGTATCTTTATTGAGAGGAAATTCAACTCCTTTTTCTAAAAAAGATTCATTTGCCATCACTCAAACTTCACAAGGTGTGACAACATCGACTACCAGATTTAAAAATGTGTACAGAATAAGGATCAGTCTTTAAAAATAGGAATTGTTAACCAGACCACTCATTTGCCCATCTTTTGTATACAGAGATGTCAAAAGTGGACATACATTACCCATAATGACCACAATCTTGTACTTGACACTTGGGTTTAGAATGTCTATCGGATTCGCTTCTGTTGGCGAGCACGGTAAATGTCATGTATGGGAGGTGCAATCGCTCCCTTGTCGTCCTCCTCATCGGAGTCTGCATTAGGCCTCTTGAGTGACTTGGCAATAGCGTGGTTCTCCATGGCCCCATTGCCGTCTCCCTGTGCATCAGGAAGTCTTCCAGTGATCAACTCCACAGCAGCTTCAACAGCTTCATTAGGAACAAAACATACAACTGAACAACAAGCCAACGTACAGGGCTTCAGTACACTCTCCCAAAAATCTACTTACTCTCAGGAAGAGTGCATCTCCTGAATGTTTCCATGAGCTCATCCACTTGAACAAAGGGTCCCTAAAACAATACAGGAGTTATTAAGATTGCACAAATAATATTTAAATAGATATCTTACCCCAACACTTACAGTGAAGCATGTAGGTGGAGGCAAAAGTTTCATTAATACCACAGCTGCTGGTGGGACAGGAAATACTCCACCGGGGACTGGGTGTAAACCAGGAGCTGTGAAGGAGGAAGTAAAATTACTTTAGTTTTTTCCTTGAAAGATAAAGAATTTTTATTTGTTCCACAGTGGAGAAATAACTTAATAAATACAAATAATGAAGACACATACGGGCAAGATGACGAGGCTGGAAGGGGATCATTTGATTAGTATCAGGTTTGGGATACTCTGGTTTACGGTCAATTTCGTCTTTCAGTATAGGCACAGAGGGAGCCACCACCGTCTCTGGAAGTAGTGCAGCCAGTTTGGCACGAGATACATCCTGTAACCATACACACCACAGGTTAATATTTCATTTTGTCTAATGTGCAGGTAATAGTATACATTCAGTATATATTCACACCTTGTATCCAAGAGCTTTGAGTTCACTAGCAGAGCAAGGGTACAAGTCCATGAACTTGTATCTGTCTACAAGCAAGGCAGTTTCTTTGCCTTCATACTCATCCTTAAAAGCAGCAAAACGCCTGCGCTCCACTTTAAGAATACTGGCCAGGTCACCTATATTGCTCTCAAAAGCTAAGAACCGAGCCCAGATCTCACTAGGAAAGTACCAATAGAGATTGTGGGTTAGTCATGTTTGTTTTTGATAACATACAACAGGTATTCATTTTACTTTATTAATTATTAATTTACTTTACCCAGACTTTTCAGGAGACAAATTTCCTGATGTAAGAACTCGCTCAAACAATACCCGTGTGTTGTTATCCTCTGAAGAGAGAAAAGAGTTAAGGTGTTAAGTACTTTTCAATAAGCAAAATGCCTTTTCATGGTTTAAAAGATTAATAGTGGGGCAAACATGACTTACCATTGAGATGTGAGAGGTAGTCTATGTAGGCAAGTATGTACTCAGGAATGTCACCATATTTTTTCAAACCAAGTTCAAAAATCTTGAAGGCCACAGATTTGTCCTAGTCACATAAAATGTATATAATGCGGTTATATACAACACACATATATATATACACACACACAAACACATACACACATATATATATATATATATATATATATATATGTACAAAGTAAAGTTTGACAACAGTACCAGTATGATAAGAATGCCAAAAAGTATGAAAAATATTCTAAGTGATATGAAATTCAATAGACATTTATTTAACTACAATCACCTCTCAATATATACTCAATATAAAATAAGAAACAGAATTAAATACATAGAATAATGCTACATTACAGTGGTCTCAGTATGATTTCAAACTACTTCAATTTCTTCAGATTTATTACGATGCAGCAAGATATTAAATCTGATAAAACTGATTTTCATTACAAAAATTCTAAACTGATTGGAAACTTTAAAATGCCATTTCATGAAGTTTTGCTTAACTATAAAAAATTCTACAATTTCACTGTATGCAAATAATTAATTATATTGAATACCTTTTCACTTACTGACTCTACTAATTATAAGGACTGTTTTAATAAAGCTACATTAATGTATTTATGATATTACACAAGCGAAAAGTATCATTTTAAATACCAACTTATTGGCAGCCATAGTCTTCATTAGTGGGAAAAAAAATCCAGTGGTTCTACACCTTTGAATTGGAGCATAGTATGTTAGTGCCTTTCTCTCTATTGTAATATTTATTGCTTAACGTCCTGAAATGTACTTCTTACTCTTCTAATGTAAAGTTAAAGTAGAATCATCAAAATAAAAATGAATTTAATCACATTAAGTATCTGGCAACTGTAAGATATGTGATATGTGTACAATAGGACATCTTAAGACAGTTTCCCCTTACTTTGCTGCAGTAATACTCCATGAGCGCTGCAGTGACATACACATGGTGACGAGTGCGTGGATCTTCCCTGGCTTTTTTAAAGATGGTTCGACCTGACTTGATGCCTTCTGCTCTTCTGGCAAACTTCATGTACTGAATGTATACCAGGGTTGGGTCGATGTCTTCAATAGCCAGCAGTTTATTATAGATGCCATGCACCTTTTCATGCTTCATACGACTCTGTAGAAGCATGGACATTACAAAGTGTAAAAAAAAAAAAAAATAGGCTAAACATTCTGTGCATAAAAGTGGTCAAGACACCCACCTCCTCATAGTCCGCAAATGAAAAGTAAAGAAGCATGTTTTTCTTGAGCAAAGTTCCAATAGCACGTTCATAGATGTTAGCCGCTTCATCACTGAATAACTTTGAGTTATTCATGTCCTGAGGGTAGTAGTAAGTTTAATGGTCATTCTTCAGTAAACTCAATAGTGAGTGAACTAAATAATGCCTTTAAGCTTGTTAAGCCCTTACCCCCTTTTCAGCCAACAGTTTGCTGGACTGTTCCAGGTACTGTGCTGCTTCATACCATATGTCAGGATGATGACCAAGCACTAATAGACACTGCTCATAGGCAAACATGACTGCAACACAGCAAACTCACTTGTAAAACAAATGTTATGTATTCCCTAGGTTCAGAAAGAATGTAACCTTCTGCCCTCTACTGTTTAGATATGGTACTGTTGATGGGTAATGGATTCTGACATTAACCTCTTTTTGTGATGAGAGTCTGATCTTCTGTGCGCAACGGATTGCTTTTTTCCCACTGGATGTATTTCTTCCACATCTCCACTTGTTGGGCCTCTTGTGGGGAATTCTGGGGTGGCACTGAGGGAGCATTTCTATCCAGTCCCTTCATCACAGTCTCATACTCCTATAAAACAGCAGAGACTGGGTTTCTGATGTACTTTAATGAAAAGAGCTAATCGTTTCACATATCCACTGTGTGTCATACCTTTGCCACCCTCCTGGCATTCATGTAGTCTCTGCTTCGATCCTCAATCATCTTTTTTGCCAAATGCACATTTATCCCCTTAGTGTAAAAAAAAAAAAAAAAAATTATTTTCTTTTTCTTCTAATGAAAATAAGCATTTTAATAACATTAGTTAATTCAGCTCACCTCTTCATATTTGCTATAATCCCTCCAGAGTTGCTCAATGTTAATCATGGGGTTGACACAGCCTCGCTGGTAGACCCTTCGCACTGCAGTGATGCGTTGATTCTCTGCATAAGAGCCAACAGCCTCACTAACAAAACACACAAATGTTATTAACAAGGCAAGCAAGTAGCATATTGTTTGAAACAAAACAGCACTTACACCCCTTTGAGGAAGTTGATGTAGTCCACCCAGATCTAATAAACACAGATGATGTAAAAAAAAAAAGAAAAGCCATGTACACAGAAACAATAAAAGTGTCTTGGGACTGTACCTGATATGACATGATTTCCATACCAATCTTATCAAGGGCAAAGTCATAGGCCTGGGCCATCTTTTCTCTGTTGGTAGGACACATAGATGCTTTAGATTCAGCCAAGTTTGTAGAAACACTTTTGTAACTATTATCTTATTCTCTTACTTGTAACTAGGCAGTTTTCCTTTGGTCTCTCTGACATATGAGAGGTAACATTTCCACAGGTCAATGTGCAATACTTTCATTAGGCATCTCTGAAACAACTAGAGTTAAGAGAACAGTTGTTAATGTGACTGATTACTAAAAAAAGTAATGAAAAAAATAAAATGGTTTAAATGGGAGGTCAACTGAAAATCAAACACCTATTACACAGAATGAGCAATAAATATACATGACTTTTTAGTCTGTAAACCAGATTTCATCCATCACATTCACATTTTAATGTGTACCTATACATTATTTATGATCACCAAAGGTTTTATTTAACTTATTTCCCTTTATTGACTGCGCATTTGATTCGAAAAATAACAAGATTAGTGCCCACTTACCTTTTCAACCTTGTCATAGTTTTTAGCCTTGATCTGCAAATGAGAGTGCACATTCAGCGTTACTATAACAACCGTATATAATTACAGTGTATGTTTTTAGAGAACATGCATTCATGCAACTGATCATTCACACAATCAAACTGAGCAAATCAACAAAGTGAATTTCACACAATAATGAGAGATTGCTTAAGGAAATAGTTGTTTATTTTCTTTAAAACTGTACCACAGCAAAGTCAATAGCTTTACTTTGCATCTTACAGATGAAAGAATTTCAACACTGTCTCTGCACCTTACACACAGATTAAACCACGTTATAGCAGGTTGGTGAGAATTTAGCAGCCCGAGTGTTTTTCACCAAACATAAGGCACCAGACGCACAAGGATGAGATTAAACTGGTTATGCATGGGTGGGGAACTGTAAAAGCTGCGGAACATTCTGTGATGTGTATCCACGAACAAAAACTAAAACCCGCCTGGAAAACAGTCCACTTTCCCCTTCACGGACAATGAAAACATAATTTGATGTGTAGTGACATGTTATCACAATAAATCTTTATAAGAATTAAAAGCTGTCCTAATCTGCAAATGGCTGTGAAGATCACAATTTCTGTCCCAATCAGTTATACAATGGTGTAATAAAATTCTACTAAGCAATACCTGGAGCAAAGCCACATGTCTAATCTACACTAAACAAAAGTAAACCTACTCTACAGTTTTGGAAAAACATACATAATTGATTAAAACAATGATGATAATTGATAATTAGGACCCAAATAATGTGGCCAAGATGTTTTCTGTAATTAAGCAGCTGTACTGAAAGTAAAAAATATACTCCAATTCATAATAATAATGGAAAATCCCAAAGACTGTAATCCTCATTAATAACATGACAAATGTGTATGAAAAGCAAATATGTTACTGAAAATAAGACTGTTGTAGATGTTCTTCCTGGCAACTCCCCTATAGACTAACCCATCTCTCTCATTGCTTAAGCAACACAGTTCATCACACTGGTGTAATGTGGTCATTAATTCTGATGTTGACGGAATATACTCCCTACTCTTACCCTACATGATAAAAGCCTAGATTAGCTCTTATTCTAACTCAAAATGATGAAAAGATCATGCCTTAATAATGAGCTGATGTGACCCGATAAATACCAAAATATGTACTCTTTGATTGTTCCTTAAAAATGTTTTGTTCTTAAATATTCCTTAAAATATTTCTGACAAACCAAAGGACATTGAACTAACTTAATGCATATTGTTATATACGAATTAAGAGCTGGGCAAAAATATTGACATCATTGATTTGAAGATATGCTAAATTAAAACAGAAAATCAGTTATACAGTTTATCATACAAATGGTGAAAAAAGAACCAAAAAGAAGAAGTGATATTTGTGCACTTAGTGGGTATTTTTATACTGAAACTTAAACCTTATCCTAATATATTTTAATACATGCGTTGGCACATTTCTGGCATAACATTTTCTCACCATCTTCATTGGGGAAACTCCATAAGAGAGATCATTTACAACTAATTCTGCTCATTCCTAACAGGGCTGCTGACAGATAACAATGAATATTTATATACCATTTGATTCTAAGGAAAATGGATTTACATACCATAAATATTAAATAGTATAGATATTTTTTGCAAATGCATCCCTAATAGTAGCTGACAGATAACAATATAACTTATGTTTTAGATACTTCAGATTTGTTTGTGAAAAACTGGTCCAGTGAATGCAAGTGAGGTGGGTTTTGCAGTACTTCCAAGGTGAACATAGAGGGCAGTAAATGTGATGTAAATGAATAACATACTGTGAAAAAAGCTAACTGTTGGCTAACCTGTATGGATGTAGGAAGGTTCTGTAGGCCCTAACAGATCTAAATCAGTGTTATTTTTCATGTTCTGGACGAGAGAGGAAAAAAATCCCAAATAAAAAGTGGGCCACATAATATATTTACCCAAAAGAAATGACACAGGAGGCAATAAATTGACACGACAAGTGAATAAAAGGCTAATGCACTCCAATACCATTAAAATTGTTTTAATACTGTTGCAGACCAAACATGCAACAAATGCACAAGACCCCCCCACGTAATGTGAAAAAGACTGCATTAAAGACCCAAATCGTTCAAAGCCAATTTCCTGTTGATATTTTAAAGCCACAATTCTAGATATGCTACACAAAATTCAACATTATGATGTCTACAGATGCAATTAAAGGGTGAAACTTTGTTGACAGAGCTGATGAATTTATGAACTGTTTCAAACACAGGAATTGTGACTTTAAAACTGATAAAAGTAACTAGAAATTACACATTTCGGTTGTGTGAAAATCACATTGTTGATAATGTAAGACATACCCCAGCCATGCACACTTAAAAAAGGAGAATAAAAAAATAACCTCAGCCTCTATGAAAAGTTTCCAGAATCTGCCTGAACTTGGAAACTGTGTGACTAGTCGCTCATAGGTCTTCCGAGCTTTATCTATTGGTTGATTCTATGAAAGAAAAGTGCATTTACATACCATAAATATAAAATTTACTATAAAATATGATTACTTATTCTACAATCTACATGCCCCACCCTTTTTTCAACCCACCCATCAACCCCAATATGCTGAACCCCAGGAATGCAACTCTGTGTCACTAAACCTGTGCTTCTCGAATCAGAATGCTCCATGCGTCAAGGTCATATGGATTTTCTTCCAACTTCTTTTCTGCCTTCTTCACCTTCTCCGGAATATACTCTGCAGCCTACAAGACAAAAGCAAGGACAACATGTTTGACAGTGGCAAATATGCTTCCCGTCATTACGAATAGCCAATATAACATGTTAACGAGATACAGAAAAACACCCATAAACAAAAAAATCGTCATATTAGTTCATTAATTACATCAGATAACATACAGCAGTAATAAGGTTATAAAAGTATGTTTTTATGTTTTATTCTACTGCAATTGCCCATATGAATGAAATGAAAATGATGACATTGTTAACCTTAATTGTACAATTTCGAAGTAATTATTCAAGATCTTACCATCTACGACAATGCACAATGAAAACGTAAGAGTAAACATGCTAATGCTTTGGTTGCATGCGGAGGCTTCGTTTACCATCCTCATGTGTTACCATGCTACTGGTGCGGCCTTGTATTCACCCCTTGTTTACTCTGGGCCGCTAGCTAACCGAAACGAATACATTAAATGTAATTGATTGCATTGAAACTCGAGTGCATTTTGTGATATGTAAAAAAAAATAACCCCTGCATTGTTAGCTTTCCATGCAATGTACTACGTGTAGGTTAACTACCTGATCGGCCGCTGCTTCGCTGGTCATAGCTGGAAGAGTAAACTAGGATTAGAAAAATAAAAGTAAATTACATAAACGTTCAAATAACGGCGTTTTGACAGTTGTTTGAAACTATTCTCATTTCAACATTGCTTCTAAAAGCCAGATTATGTATGTATTTTTGATCGAAAGGCAAGTAGCACAATCTTTTCTATAGTGACTGACTTTCAAAATGGCGTCAAATCTGACTTCCGCCTTTCCCGTTTTATTCCTCCAAAATAAAACGGGTGTATGCGGTTTACATAAATGACTTGTTTGTATCAGGTTTACATGTCATAGGGTCTGTGCATGTTGCATGGGTGTATGAATACTGAGGTGAGGGTGAGGTGGACATTTATTTCAATCCATATACCAAATCAAATATCCAATACCGTTTAAGCCCACACAGACTAAAGCAAAAGATACAAAAGTAGTCGATCAAACGCCTGTAGAAGTCAGACATGATGAATTCTCAAGAATAGTACCTGGTTTATTTGAGTAAAAATATAGTAGTAATTTTAAATCTGTAATCAGAGTTTTTTGATCAGTGGGGGCAATAAGTGGCATTTATGCACCGAAATATGGCATTCAATAAAATTAGTCAAATATGGATATGCCAAAAATATTCCTAGTATAAACCTGACACTTCTCTGCTTTCTTTTTTCTCATTAGTAGACATACATGTCCCTAATTAGCTAATCATCTACCAGTCAATCACCCTCATATGAAATCAAGGAGTTTCAACAATCACCAGACTCACATCTTCCTCAAGTATTAGAGAAATGTGTGCTCTCTGTGTGATCCCAGGCAGACAAAAATATTTTTTTAGGCATTCATTGTTCATTATTCATTATGCAAAATTGAAAACCAGTTCCTCCTTTGTCAGAGTAAATAATCAATATTTAAAGACTGATTTTATGGAATAACATGCTAGACTAGATTCAGTTCACCTTTGCTTTCTTTTAATGACTTATTCCTGCTTCAGGTTTGCAAAATGCGGTAATATAAGGTATTGGCACCCCTATGAACTAACATCAAGGACCATGACGTCCACCCTCCTGTGGGCTCACCACCTGCAGAGGGGTTCATAGGGGGGGTCAGGTGCTATGAGGATTGGGCAGCAAACTGCCCCCGCGACCGGGGGCAGTTGCGGGAGAAGATGGATGGTAATATATGGTAATGGATGGATGGTAATATAAGGTCCCGTCTACTTAGAAAGCCATGAATCTGGCAACCTGTTAGGTTGGTGCGAAAAGTTTGAGAACCATGTCCACTCACGCTCTACATCGGCCATTGATTTGTTTGGCCTGGCCTATGCCGTCAGTTCACAAACATTGCGCTCGCTGTTTCTGCTAGAGGAAAAGAGACATGTTAGAAAGTGGCTGGGCCGCGGAGTCGCACGTCTAGACGGGGTTTCGCAAACCCAATTTAATATGGGCTCCTTTGCCCTACACGGACTGAAACACGCGTGAACACTGTAAAAACAATCTGGGCTGGATATGGTGCGATCTGGAGCAAAAATGACGGAGTAACCTAATGTTCAAAATGTGGGAGATGGTGGCTTTGACGAGAGCGGGCTCTCCCTTCCTGTCGTCTCGGACAAGATGGCAGCAATGCAGGCGAACTGTACATGGTGTGGATTTGTGAGTCCATAACATGTTCAGAGAAGCCCTGGATTATATATATAGTTACTCTGTGTGAAGGTAAGTGTTAAACTCAAATGTTCAAAGTCTTAAACTGGATTGTGTTGATCCCATATCAATAAACTACATTGAAGTTGTGACGTAGCACTAAGTTGCAACTTAGCTAACAGTAACAAACTTGATGCTAGCGAATAAAAACTAATAGATTTCTGTATTGGTTGTATGTTTTTTGTTTAGCCTTCAACCAATGGCTTTTTATCACAAACCATTATCGCCTTAGCGTCGATGTAAATATGAACGTAATGCAGGGGTAAAGGCTTCACGTTGTCAGGGACACTGTTAAGGTTGGACCATATGTTGCCAAACCAAAACATAGTTCCCTGATATTTAAAGTTAAGTGAGTATTTTTTTTTCCATCAAAGGTCAACACTAAGTGGGGTTGCAGTAGTTGTTTCGTCTAACTTTATTCACTTGGGTTTTTCTCAAGGACATAGACAATGCATGCAATTTTTCAGACTGTTCAAAAACAATTTTGATAAAATACTGAATTATTTGTTGGCTCCTGTTTAAGAATACACATGTAACAAACTTGCTGTGAAATAGTTTGCAATGAAAGAATAACGTATCTCTGCACTCATAAAATAAAGACATTTGGTGGCACGTTTAGCACATTTATGATGAATTGCGCTATATTGTCTGAATAAATCAATGAGTTAATATAGAAATATAAATCTATATGTTTCAGTTAATACCCACCCCTAGAATATATGCCAAATATTTATGTGCTTTTCCTCTTCTAGTTGAGATCACTTGTGGCTGTTGGTTGCCAGTGAGACTCAGGAATGTGTTTTTGTGTGATGTCATACCCCCATAATTCCCATGCCAGGGACAGCTGGTCACACTCCTACATTATGGAAGCTTAAATATTGGTTTGAGCATGATACCACTGCATGGTTACAGACAAACAAACGCTTAAGAACATGTTGCAAGTCAAAAAGAGTGAGAAAACATTAACATAACATCCATCCATCCATCCATCTTTGCCCGCTTAATCCGGCTTGGTCGCGGGGGCAGCGTGCTGCCCAATACTCATAGCACCTGACCCCCCCTATGAACCCCTCTGCAGGTGGTGAGCTCACAGGAGGGTGGACATTATGGTCCTTGATGTTAGTTCATAGGGGAGCGGGCATGTTTTAAAGTAACTTAAAAAGTGATTATGTATTGAATCCAAGTAACTGACTTAAAATAGTCATCAGTTTGTGACATATATCTATTATATACGAAAATAAATACTTGCTTAGATAAATTACTTAACTAAAACAGATCTGTATTACGTTGCATAGAGATAATCTTATTCCTCCTATTGTACGAGGTAGGCTAGTGCAGTACCTTCGACTGATGAAGTGATTCTCATGTTCAAACATAGCTTCATGTATTTACTTTTGTGAATGATCGGAACATGACCATGTGCTTCCTTTGAAGCATGACGACTTGTTTTTTTCTCACTTGTATCCTCTTTGTGGTGGTTGCTTAGAGGCCTGCAGTAGGATGCATGGAAATGGCAGGAAAAAGGTCAGGCAAACCATTGAGAAGTTAGTCATTTGGTGTGGAGGTGTTTACATTCTGTCCTCCACATGTTTCTCTGGTCCACTTGACATGAGCTATTTAGGTGCTACATAAGCTAGTTCTTCATGTTATTGCATTGGGTAAACCTGTAAAACAGTCTTAGTCATGACTGTGGGTTTTCACATCAGTGGTTTTGTTTTATTTGTTTCAGGAAACTTTTGTAATGTTTATTAAATTGTATTTTGTCCAGTAAGTAAAAATAATTCCCATTGTATTTTATAGTAATAGACCCAAAGAGACACTATTGTCACATACTGTAAAGGCCTTGTTTGATATTTGTACTGATGTGTTTCTTGATTATGTCTCTGCAGGTATGGCCTCACAAGTCTTGGTTTACCCACCACACGTTTATCAAACCCAGACAAGTGCCTTTAGTGTGAAGAAACTCAAAGTTGAGCCCAGCAGCTGTGTGTACCATGAGAGGGCGCACCCACGGACTTATCTGAACAGCAGAAACCTTCCTATTGTACATCCGACCAAGCAGGCCCAGCTGTTTGTGAGCCCAGACGTTTCATTTGGCGTTAAAGTGCGTGGGGGACAAAAGTACCTAGTCCAGACAGTAGTGGTGCGGGGTGTGCCTAGACATCAGCCCAACAAAAGAAAAGGAGAAGGAGTTTGCCAAAAGCAGGGCAAGGAGCAACAGCAGCAGACAAACGCAGCAAGTGGGGGGCGCAGTGGAGCGGTGGGGGCAGTGGGGCGGGGCCGGGGCCAGGGCACAGGAGGAGGTCCGGAGAAGGAAGTGGAGGAGGACTGTGCAGGTTTAAACTTGGCCGACAGCTCTCACCGATGTGGGCTCAAACGTAAAAGTGGAGAGCTGGAAACCCAGGCGAGCACAATGCAGATCGTGGAGGAACTGTCAATGCTGCCTGCAATGTTGCAATCGAATGTAGGGAGTGCGACTACGGGTGCGGGGGGTGTGGGGGCCACAGGTGGGCCTTCTAAGCAGGGGGCTGCAGGAGGAGCTGCAGGTGCAGATGGGGACTATCAGGTTGTACAACATGAGGTCCTATGCTCAATGAAGAATACCTATGAAGTGCTGGATTTTCTGGGTCGGGGCACTTTTGGGCAGGTTGTGAAGTGCTGGAAAAGGGGCACAGGGGATGTAGTGGCGGTGAAGATACTGAAGAACCACCCTTCATATGCACGACAGGGCCAGATTGAAGTGGGCATCCTTGCTCGTTTGAGTGGTGAGAATGCGGACGAGCATAACCTGGTGCGGGCCTTTGAGTGCTTTCAGCACCGCAGCCACACCTGCCTGGTGTTTGAGATGCTCGAGCAGAATCTCTATGACTTTCTCAAGCAGAACAAGTTCAGCCCACTGCCACTGAAGGTGATCCGGCCTGTACTGCAGCAGGTGGCAACTGCTTTGAAAAAGCTCAAGAGCATGGGGCTGATTCATGCAGATCTCAAGCCTGAAAACATCATGCTGGTGGACCCAATCAGACAGCCCTATAGGGTAAAGGTCATAGACTTTGGCTCAGCCAGTCATGTGTCCAAAGCAGTGTGCTCCACGTACCTTCAGTCCCGCTACTACAGGTAAACACACACGTCAAACATTAAAAGTGATAGATTTGGCATCCTCTTTCTACTATGCTTTTGAAGTGTCATTTTAAAGTTTTATTGCCTGTCAAATTAAATCTATATCCATTATGATTACCTAAAAGGAAAGTAAGGAAATGTCTCTTGTCACAAAACTGCAGATTTTCCCTAGACTTTGTAAGCAATAACTGGCTTTGTTTTTTCCTTGTCATGTAAGTAAATCCTTTATAATGCTGTGTGAGCATTAAAATTTCAGGTCCATATTGTTTATATTAACAAAACACAATAATTCTGCATCATGAATAATAGTTTTTTACTTACGTTTTTAATACTTTTTCCAATCAGCAGTTACACATTTCAAGTTAATTTAGGTTCTTTTTATCATTAGACAGCAGATGTGAAACATTTTCTGCCCTCACCTGGCCTTTGTTCAGGTTCACCTGTCACTCAACCCTCCCCCTCTTTAGTTTAAAGTCATACTATGGAATAGGGCCCGACCGATATGATACAGATAAAATGGGAGTTAGAGCTGCCGATCGCCGATATAATTGCTGATATATTTGCCGATATATTTATGACGTTAAAATTCACTGTAAATCTTTTTATACATTTTATAAAACTTAGGCTTGGCTCTATTGGATTTTCAATTGGGTTTATTTAGACAACATTTTATTCTGCCTCTTTATGTCACATTTAAAGACAGTAGGTCGGCCTAATGGCATTTTTGCATGACATTCTAGCCAGTAAAGAAAGTACAGTAAGTAAACTACCGCTATTAGCAGTAAATGCGTGTGCACCGCGGTGATTAATGATCTGCTAAATGTCGATAATTTACACTTTTATTCACAGCTCATTTACATATCAGTGCTTATCCAGTAAGATATATACAGCCACTATAGTCACTTTACAGTCACTAATAGAAGAGAAAACAGTCTGTTTATGTGTGGGAGCTACAGCAGCTAATCGCTAACCAATGAGAAAGAACCAAAACGAGCTTCAAAACCAATACATTTCCAACACTCAGCGCTCACACAGGCTCCTCTCAGATCAGAAGTCTGCACTAAGAACTGTCCTTTTAATCCAGACTCAAACTGATCGTCCGTAAAAAGAATATAATCTCAGTGTTGCGCACACTTAGACCTTATATGTGCACACATGGATCTAAGGCTGCGAGTGTAAACAAGTGCACACGGCGATGTGTTCAGGGGCGGGATGAACACAGACAAATGACTCTGCAGATAAATACTGATGCGGAGCCACATATTTGGACATTTATCTGTCTGTAAATTGGATTAAATGGGTGTAATATAGAGAGTCTAAGATTTATGACAAGGTAAAATGTCCACGTGTAAAATATATGTTTCCAATAGCCCATATCGGCTGATAATATTTGCCAACCGATATATCGGTCGGGCCCTACTATGGAATATTATAGTCAAAATAAGATTTTCATGGAAATCCTCCAGGCCAAATTAGAATCAGGATGCAAGCGCGCTCAGAGTAAGAACCATAGAATATATAAAAAGTACTGATGATGATGTTGATGTTTGGGGGTGTAACTCAGGTTTTTTTCTGTTCTGTGGTGTGTGATATGCAAAATCCAAAAATTATTTTCCAAAGCTAATCAGTTTTACAACAATTGTGAAGAAGCCTTTTCACAAGCATCAAATCTTTTTCTTTGTGTAACTCTTTAAATTTTAGATATTTTAACATGCCCTGCTTGGGCTTTTCCTGTCATCCTGCTGGACAGTCACTACAAATTTGCCATGTCAAAAAAATCTAAGAAAGTATTTAATGTGTATGTAGTGCTACTTGAATAATTCTGTAACTGCCCCATCTAGAATATATTTTTAACGGTTAGAATTGTATTTTTCTTAGGAAATACAGCTGTCACACCACAGGATATCAAACAGGCTCATGTTCAAAGTTTTTCAGAAAAGTTGGATTCTTACAAAAATTATAATTATATAAATTATGATTATTTAATTGTTCTGTAACTTCAAACCCTGACCCAAAAGTTTTTCCTGGTGCATAAATGACAGAAGAGCTCCTATGAGTTTTTGTATAACTGTCTTTAAATATGACTTCTCATGTCACACACAAGGACACAAGTGACTCAATGTTGAATTGTTTTAAGAAAAGTGTCCTCAAAACAATTCTTCTAAAACACCACAGGACATTTTAGTGTTTAAAATACAAAGAAATAAAACCCAATGTCCTTCTAAAATTATGTAATTTATGCAAAAAATGGACCAATGGACATAGCTAATGCGCTAGCTGCAGCATCCCAAATGGAAAGTGAGCATTGGCGCGAAGTGTTTTCTTTGAGCTCTGGTTGCAGTTGTCAGTCAAATCTGTTGCTAATGCGGACGGGAGCGACCTCAGGTAATGAAGTCACCTGATTTGTCTGTTAATAATGTTCATATCATGATCTATGGACAAAATAGCAAATTAAAAACAGTACGATGTAGAGTGGATTAATAAAAACACTTTAAGGCCAAAATGACGCCACTGACGGCAGCAGTTACAGGGAGAGCGGCAATGTTCTTTCAATAGGAAGTGAATTGGAGCCAGAACTGTTGAAGTTCCTATTTGTAATGCAGCCGCCAGCAGGTTAGCTATATCCATCCATTTATATAGTCTATGGCCACAGGGCTAATCTGTAGTCTGTAGAACACAGACGTTGCATTGTTAATCTAAAAAGAGATGAGTTAAAATAATGTAGTACGTTCAAAACTATTTATAACTATTTACGTATGTAGCCATTAAAACACATGCAACAGACATGTTAAACATTCCAAACATACGGCTTGGAGATAGAAGTTGAACATGAAGATCTCAATAATGATTGATAAATTGTTAAGTCGATTAATTGCTTGATGCCCTCTTAGTGTAGTGACCATGTGGTTTTACAAGTACTTGTCTAAATAGATGACTTAAAAGAATTGAGAACTTTTCCATATCATTTGAAGGAGAGTATTGTGTGATTATTTAACAGGAAGTGGCTGAAAATAGAACAGTCACAGAGCTTTACTCTACAGAGGAGGAAGTGATCAGTGCAGCTGTTTTAACTCTCTCCGTCCTGTCAGGTTATTTTGATACAAAAAACATCAGAGAGACTTGATATATTCGGTATGTGGTGTGGGAACACAGGCTACCTTCTTACCCCAATATTGGCACTCATCATTTAGTACTTTAACTGCTAATGTGGAAATGAAAATTATAAGCTTGTGTTGGAAGGTATTGTTTTGATTTTTCACCTCATCTCAAATAATTAGTAGTTTGTTGGTACTCACACAGACTCTGATAGGAATATGCAGAGCCAGTGGCTGAGCACTGCCAAGGCTGACGTTAAAGGTTGCCCAGAATAGCTGTGGGGACATTGGCTGGTGTGCCTTGACTTCTATAGATGGTGAAGCACATCGCAGCCAGAATGAGAGAGGGACAGCCTGAAATACTGGAGCTCTCACTTGCTCATTCAAGGTCATCTATCTTTAACATCAGCTGTCTTACAATTAACTTCATAAAATCATGTTACACACTGAATTGTATACAGTAGACTGGGACAATATTCTCATTAAATTGATCTGGATACCATTTTATATGAAGGACCCAGTGGACAAAATTACAAGAATCCAAAGCTTGTGAATCACATGATGAAAGTTATTCCTGTTTACTCCCATCCTGAATAAAGAGCCTTTATATTTGTCACAGGCATTCTATAGAGACTGAACAATGTTTTTTTCATGCTTGAATAGGCCTGTGCAATTTTAAACAAGATGGAGACACTGTCATCTCTAATGATCAATAATATGTTTTGGTCTTTTTAATCAAGAGGTCCACAGCCAGTCCAGTTCAGATTTTGAAGGGAGAAACTTAACTAATTTTGAGGCGCTCCTCCCGTGGCTATGGCAGTCCTAAGCCATCTTCTACTTCTATTTTCTCAGTTCACAGGGCTTTGAAATTAATCCAATTTTAGTCAAATCATCATTAAATTGTTTTGGGATGGTTTTTTAGATTTTTTAAAAGTCTTTTCTTGTGTAGTGTTTTTGCAAGACTTACTCTTGATTTAGCCCTAGTTTATTCTTCCACCAGTGGATTTTATGTAGTACTGTAGATTCTCATGTACTTGCATCACTGTTGATGACTTTTCCAGGAAGAACCTGATGTGTATAAATAGGGCTAGTCTTGCATTGCTGACATATCTTTATGCCAGGTTTTTGCTGCTGCCAGCAGTTGACTTCTGATCTAATATACATTTGTTTTGCAGTCTGTACTAGGCTATTTTAACAGATGCTTGTAATGGTGCTGTTATTGCTATGCGCTGTGTATTTACATGCATTACATGATTAGAAAAAATAGTGTGGTGCAGGTTGTGTTGCGTAAGACTTAAACTTCTTGCCATTTTTTTTTTTTTTTTTTAAGAAAAGTTAGTAAAATTACAATTACTCCTTAATCTAGGTTGCTACATTGCTATGCCTTGCAATGCCTAAACCTGCACTTTGAAGACATAAACTCAAGAGTCTTGTTTCCAAGCAGTCAAGCAGTGCAAACTAACTGCACAAACTTATATGCTGATCTGACATGCTAAGCAAAACAAAGCTAGCACGTTAGCTTAGTTAGTTTCCTGTTTATTGATGCACAGCACTGGGGTCAAGAGCATAGACTGTATATATGATTGGACAAAGCTAACCCGGTAGCTGCTGCGTGCCAAATAGGACGTGCTCCAGGACGCTCTTCTGGCTCCTTCTGACCCTTGGCTCCCATTGTCTTACATTGGGATTTTGTCACCCCTCTCTTTGTATCTGCTGCAGTGAGCCTTGTCATTTGGTCTTAAAATTAATTATTAATTAATTAAATCTGTCAAAAAATCCTATTCATAGCATAGAGCCTGGCTCCAGATTCACTCCTGTAACCGTTAGCATCAGTTGAGTTGCGTTGAACTCTATTGGTGACATCACATTCACTTAGTTCACTTTTTTTTATACAGTCTATGGTCAAGAGCAAAAATCAGGCCTCCCACAACAACAAAATCATAGACATCTTGAATAAATAAAATGAAACCTGATTATGCACATTTTACCACTTGACAGTATTACCCGTGTCATTTTTATTTTGCCAGGGGGGATGGACCCGGATCATTTACATGGCTATTTTAGTCTCGACCTGAAAAGTTTCAGAGTCCATGCACTAAAGCACTAATTACTAACACCGATTGGCTGCAGGTTTAAGTACCTAGTATTCAGAGCATTTGTGCCCTTTTAATTTGCCATTTTATCTGATTTCATATCACAGACAGATCATGTTAATGAATGTTTAGATCTAAATATTACATACCTTGCCTTATAAATTCTAAGTCTAGTTTTAATTGAACATTTCTGAAACCTATTAATGCTAGGTTTGTTATATCATCACCAGGCTGCGCCTGTGACACAGTATTGTGGGATAATGATTATCTCGTGTGTGCGTCTGAGCCAGCATGTTGTCTGAGTATTAAGTACACTTCATCCTTTGACCCACAGACATTCAGACTGTGAAGCGTCTTTATCAGAGCACAACTGACCTGCTAACCTAAGGCTCAGTTGCTGAACCATAATGACACCATAGTGTTTCTTGTCCTGTATACCTGTTAATATACCTGCTTTAGACTTGGTAGTCTGATCATAAATTCTGTGATACTCAGCAACATAGCCATATGTTTAGGTTGTACACAATGTGAAACTTGAACTGAAACAAATAGGTCCTTGTTTGATTTGGCCATGCATCATCTAAAACATTTCATAGAATGCTCTGTTAGAATAGACACAGAAAAAGCAAATAAATAAAATCACCTAATTTTTTTTCTGCAATCCCCTTGTTGCAGACTTTCATAGTGCTCAAACTCTATCCAAAGTATTACATTAGATGGATTATATTTTGTTAGCTAATGAAAATGATTTAATTTCTTATATTTTTTGTGAAATCTGGTTCAAATATCTAACCCATTTCTTCCTGTCTTTGTTTTAGGGCTCCAGAGGTGATTTTGGGATTACCCTTTTGTGAAGCCATAGACATGTGGTCACTGGGCTGTGTCATAGCTGAACTGTTTTTGGGCTGGCCCCTGTATCCTGGAGCTCTGGAGTATGATCAGGTAAACACTCATGTTTAAATGTTGTGACTGGCTTTGTTTGAATGATCTGTATAAGAATAATTAACCACATGGTGTTTACTTTGTTAATTAGAAATAGAACCCATCATAAGTGCAACAGAACCCTAACATTTTCTGGGGTGTTTTTCTTATTTTGTCATTCTCATCAGTAACAAGTCCAGTGAAAAGGATAAAATGTCGTAATGTTGTAATTGTCAAACACAATTGTGTATCAAAGTTTAACATGGATGTGATGGAATGTAAGTGTTATTTTGTAGTGATCCATTTTGTGATCACCAAGATCTACAAAACTGATGTTAAGCTGAAACTTTTGGGGAAAACATTCCATATTTATTTTATTTGGAGTAAAACGATGGTGCATGTTTGTGTAAACTTACTGTCAGATCTTTAGCCCAATTACTCATCTTTCCATTGCAACTCACTAGTCTGCACTGAGCACCAACTGGGAAGGACACATGGGCACAGAGAGACTGGGCTTAGAAAGCATTAAAAAATATAGATATATAGATAAAATATCTATATATCTATATTTTTTAATGCTTTATTATTTATAAATAACTTTTCAGTATAAGGCCATCTCCATTATCTGAAAACGCCTCTGCTATCACATTTTCATATTCTAGTACTGCTATATCGATCATCCCTGTTATTTTGCATGCTTTAGCAACAGCCAGCTGTCTGCCCTCCTAGTTTTCTGACTGTTGTCCCGGGACCAGACTGATCTGGGCTTATCCTGAGCAGCTTTCCCAGCCCCCGGAGCCATATCAGCTCAGTGTTGCCAACCCTCTCCTTTTGAGTGCGCTCTGTCTACTGTAATGCCACACTACCACCTGACCATATATGCACTATATGTGCATTAAGGTTGTTATGAGCAAGTCAACACTATAGCATAGTCTCCATGAGAATTTGTTTTTGCCTAATCCAGTTAGCATGTTTCAAATCTGCTTCCGAAGTGTCCAGGAAAGCCTCCGCTCCCTGCAAATGACCATTTGGGGGATTGTATAAAGTAGGGCTAAATAAAATTCATATGGATTGCAACTAAAAGAGGTCAAGAGCCTAATGGTTTAACTTCACTCCCAAAATGTCTGATTTTAAATCTGTCATTTTAAAGTTCATCTTGTCATTTCCATCCCGTGTAAGAGTCCATGCTGAAGCTCAATGTTGGTGTGCAGTGTCATCCAGGGGCTACAGCGTCATGGCCCCTCCACTCTTCTTATCTTTCTACATGGGCTCTTGTTCCATCACACACAGCATAATGTATTTATAACTCTGACTAATATTTCTCCTTTTACATTTACTTAGACAGTTTTTTATCTGTCCGCTTCAGGACACTATTCAAACAATAGTGCTTTTTTCCAGCATAAGTGCTTGATTATAGCTGCTGTGAATTACTACTGTATAATTAGATTTAAATGGGGGGTAAAAGAAATGTTTTTAAAACCAGTTGGATTTACTTTTTTTGGTAAAAGACTAAGATAATTTTGGCATTGGCTTCTTTAATGTTACCTAAACAGTTATACAAATGTGAAACAAAAACTGAAGTGATATTTCTACAGTCTGTGGTGGTCATGTTTCACTGTCATAAAGCAAGTCTAGCCATGCTACCAGTTAACTGTTTACTGTCTTTCAGTTTAACCACTCCTTCCATGAAAAACCTGGGATTTCCCAGTAGCAAAAACTGTATCCACCCACATCCACACACATGTTATCATTCTGTTAAGTTGCACTCAGGCTCAAAATATATCAAAGATAAACTTTATACTCATTCTAGAAATATTTTCTCTGCCGCTCTCTCTTAATTGCTCTGCCAAAATGTGCTTTGTGTTCAAAAGTCACAAGATTGTACTTCACCCTAGTGTACTGTGCTCAGTCTAATAGTGGTTTTCTTTGCACTGTGGTGGGATTGATTTCAAGTTTTTTTTTTTTCTCACTGAATTCCCTTTTCTTAAATACTATAATATCCATGTCTTTGAGTCCCATGGAACAAAACCATATATCAATATATGGAGACTACTGTTACATGCATTTTGCCCAAAGTACACATGTCTACTAGTGTATGGCCATCAGTTCTTGTTCTTTTCCTACCTGTGTTTACCTGTGCTTCTTTTTGTTCAGATTCGCTACATCTCCCAGACACAAGGCTTGCCTGGGGAGCACTTACTAAACACGGGGACAAAAACAGTGCGGTTCTTTTGCAAGGAATCAGACTCCCCTTATGCAGCCTGGAGACTGAAGGTAAAACATGTGTACACACTCATTATAATCAATTAACCTTTTCTTTATGGACCTCACTAAAGACTTTCTATTGTCATTGTAGTCAACAGATGAGCATGAGACCGAGACAGGAATGAAATCAAAGGAAGCCAGAAAGTACATCTTCAGTTGTTTAGATGACATAGTGCATGTAAGTGAAACTGTCCAGACCATTATGATTGAAACACGAAGGGTGAATTGAAAGAATATGAGCAGTTTTAGTAAGACCTCATGTTTAATCATTTGCTCCAAGCTTGAGAGTAATGATCATGTTTGTTGCAGGTGAACTTGGTGATGAATCTGGAAGGTAGTGACTTGCTGGCAGAGAAGGCGGATCGTCGGGAGTTTGTAAACTTACTGAAAAAGATGCTGTTGATCGATGCTGAGGAAAGGATTGTCCCTGCTGAAGCCCTGACCCACCCTTTTGTAACAATGCAACACCTGCTTGACTTTCCCCATAGCAACCAGTTAGTGATCAGTTTGTTTAGTTATCTAATCATCTGTGTAATATGTCATTGCCATATATTTGGCAACAGTTGACATTCTTGTTTTCTTCTCACAGTGTAAAATCATGTTTTCATATCATGGATATCTGCTGGAGTCGTCCTGGTGCATACGACTTAAACAGGAATAAAGGTTCTTTCATGAGACCCAAGCTGACCGGTGTTCACCCACAAGTAAGCCTCACACTCACTCTGTGACTGATAGTGCAGATAGAGCACCTAGTTCTGTCTTTATTGCATTCCCGTATTCTGATTTGCCTGGCTTATTGCATCTTGCCCCTGCTGTCATGACAACCACATCATGTCATATTGCTGAGGTCATGGCAACAGAGAAAAGCATTGTTGTTCCTGAGGAGGAAAAAGCAGGTGACCTTTTTTGGCAGAGATGTCCATAAAAGCCAGTGTGCGAAGTAGAGCAGAAAAATTATCTCTGATTATAGCAATTGAACATATTAGAATCAGTTTGTAGCTTTTTTGTCCAGAGTCACGTTTCCACCTCTGCAAAGCTGTTTTAGAGGAACTTCATTTTGCAATCTTAAGTGACCAAAACCTTCTGGAACACATTCTGAATGCTTCCCACCTAAGTTAAAATGAGCCCTAGCTACAGGGGTGTTGTAGTGGCTCTCATATGAGATAAGGCCATGGATCCATCCATGGATGAATCCAAGAACCATAAAAGTTCTAGTCTTTAACCTTTTCAGGTGCCACAAAAGACATGTAGAATAAATGCATTCATAAATCTTCCTGTTAATTTGATATGACAACTAGTCTGTTGCACATTTGATTTAACATTATTTTACTATATAAATCTGGATAATTCACTTTGTCTGTTATGAGTTTTCTCGTCTTGTTTTTTGGTAACAAAATCATAAAAAAACACAATTTTTAGCTGGTTGCTTTGCTTAGTAATTTAATGTGTATAAATCTGTGAACTTTGCATTTGTTTGTATTTCTGTTTAGGGGTTGGCTCCATCTGCTCCTTCAGTTTTACATCCTGGGATTCCACTCCAAACAGGAAATGGACAGTTTGGTTGTAATGACTCCTTTCAGCAGGCTCTAATCCTCTGTCCACCAACAATCCAAGGTACCTCAGAAACTTATGTTTCTATTATTTTGTTAGAGCAATATGTTTAAAAATACCTATTTAAATTTTCTTTTCAATACACATAAACACAGCTAAGCCAACAGGTTATCCTGTTCGAATGGAAGCTTCTGTGCCTCTAGTCACTCAGGCACCCCCAATTCAGCCATTACAAATCCGACCTGGTGTCATTACACAGGTAAGTTGGATTTAATGCTATATTTTATATAGAATCTCTGATCATTAAAGTATGTGGACTTTTCTTAGGCCTGGTCCAACCGTGCTCAGCAACTCTTGGTGCCCACATGGCAGCAGGTGACATCGGTACCTCACCCACCAAGCTCTTTGGCCTCTGACTCTGTAGCTGGGTCACAGCGACTGGGAGAATGGGGGTAAGCCATCACAGGACTCTCTCCGGATTGTGCTAGACGCTGTCAGAAGTGTCTGCTCGTTGTTTTTTACTTTCATAATGCAGGCAAAGGTTTGCTAGATTGTTTACAGTATTTATGTGTTTTGTTTGCTCTGATATAAGATATGCTCTGCACTCATGGCTTGGCTGCTCCAATCTGTGCCTGCACTTCAGAATATTAATGACTGATGAGTCATCTGTGTCCTTTGGGATCGCTGACAGGGACCATTTTGTCTGTAATCGTGCTGAAGGCTTTTGGCTCACTGTTCTCTCTTTTCTTGAATCAGAAAAGTGCGTCCCCATGGCAACCACTACAGCTCCATGATTGCCCACTCTCAGCCATTCTTAGCCAACCAAATGACAATGTCCACCCACCAGCCAATCAACATCGGCATAGCACATGTGGTGTGGCCACAACCTGCTGCCAATAAAAGATCAAAGCCCTGTGGTAATAGGTAAGAAACATACATTCTGGTCAATTTAATGCAGGGTTCAAATTAATTATAAATCTTTAATTTATTTGACAGAGGCAGCCACTTTTCCCAAAATGCAAACATCCAAAATATTGAATGCCAGTCCCCAAAGATGGCCGATACAGCAAAGAATGTCCAAGAGGTAGAAGAAGAAGAGTCCAGATGTGTGGCTGAAGGGCATCCTGCTGGAAAGAAGCCTGATGGAGCGCAGGGAGAGCACCATGAGGACGCCTGCTGTAAAGTGGGGTCAGCCTGTGCAGAGCGCTCAGCATCTCATGAGCAGAGACCGGCTGTGGTCATGTCCGACCTGACCAGCCCCACGGTCAGCATAATCAGCATCAGCAGCGACGAAGAGGACAACACGCAAAGGCACTCGGTCGGAGAGTAAGTACTCAGTTCACTACTAACTGCTACTTCTGCGTGAATCTGCCTATTGAAAATGGTTTATCTCTTTTGTCAATACAGATGTGAAGGTAACACAGACTGTGAGGCCTGTCAAAGTACAGTGGATATGGAGAGGGTGTGTTCTCTCAGTAGTCCTGACAGCACACTCAGCACGAGCTCATCAGCCCAGTCCAGTGTGTCTCCCTGCAAACATTCAAACAGGCATGTAGCTCTACACCTGTGTATCTGATGCAAACACACTAAGATAATAAGCAAAGAGTGCGCTCAGAAAAAAACACATATTCAGAAACGTCTTATTTTGTTAGGGATTCAGCTAAAATGGGTCTTTTGTTTTATTGTAGTATGTCTGAAGATGAACAGGAGAGTGGTTGTGACACCGTGGACAGCACACCCACCTCTGATACTGGTCATACAAACAGTCCCTTTCCTGAGGAGAGCTTCATTGCTGACACCAACCAAAACTGTGAGCCACGTGTTGCTTGTGTTGCCCCAGAAACCGAACCCAGTAAGCCACAAATTCGTACTGTTGCTGTGCCGCCAATGAGAATACAGAACAACAACACATCTTCTAACACGGGTAGGTATAGTTAACAGCATTATTTATGTTGTTGATTCTGTTTGTTACATCTATAATATACTGCTCAAAAAATTAAAGGAACATTTTGAAAACACATCAGATCTCAATGTGGGAAAAAAGTTGGCTATCTATACAAATGAGAACAGGGCAATGTCTTAGGAACAAAAAGATGCCACTTCTTATAATGGAACAGAACAACAGGTGCACTACAGTGGCAGCAATGAGACAACCCCTAAAACAGGACTGGCTTTGCATGTGGGGGTCATTTCAAGTTTTCTCTTGGTCTTTTTAGAATGGTTTTCCACTAGTGCAGGCTTTGGCTAGAGTGATTTTCACTACTGGGAGTATGAGGCCATTCCTTAACTCTAGAGATGTTGCACAGATTGTCCAACTTCTCCAGGATGGCATATTCGGATGTGCTGTTGCAAGGAGATTTAATGCATCTCCCAGCACAATCTCCAGAACATGGAGATTTCAGGAGACTGGCACTTACTCTAGGAGAGCTGGACAGGGCTGTAGAAAGTCCTCAACTCATCAGCAGGACAGATATCTGCTACTCTTGTGCATGGAGGAACAGGTTGAGCACTGCCCGTTCCCTACAAAATGTCCTCCAGCAGGCCACTGGTGTGAATGTCTCTGCCCAAACAATCAGAAACGGACTTCATGAGGATGGCTTGAGGGCACCATGTCCTGTAGTGAGACCTGTGATCACTGCCCAGCACCGTGGAGCTCCACTGGCATTTGCTAGAATGGGCAAGTCCGCCACTGGTGCCCTGTGCTTTTCACAGATGAGAGCAGGTTCACCCTGAGCACCTGTGGTAAATGTGAAAGAGCCTAGAGAAGACAAGGAGAATCCTATGCTGCCTGCAACATGGTTCAGGACGAGTGGTTTAGAGGTGGGTCAGTGATACTCAACAATGCACAGCCTCATGTGGCAAGAGTCTGCAAGCAGTAGAAGTATTTGAGCTGCAGAAATTAAATTTTGGCAAAATGGACTAGCCTGCCACATCAGTATTTCACTTACATTTTTAGGGTGTCTGAAAAACTAAGCCCTCTGTAGGCTGAAAATTGTATTTGTTCCTGAGACATTGCCCTGATATCCAACATACTTTCTTCACATTGAGATTTGATGTGTTTTCAAAGTGTTCCTTTAATTTTTTTGAGCTGTATACTAATATACATAAAGTCAAAACATTCCCCAGAGTGCTGTAAGATCAAAGATTCTGGTCACTGCTGCTGTCTGCCCTATAGGTCACATGGCTCGGGATTATCCTGTATTAGGCTACAGAGGTTCTCACAGGTGATTATGGCTGACCTGGCTGACATATTTGAGAGATCTCTGGTGTGAATTTCTGTTTGCTGTCAACACTAGCTCTACACTACCTCTTTCAGTTCTTTTTGTGTGAGAGTGAAATATAGATGGATAAAAGATTCATAATCTGCCATAAAAGTAGCCCCTTAATGAAATGTAAGATTTCAACCTAGAACAAATGATACATGTCACACTTTAGGTTGTGTGTTTTTCTAGTGTTTTAATGTGTTCTAAATGTAGCTTCAGTACTGTTGTGACAAGTGCAGATTAACTGACCTGTGTCCTAACTTGGACAGTTAGGCCACAATAATTACTATATCCACATATCTTTCAATATATGAAAGGTGGGACAATATTTTGGTGCTCAGTATATATTGCTTGTGTATTTTCATTATGCTACTGGAGGTTTTGTGGTTATTAATTGCAGTTGATGGGCGAACAAGTAACTCCTTTGACTATTACTTCTGTGACTATAGGTACAAGCTAATAAATGTCATTCTAATTATACTTACCGGTACACTACATTTAGAATATGTTTTTGGGAATACTGCTTTACGGTTATTGTGCCTGGGGAAAAAATAGTTTCATTATTGTTGTTTATCATCTATATTTTTTATAGATGATAAATAGCCCTTTTATAGATGATATATAGCCCTTCAAAATGTGTTACTGTGACAGACCTATGGATCGTAAAATTATATAATTAGTGGTATTGGTGATATCAGAGGTGGTCCCAGATAATGGCATCTGTTCAATATTGAGAATTTATCTGATATTTGGCACCAATATTTTTTCTAAGCTGTACCGTTCTCTTTGTGTCTGTGTGTCATTCCCAGTTTATTTTTCGAAAGTGAAAAAAGTCCTGTTTGTGGACAGATATCCAGATTAAATCTGGGTATCTGTATGCAAATAATTTTGTCTGTCTGCCACAGGAACAATACAAATTTAAAAATATTGGTATCGTCTGAAAAAAAAAACATATGGGACTTTCTCTAGGTTTTAACACACTGTTCAACTCCAGTTCAAACTCAAGCAAATCTTTGTCATGACTAGTTCACATTTATCCCATCATTCATGTCTATTTATAATGGTTGGTATCAGATTGGAAGGACACATGGTGCTATATTTAAATGCTGCAAACCCCAAACAACTCAGACATGCTTACAAAGTCCAGTGCAGAGGTGCCAAAACTTTATCAGGACAAAAGCATATCAGCGGATCAAGGGCCAAAAATGATTGTTAGCATGTAAAAAGTGACTATGCAAAGACTATGCACATTTCTTCTTTCCTTTTCAATGCATAACTGAATTCAAATAGATATCTCTTATAAATCCCCCTTGGTTATAGACATAGGGTGCTAAGTCTATAACTGTAAAAGTTAGCTGCTGTTGTGGGCTTTTTTCGATGTCTTTTTTATGGATTTACCTTAGACATACACCTAACATATTTTTTTATTTTGTCTCTCCCATGACATGGTCTTGGTAATAATCTTAGAGTCATCATCCCAGTCCAAAGGGCGAGGCATTCCAGTGCGACAACATCACCACTCCACACCTCTTCTCAACCGCCCACAGAAAATAACCCCCGCATTCCAGACCCAACAGCAGCAGCCCATTGGCTTTGGACAGGTGGGCACAATTAGCATGTCAAAATTGGTTTTCATTGTTACACTAAGAAACTTACTCATTTTGTCTTGGCACAAACATTATTTTACAGCAAAAAGTCAGATATCAAATATAAATTGATACAGCACATGAATAAATGTTAATTTAATTGTTATTTAGCACACCGTTTAAACACTACATATGAAAACCACTACCATCTAGTGGCCAAAATTCATATTATTTTCCTTTCTGCAGGTTCAACATTTTGGTTCATGTCAAGAATGGAATGGCAACTTTCCTCATCGGAGACCGCAGGCCTTTATTCCTCCCACCATACATGGGCATACCTTCACCCTGTCCCACAGCAGCCCCAGCCACACTTCTGGTCCCCATCCCCACATTGGCGCTCACCCTCACTCCCAGCCCACACTCCTGCCCTACCCTGCGTCTGGTCCTCTGGTTACAGCTGCACCAGTAGCACACTTACTGGCCTCACCTGGGGCCTCCCGACCGGTGCTCCAGCCCACATATGGCCTCTCCCACCCCGCAAGCATTGTCCATCAGGTCACAGTGGGACTAAACCCCCGGCTGCTGCCATCGCCCACTTTGCACCAACCGGGCCAGTTCAAGCCTCTCTTCCCCCCTCACTCTTATATCGCCTCACCTGCTTACACCAGTTTCCCCCTCAGCCCCACTAAAATAAACCAGTACCCCTACATCTGAGCTCTGCATTATCCTTCATACCACAATAGGGCTACACAAGCTGAGCATATCTCAATCCATAAACCACAAGAACATGGTTTTCTTGACAAAACCATGGCACAACCACAAAGATAGCAAGCTATTTTTTCAATCATGTAAACTTGGTTGTATTGAACTTCAAGCTTTAAAACATGAGTTTCACTGGTGGATGATTAAAAAAATCGGAAGGAAATAATGGATGAATGACTAAGTGAAAGAATGAATATTAAAACTCACACTTAATGTGTTTTGCACATTTGATATACCTTTGCATTGGATCTTATATGAATACTCTTCAAAACAGGTAAATAATTGGGGTGGTGTGAAATAGTTAGAGTTTGCACCCCTGATCCCAGCTATTTTTCTATAATGCCTTCTTATGTGTGCAAGACACATCCATATTTGTAAAGCCATCCCAGTCTCTAGCTCTAGGTTGACAAATGCACATGTTGTCCATGGTGTATGTTGTACTGCTTTCAAAGTATTTGTACTTTCTTGGTGTCTTTTGGTGTTAGCAATGTCAAGTCAGTTAACCAATTTAAATAGGGTTATTCCTCACGCTGCATGTGGTCTTGCATGAGCAAAAATGTAAACAGGAAGATGCATAGACATTGCTCTAATTGTGTTCCAAGACTCGCTGCATTGTATAACTGTCCCCAGCCATAGTGCCTTACATATTTGAGGTTGTTAATGTTACTACTTATATATGACTATAACATGAATATTAATGTACTGGACTGCAGCACTTGAAATTCCAATCACTCAATGCATCCTATGTGTGAGTATATATATGCACCTGTGTATATGTCCATGCATAGCCTGCATGGATGTGAGGTATCGCTCACAGCGATACTTGATATTTGGAGTTGGTGTATTTTCTTGTGTAGTGAATTACTTTGTTTCCTCAAGAAGAACAGCATGATTTGCTGTTGCAAATGCTTGCGCCTTCATTAGAATTGTTTTAGGATCCATCCTGAATGAACTAGTGTACAAGTGCAAGTACTGAGTATTGATTAATATTTGATAATCACTTTATATTTAGTGGAACTCTTATTACTAACAGTATTTGTACTGTTTGATGAAACTGCAATACAATCTAAATTTAGTTCATTTTTTGTCATCATATTTCTGTTATAAATGTGTTCACATTGTTTTTAGATGTTTAGAAGTGTGGTGGGCATGGCTTTGATTAGGTAAGGAAACATGCAAATGAATTCACCGTATGGAATCTTCTAAGCCTGAGCAAACCATGCAGTATTTCATATAGACACATATATGAACATATATTATAGAGCTAGGCTATTAAGTACAGATGCTTGACAAAGTGTGAGTTAATGGTGTGCAATTCTCATTTATGCATGTGTGACAAAGGTAACTTTCCCTTTACATAATAATATCTTTTAAATGCTTAAAACGTATTGGTGTTGACGGCTTATTTTCTACATTCCGTCAGGGAGGATATATATACACATGTATTTATGTTGGTTACACCCATTATAAATATATGTATTTGTGCATTTTCTGTTCAGTTGGCTAGTTTGTGTGTAATTGTGTCGTCTTTATTTTCAAATGAAGTTGCTTGTGCAGCACCAAAGACTGTATTTAATTTCCTAAAGCAAGGTAGCTACTCTGTTTGCATCGGCCTCAGTTCTACTGTAGTCATGAAATGGGGTTATATAAAAAGAAACAAAAACTTAATTTAGAAATGGCAGAGGTTTTGTCTAGCTTATTGGGCAATTAATATGTCGTCTCATTTCTTTCTTGAATGTATCATAGATAAGCTGCTATATGATAATTGCCACTTCAATAGCTGTGAAATTAGGTGATTTCTGAGTTTAAACCTGGCGTCGCTATTTTTGTATAGGTCCCTAATTATTAAGTGATTGATTTTTGTGTTTCGTGTTCTGATTTGGAATGTCATTGTAACTACTGTATTACTGATGATGAACTTCTGTTGCGTTTGTTGTTTCTTGGGGTCTGTGTTTTTGCATCAGTATTTTATCCTTATTAACCTTTTGGGCTCATCACTGCATATCAAATGTATTGATGTAACTTAATTTTTGTACGTTTTCATAATGGGGTTTTGTAGACATCTAAAGCTATAGCTTGCAGGATTGATTTAACTTTTTTTTCCCTTTTTGTTTCAAGTCCGTGCTCTTTTTATATATGGTACCTGAGTGCTGTGACATGCCAGAAAATCTTCCTTTGGACAAGGAGAATAAATATTTTTTTCTTCTCACAAACAATATACTCAAAGATTTCATACAAGCAGGCAAGAAATGAGATATTGTCTGAGAGATGAAATGATTAACCAGTCATTTAATACTGATTTGACCGTTAAATAGATTCTTGCAAATCTTTTTATCTGTTTAATGTTATACTACATTTGTTCTCTGTTGTTAAACTGCCTTGTTTTCCTATTGCTCTCCCCTTTATGAGTGTTTCATATCAAATGCAAGAATTGTGGTCACTGTAACATGCTACGTTCAGAAATGGACAGTGTGAGCAGCACTGCATTTGTGCCTTCAGAATAAGAAAATGAGAATTTACAACCCTAACATAATTGTGGTCAGAACAGATTTGCTTTTTACAGCCACATTAAAGTAGGTTAAAAATTACTGAACGTGTAAAGATGACTTCTGTTACTAGTGTGTCAACACTGAAGTATTAATCTAAAAATAGCTGCCACCGAAACCTCTGAACACATTTACACTTGAATGATATGGCACTCAATCTTTGAAAGTCTTTTTGGCTAAACAGATGCAATACTTTTGTGCCGTCATTGCACCACCAAGTGTTCTTAAAGAATTGATTCTTTCATTTAACCTGCTTGTCACATTTTTGCTCCGTTGCATTTCAACACCCAGCACTGAAAGTAACAGATTGAAAATAAAATTATAGGAGTTGAACGAAAGTGCAATATTTAGCTCATATGGATATTGTTTTTTATGGCATTTGTCAATTATCTGGATCTAATGAATATAGTGAAGAAAAAAGTTTAGTCAAGGAAAGAATTGAATATTGGTGTGACATGCTTTCCCAATGTTTCTCCAGTTATTCACCAGCAACACATCTGTATAACCTCCCAAATATGTCTGTCGTCAACCAGGAAAGTTTCAAAACAACAACAGGTATCAAAAGGTCATTTGTTTTCATCTCTCATTAAGGGGAATAATTGACAAGTGTTGACAATATCCTCTGCTCCAAATGAGAACTGTGTGCTGAGATGTTTTGAGACCTTTTGTTGTTTCTCTCCCAGATGTTTAGCATGAAGTGGACAGAACCTTTTTTGACTAATGGACACTTTACATGACACATAACATTTAACAGATAAAACTTTTTTTTTCCTTTTCTGGACATTTATGTTTTGTATACTAATGTTAATTCAGGGCCTGTATTTGTAAAATGCTACTGTGTTCATTTAGTTAAACTGCGTTGTTTTCTGCTGATTTGTGGTCGATTCAGAGTTAACTCATACTGCAAGTTATAGAATCATTTAAGATTGCTCTCAAATAGACTTGATTATAAACTCTAAACTGTTACTGTTTAAATGTAGATTTTTGTGGCTTTTTGTTTTGTTCCATTAGCTTTTATTTTGTGCTACACTAGTTTGCCATGTAGCAATTGCACTGTGCAATATTTACAGTATGACGACTGGGAAAACTAACTCAATGGATGTGATGTCTACAGTTTGCATAGTGTTTCCTCTAGTTCTCAGTGATTTAGGTGTGACCAAGCCTTCTCTACTTTGTCACATTAAGCGGGTTTTCCAGGTGACTCTTTTGGTGAGTGTCAAAATAAGACTTTATGGTGTATTATTGTTAAAATCCACTTTGAATTAAAAAAAATCTGTTGATGCAAATAGTTCGGACTTGTTTTCTTTTATACTTGGTGTATTTTAAAATAAAATCTACAGTAGTTTATGGCCTACTTTTTGGTTGACCTACACGCGAACTGCAGGTCTAATCTCCAGCGTTTAGAATAAATGACTAGAGTAGGAAATGGCCTACACATACAAAGTCAAGTTCTTCAACTGCACTTTTATGAATATTTCACTGATTTTGGCTCCTGTAGGCTACGTATTTCGTGGTAATCTGTCTGAAGTGTGTTTTGCTAATAAAAAGTATAGACTTCTATAGCCTAGTATGTATGATGATTAACAGAAGAAGGCGGTTTGTGAGTTCGTTTTGATTAAAAAAGTTTGACACAATCTTAACTTTCCATATACATTTGGTCTTGGTCGCCATCTAGTGGCCATGACTTAGTATCATCATTGTAGTCCGCAAACAATCGCATATCCTTGCGTCGTGCACGTGCCAAAGGGCCGGTTGAGCTCAACATTTTTAGAAGAATAAAGGTAGATTAAAAATAAAAACGCTTCCCAAATAACAAAGTACTTTTCCATCAGCTGCGTGACCAGCAGAGGTCGTCCTTCTGTTCGTTTTTTTTTTTTTTTTTTTGCAATTAACAGATGCTAATTTGTCTATTTTGGCCAGAGACACCAGGATACGTAAGCTACGGTCTTTGGAAATCCAAAAACTAAATATCCCATGACCAATGAAAGCGAATGCCACCTGGATACGGGGATCTAACATAATCGCCCTATGAGTTTGAGCACAAGCTGCTAAATGAAAAAGCTCTGAGAAAGTGTGCTGTGCGCCGCCCTGCGCCACGCGCGGATGGGTGGATCAAGTGGAAGAGAGGAGCGCTAAAGGGGCATTTTTATTTTATCCTGAGCGCCGCTTCTCTCCGCGCCAGCCGTGGACGCGACGAGACCGCGAAACCGCTGTGTGCCATTCCCGCTTGAAGCACCCAGACTGATCCAATGTATTATTTACGGGCGAAAGTTCAGCAATTCATCCGCTGGAGATGGCTCCCGGTGTGAGGAGTGGTGTGCGGACAGGTCATCCCAGTGGCCGTGCTGGTCGTGGCGGTGGATGCTCCCTGGGAAGATCGGATGCTGGAGCGGAAAGGAGATGTGTGAGAACCAGGTGGCGAGTCAGAGCAGCGGGGAAGCCCGTCAACTGGCTACTGTCTGCGGGAATGCTTTCATTTCTTGTCCAGTGTGCTTTGGCTGCAGAGGGTAAGCACTCTACTGACACTGGCCGAGACAAACACTAATGCTGCATTACGTTTTGATATTCAGCGCATAGCGTTGGTGTGACAAATGGCTTGCGTGTCTGTTCACTTCTTAATAGCGGGTATGCACTTGAACATATTAACCAAAACCTATCATTCTCCCTCATGTATTTCCAGCGACACAAACAAGTTGTAAATCTGTTCATTGCTGAAAGGCCATCGTTAATAGCCCCATGAGCTGCTCACAGCGTTAAGGCTTGTGGGTTAAAATTGCAGTGTGCAGCTTTCTGAATGTTCTGAATGAGTGTCCTGGTTGTCTGCATTTTCACGATGCTTTGTGTCTGCAGTCGTTTACCTCCTTTCACCTCTGTCAACTCTTTTGTTTCATTGCTCTCATGCTGCACAAATTATCTTCATTCTGCAGTAACAAATACTAGAATCTAATATTCTCATTTTTCTTTCAAATTTTTATTGAAACTTGAATTATTTTTCCACAGCCTTTACACTGGATAGTTATTTTTAATAAGCTATATGTGGATTCACATGGCAAACAGTGTTTCATGTGGGTCAGCAGCATTAATGATCCAGTGGTTTGTTCAAAAGGGACTTGACCACTACACTGGGCTATAATAATCTTATCACCAATTACATTCACCTGGAAATGCCCATGTACTCTTAGCTTTCTGATGTGCAAACTGTGAAGTACTCTCACCTCACTGATGCACTGCTACAGCATCTCTCTCTTTCTTCTTCTCTCCCTGTCTCCTTTTCTCTCTCAGTCTCTCTCTCTTTCTACCCCCTCCCTCTATCTCCTCTTTATCTCTCTCTCTGTCTCTCTCACCCCTTTCGCTCTCTCTCTCTCCTTCTTTTTCTCTCTCTCTCTGTCTCTCTCTCTTCTTTCGCTCTCTCTCTCTCCCCCCTCCTTCTCTTTCTCTCTCTCCCTCTCTTTCTCTCTCGTTCTTTTCATAGTCAGCACATCCATTCTTACACATGAGCCCAGCAGCAGAAGCACCTGAGCCTGTACATTTCATCAGGGCAGCTTCCACAACAGTGTGACTTTTGGGGAACAAACAAGGACATAGATGTAGGCTTATTTAGATTACATCAGACTGTTACTTTCTGTGGGTTATTTAGTCATTTTATTAGAGACTATTTGCACTGTAGTGGCCTCTTTATTTATGTGGAAAATACTTCCCAAACAGACCATTACATACAAAACAAATTTTATTAGCCAAAAATAAGAACTGTTTGGTTTTGGTTGGCTGGTTTGGCCTGCTCCTTAGTTAACAAGATGATGTAGAAGAAGAAGCCATTATGTTTTATATTCAGAACAACATTAACTGCATATATTTCAAGACAGTTAACAAGTCGATACGGACAGTAAACAATTAAGGGACCACTGTGTCTTTAACTGCAGAACATGTGGACGGTGAACTGCATGTTTTAGATGTTTGCTGATGTAAGAATGGCGCACTATGTAACTTTTCTGATGGATGGTCCACCGCCTGCTTGTCTCTATAAAGATATTATAAGCCGTTGACACCACCAGACCAAGTTGCATGTATTTCTAGGTACTTTTGAGCAATAGAAACACACTTAATGCAACATAGATGCAGAACAATCGGGAAAAGCACTATCATCTCCATGGGACAAGCAGGTAGTGTTCTCTCCACCAGAAAATTACACTTGCATCTTTGCATCTTTAAAATACATTGATAGTACATATTAAAACAATATATACACATTACAAATCCTCTTGAACACAGCTTTCATTTTCACCATAGGTAGAACAAACTCCCCACAGGGATCATTTTAAAGCACACTTCCCACGTTATGTAACACATTTTGGAGCACGTAGTGGTCAAGTCTTAAATTATTATTCCTGTAACACTGAAAGCACAGAGGACTCTCAGAGGGCAGTGCCTGTTGTCTGCTGTGTCTTGTGGTTTCCTGCAGTATGATGGAACCTAATGAATTCTTGTCTGCTTTATGGGTTTAGTATTGGCTCGACCGGATAAATTATGCACCAAGGTGACGGGACACAGAACCAAGCTGAGATTGTGCTACCTTAGTCTTTCTTAAACTGCATGAATCTCACTGACTTTGCTAGGGCTGTACGGTTTTTTAAATTAATTTTCATTTTTTGAGACTGTGATTGGAATTGTGATGTTTCAAAAGTTGGATTCAGTTCAGAGTGCACATTGTAAACAACTCTAGGTGCTTTGACTGAGTGAAGAATGAAATATAAACAGATAAACAATCACAGGGATGTGTGTAGAGGACTAAATTACAAGTAAAATAAATATTTCTTCAAAAATCCAGTATATTATGTTCGTTGCCTCGCTAACTCAAATGATGGTGATTTAGATTTAATTGCTATATATTTGTATATTTGGCTGCCCTACTTTTTACCCTTTTTTCACATTCCAGTCTTTCATATGAGTGCTGACAGCTCATTTTGACATGGTTTAACCTCTCAAACCTTGTGTGATTTGAGATGCTATCCAGAGCAATTGGCTGCTTTCAGTTTATGTTTACTGATTTATCTGGGAGCAGGCTGGCAGTGAGAGATACCTATCCGTTTCCCATTTGCAACTGTATATTGGGATTTGACTGTTATAATGGGGGGGGGGGGGGGGGGGGGTGTCCATCAATATACTTTTCATCTTCATCTGTTGTGTGCATGTGAGTGCGATTGCCACTGCAAAAGGGGCAATTGTGGCCATACCGACCTGTCAAAGCCTCATCCCGTCAGATCTCAGAAGCTAAACAGTGTCGGGCCTGGTTAGTACTTGGATGGGAGACCACTGGGAATTCCAGGTGCCACAGGGGGGCGCCAGTCACAAAAACTGTCGTTGTGTCCTTAGGCAAGGCACATCACCCACATTGCCTAGTATGAAAGTGGTGTGTGCGTGAGTGTTGGTGGTGGTCGGAGGGGCCGATGGTGCAGATTGGCAGCCTCGCTTCCGTCAGTCTGCCCCAGAGCAGCTGTGGCTACAATAGTAGTTTACCACCACCAGGTATGGAGTGAATGAATAATGCTCTGTAAAGCGTCTTTGAGTGTCCAGAAAAGCGCTATATAAAACTGATGCATCATTATTAATAAAAGAGGTTTAGTTTTGCCTCGCATAATCAATGAAAATCTAATCAGATTTTAGTGACGTTTTAGACATAACACAATTAAAATATATTTTTCTAGTATGTATGTTGTATGTATGTCTTCTTGTATGATGTCAGATTAGACACTTGAAACTGCAACCCTAACCCTAACCCTAACCCATTGAAACTACACATTCAAACCCATATTCCCAGCTTTGTGCTTCTCAGACACTTCAAAATTATTTATTAATTCTGCTGCCAGTTTTTCCCCTCATGCTATCTTTTCAAATGTATTCTTGTGAGCTGTAAGCCATGTTATAATGCCGTAACCTCATCAAAAACATACCTGCTGTTGTATTTAGTTTCATTCAGACATGTTTGGGTGACCCTTTGGCTCAAAATACCACCTTGTAATGTCATGAAGCAGTAGTTGTCAGGTGAACAGCTTTACCTTTTGTTTACTAGAGATTAGAAATTCCTCAGCCTAAATTTGGAGCATTGTGTGTTAAATATGTGTGAATAAAACAAAACAAATCAGGTATGGTTTTGATGGGGAAACAACATTATAACATTGGTCAAAAAATAGCAGCACCTTTATAGGACCTCTATTGTTAAATTTTACACCGCTCAGGTTAAAAACAGACTGTGTGACTCACCTTTTTCCATTGACCCTTCATTTGTTTTGCACGCTGCCAAGTACATGACTTCTCTGCTTAATCGTCTGTTTTACAAAGAGGTTATTATGAGGTCCCATCTCATTCAGCTATTTTAAAAATCTGACTGACTTGACTGACTCAAGCTCAAAATGACAAAAATGTCGAATCTATATTCCAGCAAATCTCCATTTCAGACAGATGTTTGAACAGAAAACATCAGCATGTTCTTTTTCTCATTATGCAAATGTGTGAGTAAATGACTGTGCTGAAGGGCACAAAAGAAGCACTATCAAGTGATTAAAAACATATTATCTCTGGTGTTCATTTGAGATGTAAAGGCACGTATATCATTAGCTCTCCCCACAGTGCTGTTTTATGTAACTGGTGAAGAAAAACTGAAGGTCTACAGTCCTGTCTCCCATGGCTTTGTAAACAGAGTATGGTGACTGGCAGCATGTGCATGTGCACTGTACAATGCTCTTATGTGTCATTATAGGTATGGCAGGATGCTGTCTAATTAGCATCATGGACCATCTGCTTCATATCAGCTCTCATATATTTCTGTTGGAGGAACACACAGGGATCTATGTGAGTGTGCTTACTGTGGATCACATATATTTCAGTTAGTTATAGTTATCTCAAATCACTATGCTATTGCAATACTGTAAGGCAACATGACAAAAAATATATATAATACTAAGGCTGGGCGATATGGACCAAAAAATATATCTTGATATATTTTGCTATATCTCGATATACGATATATATCTCGATATCTTTACAGGAAAAATACAGACCCCCCCAAACTACTGCAAATAAATAAATAAATAAATAAATTTAAAAAAATTATCTGATTAATATTAATTTAGTACTGCACTTAAACACTCTGCACCCCTTTTTGGACCCTCACCCACAGTTTAAGAACCTCTTCTTTAAGAGAAATTTCACTGGCACTTTACACAAAACTGCTTCAAAGTGAATAAAGTGTGCAGGATTTTTAAACCTGTATTTTCAAATTCCACACTGGAGTTACATTCTCTTCTTTTAAAGTGGTATTTACTGTAGTCTCTGCACATTTACCAAATCAAACGCACATTGTGACAAACAGATTTATTTGGCACAGGCTGCAGAGAGAAGCCCCACACGCTCCCGCACATTGGTGTGAGTTTATTGGCGACAGCAGCGGCCTAAATAAAAAATGACCGCACTCAGTATTCAGACCTTGAGACAAGACCAAGACAAAGCTCTCGCTTTGGCGGAGAAGGAAGTCCAGTGGCGTGGGGGTGTCAACTGAGTAGTGGGACAGGTGTGGGTCCTGCTGCAGGGTGCGGGGTTTTGAAGCGGAGTTAGTTCGTATGAGTGATATCGGTGCACACTCGGAGCTCGTGTGCTGGAGTCGTGCGCAGTCGGAGGTGTCATGTGGTTGCGCTCTCGCTGGGCAGGTGCATTTAGAACGTTTAAATCGTCATGTTACGTCTGTGCGCAGCTCCTTATTGTGGCTGCAGAAGCACTTGCACAGATGCGCCTGTTTTGTTTTTCTCGTTCGCATGACGAAATATTTGCTCTCAAATGCAAGTGAAATGGGCGCCCTGGTCCTAGTCTTGGTGTAGTCCGCGACCGAGACTCGGGCTCCGCGGAGAAGCTCGGGGGACAAAAGCGAGGAGGCGGAGGTGAGCGCGCACAGAGAAGGCAAAACTAGCGAAGCAGCGAAACCAGAAGTAAATGTAAGCATTATAGCGATATATCGATATGTCAGAATTCTTATCGAGTTTCAAAAATATCTCAATATATTTTAAATATCGAGATATCGCCCACCCCTATATAATATAGTTATATATATAGGAATATATATATATGTATATATACATATATATATTCCCTCATATTGAGCAATCTCAATTTTTTATGTGATTTTTATTTTCTGATTTAACAATTTACAGTAGCTTTCAGTATTCATTTGTTGATCATAAACAATGCATCCTTTTAATTACTGCTATTTTTGATAACACAAAAAGTCAAATTTCTTCCTCTTAAGACTGAATTCAGCTCCAAATAATTGCCAAATGTAGAGTAGAATTCACTTTAATTCAATTAATTTAAAAAGACACAAGCTGATCACTGATGATTAAAAGTGACTGAATCTTAATCTTGTTTAAAGGTCCTATATTACATATAATTGTAAATAAATCATAAAAAAAACATACCTAGAGGTGTGTTTTGTTTTATTTCCACATCTTCATAGCTCAAAATGCTCTGTTCCACCTTGTGATGTCATGTAGTGGCAGTTTTCAAATTAACAGCTACATTTTACCTTTAGTACAGTAGAGATGAGCAATTCCAGGACTGAAATGATCCAAACGATTCTAGTGAAGGTGTGCGGAGTTGAAAAACACAGTGGAGCACTTCTTTTACCACATGACATCACAAGGTGGATGTTTTCAGTTTGAGAGAAGAACTTTGCCTAAGTATGAACGGACTGTGTGTAAAACGTGTGAATGAAACACAACTTCAGGAAATAACACAGCATAGATCAGAAAACAGTGTAATATGGGCCCTTTAAAATGTGACTAGCTGCACAGTTGTACAATGTTGTATGTGAGTATTGTACTATGAGGTGAAGTTGTTACTGTGATATACTGATATTGGGAGTGTAAAATCCCTCAGTCATCCAGGTAGACTCCATGACAAAGGAGAGAGTTAAATTTGTTGCTGGACAAAGTTAATTTAGCTGAATATATTTTGCAGCTCATCGAAGTTGCTTCTTCAGTTCTGGTCAGAATACTGGAGGACACTGCCTTATATCTGACTGTCAGGAGGAGGAGTTGGATATCAAGAATTACTTTCAAACCAATACCCTACTTGTTTACAGTTTCTTTTGTTAGCTAGGCCTATAGCAATTGCCCTGAGTGTGGGGTCATATTAGCGCAATCATACACATTATGGCTCCTAATGATTATGCTAATATACCGGTATACCCCACACTCAGGGCAATTTCTATAGGCCTAGCTAGAGTTTAGCTTTGTTCAGCTGTTAAAAAACTGCAATAGCTTTATTTATTGGGACATGACACTGACCTGCACAAGGCCTCTTTAGTTTTCATCAACCTACTTTTTATAGAAATGTAGCACAGCTTATCAGAGGCGGAAGATACGCTCACATTTTCAAAAGTAAGAGTCCCTGCCAAAGATGCAACAAGAGTGCAGTGAATTGCATATTGATTTGGAAAACTACTGAAGACTTCCTGATGCAACACAATTATTTGGGGAAAGTAAAAAGAAACACATGAATATAGAGGCACTGCAATTAAAATCAAAATCAAAATTCTGTGACTGATTGATGCCATCTAGAGTGTATTTTACTAGAGCTGGTTCCAATGTAACATTTCTCTTCCGCTTGAAATCTGTTTCATGCATTTGTAAAATATACTATTATCAGAAACATCCAGCATATGGCAGCCACTCTGCACCTGGTGTCAAACTAATATATTTTGGCATTTTGCTCACTAGTTCAATTTAAATGAGGAGATAGGACTGGCTGTGGGCTTGATTTATTCATACTGATGCAACAGTGGACTGTGACATTTTAGCTAATCCTTTTAACCACTGGAGGAGACAATATGAGACACCAAGACAGAAAAACACTTTTATTATACAAAAACTCAAATGGCTGCCTTTTGGACTATTTCACACAATACACAAGCCATCATAGGTACAATTGTAAACTTCATTTCTAATAAATAACAATACATTACATAAATACATTACATTAGCCACACATAGTTCTCTGCATAGAGATTCTGGGTTGTAAACTATGTCATTGTTGTTTGTGACCTTGTTTGTTGCTTTATTGCATCAAAGCTCTTGCGGTATGTTATTTTCATGTACATTTTAACTATTCATTTGCGTTCTCTTGTTGCCCATTCGCACATAGAAATTAGGACAAGGGAGAGATGGTGCTTGATATAGAAGTATTGAGGCAAAAGATTTAGAAGCTGAATGAGGTTACTGTTCTGTGTAGTACTTGGCCTGTTGAGTTATTTCACTTTGTTGACAAATGTGTAAGATTGGTTCATGGATTCTGGCATTTAACAGTATTTTTAAGACAATAGAAAACCTTTTTACTGAATAAAATCTCTTTATTAAACAAACAGGACATAACCTCTAGAAAAATATGCAAAGTTAAAGTCTATATTACATGTTCAGTCAGTTTAAAGTTGTTCAAAGTCAGTAAAAGACATTTCCTCAGAACAGGGAGCCCCAGACTGGAACCAGCACATCCACACAACAATCCCGGAAACATTTTCATAAATCCATCCCCTGTAGCATTGGTTAGATTTATGCCTTGACTCGAGAGCTCCGAAGTCAGTCCGTAAGTCTTAAAATGTGATGAGCGACTCCCCACTGGCCAATTCATTACCGGGTAATCTCAATGTGTCGCTCTGCTGCCCCTGGAGGATAGAGGCGTTTGCACAGAAACAAACAAAATGTCAAAGACTCACTGCATCACAACAAGGAGACATGGACTCTGGTTCCCATAATCCTCTTGGTTGATTAGATTTGCAATGGCTCCAACATGCTTGTAGTCACTGAGTTAAACAATTGCTGAAGCATACATGACTGATCTACCACTGCAGTCCTGTGACTTGTAGACATATCTATCGACAGAGCTATCTATACAGTGTCAGTTCAAGATATTGGTAAAGTTAGGCCACTCATTGAATGTTTTAAGACGATTTATGGTCACTTTAACTGATACAGTACTTTTGCGGAATTGCAGATAAACTATAATAATAATTAATGTGTTAATTTTGTTTTAAAGGTCATATATTACACAATATTGACTATTGTGGGCTTTAGGCCATTTTAGACCACTGTTATCTCATCAAAAATACTCTGGGCTATGTTTTGTTTCATTCATACATATATAAATAATCATGCTGTTGGGATGTCTCCTCCAAAACTCAAACTGTTCCACCTTATGGTGTCATGAAGCAGTCGTTTTAAGGAACTTTTCCCCTTTTGCCCAGTAGAGCTGGGCATTTCCAGGGCTTAAATCATTCAGATGTTTCTAGTGAAGCTGTATGGAGTTTAAAACACTGTATTACCACATGATATCACAAGGTGGAATGGAGTGTTTTCAGTTTTCAGCCTAAATATGCAGGGTTTGTGTGTTAATCGGAATTATCCATCCATCCATTTTCTTCCGCTTAATCCAGCTGGGTCGCGAGGGCAGCTTGAAGCCCAATCCTCATAGCACCTGACCCCCCTGAAGTGCCTTGCCTAAGGACACAACAACATTTTTTGTGACTGGCGCCCCACTGTGGCACCTGATTTTCCCAGGGGTCTCAAAATCCAAGTACTAACCAGGCCTGGCCTTGCTTAGCTTCTGAGATCTGACGGGATCAGGCGTTGACAAGCCACTATGGCCGGTAAAGACACTGGACACAAGATCACTTCTGTATTACCAGATGGCTCCATGAGGCGGGCAGATAAGCGTTTATGGCTAAAAGCTTTTTTCTTTATGTTTTTTTCTTATGTTTTGTGTTAAGGCTGAGTCAGAGTAAGGGTGCAATAATAGCTGAGGGCCAGAAACCCAATTTTAGCAACCTCCAAAACAAGCACACAAATCAAATAAACAGAGATTACAAATGTCCAATTTACAGTGTTTCTGAGTGAACGCCTTACAATGTTCTTCGACTCTGAGGAGGTTAATGAAGGTCAATAGGGCATCCAGTATTGGATCAGTGTGTGTCCTGTGGAAATACATCTCACTAATGGGACTGAGCAGTGACAGACCCGAGCACTGCATTGACTCCTAGTAATCAGTACTTCTATGACACCAAGGCATTTCAAGTGTACAGGACCAATGTTTCAGCAGGAGGAACGGGATTGTCAAGATTTATTTATTTACTGTATTTGCCCAAACATATTCTGGTGTTGTGTCCCTGGGCAAGACACTGCACCCACTCTAATCAAAGTATCTGCGGGTGACAAGAAGGGCATCCTTTGTTCTAACAGAAAATGATATTATAGGCCTAGTTGTTTGCTCTGACTTAAGTAAGAAATGTATATTTATTGTTGTTGTTGGTTTTTTTTTTTTTTTACTTATTTTAGGGCTTAATCAGATTTCATTCAAATATAAATAATCTTGCATGGGACTTATCTGATGTAATTTGCATTAAATGGCACGGATTGAGTCGGTCTTGTTTATCTTCATAAAATTCAGATTTAAAGCCATATTTAGTTAATTTTATAATGTCTTTGGTGCTCTGTAAAATAACAAACAACAAATAGCTTTAGCAAATGAATGGAACATCTAGATTAATTCCTATTTTACTAAAATTGAACTTGGATTCCAGCATTTTAATAACTTTCAAGTGTTTGGTGAGAAAATGTAGTAGCCTATTTGTTGGAAATGTATAGGAATATGCACAGACTGTCTTTGATGAATGTCTTTCCTAATTAATTTGACAAATCATGTTTGTTTTGGAGTCTTCTCAAGCTGCTTTGTATAATTACTTGTAAATGATGAAAATGCATAAGTGTTCTCGAGCTGAAGTGTAATGATACAGATTTAATTAGCATAAGCATTTCCCTGCACAGGCTGTGATTGGACAGTCGCTGTGATATCGGCTAAGGTCATGGTGTTGAGTGGAAGCATACGGGGAGCTCATCCATCAAAGTGTCAAAGTGACTGGTGGCCTCCATATTTGCTCTGGTGGAGTGAAGGTTGGGCCGATGAGGTGGTTTTACATAACATCTAATAGGGTGAAATAATACAGCTGGATTTCTGGATATATCACAACTGTCCATAGGCGCTTTTTAATCAGGGTGCAAGTATAAAGACACTGTTAACATTCAGATTTATTTTGCGGTTAAATAACAGGTACTGGTCCATCTTAAGTACAAAATACACTTCAGTTTAGTGCTTCATTCATTGCATTATTTCTCAGTCCTCTGTTATTTTTTCACATAAGATGCCATGTTTGTTTTGACTATGTGTTTCTCTGATTGGTTATTCCCCATATAAATAATGTTCATCAGAAATTAGGGAGACAGTGCACGGTTCCTGACTGTCTTTGGAAATGATTGTAAAAGCGTCTTATAGGCAACATTGAACTGTGTGTGTACCGTAAATGAGGGTTTATATTGTGTTTTTGTATATTTATGGAGGGAGCATGGATGATGTAGGTTTGTGAGGTACAGGTAACTTTAAAGGGCCCAGGAGAGATAGCTAAAATACTCAAATATGCATGTTTATTATGAGGGAAAAACATTATAGCATAGTAGAGAAAAAAACAACAAATTATTTTGCCAATACTCCCTCTTAAGTCTTGAAACTTTTATTTCATTGTTATTGTTCATTGTTATTATCTTTTATTAGACTAAATGTATTGTAAAAACAGTACATCCACATTGGCCTTCATCTTCTTAAAATATTCATCATACCGTTTTCCCATATCATACAGCCCTGTCAAAGATTACAAGTTGTGTTTATCTCCTCACCTGGATTATGCATTTCTTATGATGGCATTACATATTACTGACATTCTGGTGGTTCTGTCCGTGCAGTGTGGCTTTGTGCAGAGACCTGGAGGCTTAAACAGGCTTATCCCTCCTTGTTATCTCTCATTGTCCCTCCTCCTCTCCTCCTCAAACCTGGGCTAACCTCCTCTTTACTGCATCCACCGTAGTGATAGGCTGCACTTTTCTGTTTCACGCTGTTGTGGTTTTACTCTCCATTAGAGCAGAAAACAATTAGCAGGTAGATTAACTGTGAGGCCCATCTTAAACACGAAAGAGCATATGAGACTGTAATATGTAATAGTTCACAATTTAGTGGCTCTCTAAACATATGTCAACTGTTCTAGTGTGGAAAACCTATTTGCTCCTCTGTTTTAGAAGATAATTTTTGTATGACATATTTCTTTTACTAATAACATTACTAATAAACTCTTATAAGGCTTGAAACGGCTATGACACTCAAATTCCATGCTGTTGTAGCAATAACCTTTTTACTTGGAGTGGTTTGGAAGAAGACATTTGGAGAGAGCGGGAGTGTTCAAATTCTGTCACTTGGCAGATGAACTTTGAGTTTGTCTGAAGTCTCTCTTAGGACCCTATTAGAAGGTAAAAATACGGGCAGGATCTGCAGGAGAGTGCCGCTTACAGGAGCCTTTTTAGCTTTGTATGTCATGTGACCAAGACTTTCCCCTCCTAAGATGTGTGGTGGGGGCATCTAAATACACAACTCAGTGTAAAACAGGACGTCTCCCCTGATTTGTCTTGTAACAGGTTGATTTTGATGCCTTTGGTAATCTCACTAAGTACACTCAACCCACTTCTGTTACCTTAAATCTTCCATGGTATTATACTGAAAGAGCAGAGTGGATCTTCCCATTGAAAAGCCAGGCAAGGATCCAAAGGAATTGTTAAGATCTGCTGCGGCACATAAAAAATAGATCCACCCCTTTCTATTGCCACGGTAGTTTAATTTAGTCATATAATCATTAGGTGTCACCTTCTGTAAATGCATTTCATTGGTAAAAGCTTGTTTTTACACAGGTGACATAATACTTGTTAGTCTGACTATCATCTTCATTACAGAACTTGTGTACTGACCTTATACCTGTATAATTATTGTGTTGTGTATGTTTACTAGGCCACTTTAGACAATGCTGTAACATAGCTGACCTTTAGATCAAACTGTTGGCAGTGTTTGTGTGTGTGCAGTGGGGCTAGTGCAGTCTCCTGGAGGGGTGCTAACAGAGCAAGCAGGGGACAGAGGGTGAGTTTAGCTGCATGCTGAGGCTGTGATGGACTGGGATTATTCTTATGCTCCACCTGCAGACTTTGGCTTAGGGAGGACACTCCTGGGTTAAAAAAGGCAACGTATTTGGGACAGTACATAATATAAATTCTTTGAAAATGCCAAATTGTAGCCAAAGAGTAATTTTCTATCCATTGTACCACATTCTCACTCACTATACAGTAGTGCACATGATCACTGGAGGGTTGGTGGGTGAAGTGCCTTGCCCAAGGACACAGTGACAGTATTCAGTCAGTCTGAGTGGTAAAGGTTTCCTACCACTGAGTCACTACTGCTGCACATCAGTATTTCCGGTGGTCTCCAATCCCAGTACATCCCAGTCCCTACACAAGCTTTGAAGATCAGACCAGATCAGGTGGTATGGCTGTGCAAGTCAAGATGCTTCTTTCTAATGCAAAGTGCAAAGAGTAGCACAATTCTTACATGAGTAAATGTTAGTGGGTTGCTTAAGCCCTTTGGCCAGAATGTTGTTTCTCTTTTTTTTCACTGTTCAATAAACTAAGCTGACCATCATATCCACTAAAGCAGTTCCAGTTTTTCTGGTGGTGACTTAGTAAGTGTAGTGTGCTTTTGCGCTGACCACCAGAATTCGCCCATGCTTCCACCTTGACTGTTCATAGATCAGCACTGCCCCTGGGCTCTCGGATTTTTATAGCATCACAAGTGCTGGTTTGTTTTGTAGTTTTAGAGCCAGTGTTTCTGAGCCAACAAGGTTTGTCTGCTAATGAAAGGACAGTTAATACCCTGAAATACCAGTGTATGTCATATCAATCTGTAGCCATTACAATTCTAAGCACTAAGCAATTGTCTGCTACAGCCAGCCATTTCAGAATAAACTAATGAACTAATACTATACTCTACCTGGGTGTGTAAGAAGTGAGTTGTGTAGACATCTGTTCAATACACTCTATGGCACTATAGGCAAGGTTCCAAAAATATTATAACACAGATTACATTAGAAAATGTACATAATAATGCCCAGTAACCATTCACATTGGCTTCCTCCGCTGCAGGGACTGTAGCCTGGTGATATATGATAGCCCATATGAGAGTGGAGAAAATGTCACCTTCCAAAATGCCTGCTAAAAGCTCTTACAGTCATGCTGGTCATCAACTGTCTGCAGAGAAAAAAGCACTTGAGTCAACAGGACATGCAAATTGTTCTACATTGTGCATTTGCATTTAGTGTGTGTAAACATTTACAAATTTAGCTTTTAAGAAGATTTTAAATATCATCGGCAAACAAAGCAGCTTGATTGCATAATAGTTTTATACTACTATACTCTTTTTTAAAACAATTAACTCATGAATTAATAGAACATATGGACACATGTCAAAAATGTGGTGTCAGCATGCTTGACAATCAGTTATATATATAGAATGTTGATTTAATTACCACACATATTAACTATGTTTTCCTATCTGAAGCATCATTCATTACCAGTTTGCTACCTTTGAAAACAAAATCTGAATAATTATCCATGAAAGCATATTGCCCTTGATGCATTTCAGGAAAAAAACTAAAAAATAGAAAGTGAAGTTTTATACAGTATAAACCAGCAGTGGCCATGACTGTGTAACTTTCAACTTTCAACTTTATTATTACCCAAATGAAAATTATTATGCAGCAGTGAAAGACATACAGACGCACAATACAATTCAATAAAACAGTTTCATTAATTCATTAATACAATAATCACAGCTTAAGCTTAGCTCATCAATGCAGACATACAGTACATTCCCTAAAAATAGGCAAAAAAGAACAGGTATGTAACCGCATTTCCCCATGACTGATCCAAGCTATAAGAAAGCGTTCATCCTGGTTATGGCTTCAGAAAAAAAGACATCTGAGCTCTGTAAGTTCTGATCCTGGGCATTCTCAGACGCTGCCCAGAAGGAAGGAGGTTAAATTCCTCAAAGAGAGGGTGGTCCGGGCTCCCCATTATTGGTTGTGCCTTGCAAATCATCCTTCTGTTATAGATGTCATGCAACTGGGACTGCTGTAAACCTATAATTGTACCTTCCACTTTGACCACTTCGACCACTTCACCACCACTAAAGGGTGGTATGTTGTCATAAAAAGACTGTTTCTTGATTCAGTGTGTTGAGTGTTGACATTTCCGTGAGACTGTAGTGAGTGATACACAGAGTGTGAAGCAGCCATCATGGAGCTGAGGTCAGGGCCAACTCCTCAGTCACTTTGAGATGTCAAGGATAACACTGGTTTGAGAGACTCTGCGTGTTTAGTTGACTCCTCTGGTATCACCCATAAAACATGCATTATTAAGTCAATGGGGAATATGATAACTTCCTCTATACAAAAGCCAATAGGTAGATAAGCGATTTTTGATATCTGATGTATATCTGTTGCTATTTTATCCTGCCCAATGTTATAAAGGCATTGTACCAGATTTTTTACTGTGAAAAGGCATGAAAAACACAACCCATTCATTTTAAAGGGTTTGCAGTGGCCTTAAGTTATTCCTCTTTTACCTTGTGCATTCCAAACATCCTAATTTTTCACCACTTCTGTGGTGAAAAAAAAAAATCCACTTCTGTGCTGTACTGTGGGCTGTCACTGCCAGCTCAGTCCTTATTATCTTAGCCTGCATCATCAGAGGTATAATACTCCCTACAACAGAAGCATAGGCAGACTGAGCTGCTCTAAAAAGGATAACACTACCACAATGTCTTGGGAGTTCATGTCTCTGGGTCAGAGTAATAATGGTCAAAAACTTGCATTGCAAAAAAACTTGCAAAAAAAAACTCCTGCATTGGACCTTAAGCATCAGCCCTTTTCTCTCTCAGGCTATTGCAGTACTACAGGCTACTACTAAGAACCACAATCAGTTTATGAGTGCTTTTCTCAATTTTCAGAGGCCAGAGTTGACTCACTGTAATGCTAATGACAACTAGCATACACTTCCTGATTCTCTGACAATAAATAATGCATCAGTTTTATATAGCGCTTTTCAGGACACTCAAAGACGTTTTACAGAGCATTATTCATTCACGCCAGACCCGGTGGTGGTAAACTACTATTGTAGCCACAGCTGCCCTGGGGCAGACTGACGGAAGCGAGGCTGCCAATCTGCGCAATTGGCCTCTCCGAACACCACCACCATTCACGCACACACCACTTTCATACTAGGCAATGTGGATGAAGTGCCTTGCCTAAGGACACAATGACATTTTTTGTGACTGGCGCCCCACTGTGGCACCTGGAATTCCCAGTGGTCTCCCATCCAAGTACTAACCAGGCCCGGCCCTGCTTAGCTTCTTAAATCTGAGGAGATCAGGCTTTGACAAGCCAGTATGGCCACAAAATGTTTTATAATCAGATGCAGACAGCACTCTGCTGACCTGTTTTGACCTCAGGAGCTGTATGTACCTGCACAAGGGCAAGACAAATTTTGTATACAAAGTTTTTCAGTCAGTTGCAACATCAGAAATGGCATATGTTAATGCTAGTATTGCAGAGATCCAGTAAATGTTAAACTGACCATCTTCCTTAGAGCATGCTCTTGATGACATGGGCTAACAGTGTTCAGCCTCTTGTTCCTGACCATTGGTGCATATCTGGACCTGCTGTGGTCTGCACAGGCTGAGACATCCCCTCTGTCCACTGTCACCTCAGCAGCAGATTTGGCACCATCACTACCCTCCTCCTCTAGTGTGACAGATTTATACAGGCTTTTCACAAATGCTCTTTTCTCAAACTTTCCCTACACTCACAAATTCATCATTTCAACAACAACAGCTAGAAGCAGTCACGTATATACCAAGCCTTTTGTAAACAACAAAAACATTGTGGGGACTTACAGGTTCTTCCTTGACCAAACCAATCTTTTCAAATTTGCTTTCTTTTCCTCGCAGGGCCCTCTCCACCTCACTATTGAATTACATGTGTTTACTGTTTTTCCACATAAGAGGACAAAAACAGCTCCAGGAGAGGCTGTGTATAATTTGAGAGAAGTGCAGACTTGTATCATGTCTGAGAGCTGCAGGCTCAAAGATACAGTGACCGGCTTAGGAGAGACTTTCAACTAGACCAGGCATTGGCTGCAAAAATCATGTAAATGACTGCAACATACTGTGAGCCTGACTTTTCGAGTACTCTTTATATTCACTCATCTCTTTGTTGATTATCCTGATTGTGTTTGTGAGCTTTTACGTTGGCAACTAATATCAAACTCTAACATAACTTAGTGGTTTGCGATTCAAGATGAATTGCATTAAAAGCAAAATCACACTTTTAATGTTGTCATTTAGGAAATCCAACAATCAATCAATTATTAATGTAATACAATATGCTTTGCAGAGGAATACATACCAACAGTTAGAGGGTTTTATAAGCATTACTCCTGTGACTGTTAAATTCCCAGACTGCTTATAAAAATGCATATCTTTCATGGGTTTATTGTATTATAAAGTCATATGATTTTATCATGATTGTGTGGCATGAAACCCATGGAGGCATATAGGTAAGAATTTATGGTAAAGAGGTCTGCAGAACCTCTGAGCCTCCTGCTAAAGCTCAGAGATTAAAGAGCACTCAGGACAAGGACACTGGAGAGAACTCAGGGCTCACTTCACAGGTATTTTCAAGGTTTAAAACATTCATTCAAAATGTATTCAAATTATGTTTATATAGGCAGATAGATATAAGAAACCAAAACTGATGTTTCTGTGACAATAAACTTTATTAACCTAGTTCTGTTGCACATTGAAATTGTCATTATGCTGTAATACAGGAAGCATTACATAGCTTTGCACTTTAATGTGATTTAGTACAAACCTAGCTTTGATGTGGTGTGAAACAGAAGTAATAGCATATTTTTAATGGCCTGCGGTCTAAGCAGCTCTAGATGTTGCAGCAATTCTCCACAATATATCCAACTTGCAACATTTTTGTTGTTTATTTAAACCACACCACTTTCTCTCCTTACAGATGTCTTCATCTTGTCTCTGCCTATCACACGCCTGTACATCATGTTCGTTATGGATCCCTGATGAAATCCCACCATATGTCAGCCCTGTCAGAGCAGGTGGCTAACCATAGGAGGGTCCCACACCTAAACTGGCACTGACTCTTTCACATACTGCTGCACTCATGTTCACTCTGCGCACTGACCAGGAGGGGGAGTTACTAAAGTTTCTTTCATAGCAGGTTGACCTTGTTGCCAAAAACTGACAAAAGTAAGATACTTCTGTGGAATCTGAGTTCTAGTTTTTATTTATTTATTTATTTATTTTAAAATTTCTTGTTTAAATAACGAACAGTTAGTAGTGATGCTTTGAATAATTTGGAGTCCTTTACAAAGTGAGGTACATTTTCCCTACTTTTCTGTCCTCATCCTTCTTAAAAGTGGATTACACATTTATCATTATTAGTATTGCAATTTCACTAATCACATTTCCACACATTACTGATTCATTGAAGAAAGGACATTAAATAGGGTCCATAAATGCCATATGAAAAGCCTAACTTAAAAATAATAATAATGTGAGTTAATAGAATTCAACAATTCATCTCACGCCAAACTAATTATAAAGGACAGTTTAACAGTTCTTAGTGATCTGATAGCATTTAAAATTGTTGACCCCTACAATCACTACCAATCACCCATTGACACACCACACACTAGGTAAAGTAAAAGTAGTATCTTTCCTCAGTACACATAGCAACATTTTTGCTAGTTTGTATGTACTGATTCTGTTCATAGTTGGACGATATTTGCTTATCTTAATTCACTATTTCTTAAAGGCACTGTATCTGATTTTTCCGGTTTTAAAACTATGAAAAACAGAACTAGTTCATTTTAAGTGATCTCAAGCATTTTGGTCATCCAGATTATTCCCCATGATGAGTTTATAAGGGCATTTCATAACTTTTAGTTATAAGTGAGAGTTTACCATGACAGTAAGCAGCAACAATTAGCATGCTAACTGTACAGTTTTTGATTATTGGGCAATGAAACACTTTATAATTAGATGCAGACAGAACACAGCAGTCTTATTTTTGCCTCAAGAGACACATTTTGCTCAAATACATGGGCAAAAATCATGTAATGCAATCGTCTGTTCAAACTCTTTTTGCCACCTACGTTTCCAATTGATTAGTCTCTGTAGGGCTCTGATTGAGCGACAGTTGGAGTTAACAATCACAGTGAAGTAGGAAATTTCAGAAGAGGCAGATAATGTTATTTATTATGAAGTATTATTATTTACTTGAATTGTGTTGAAATCAAAATTACGATCTGGCTCCAAGAAAAAATATGATGTAATATTGCCCACTCCACCTTATATTGCATCTTGTTTTGCAGTTTGGGCACATTTGTCATCGTTCGCACCTCAGACTAAGCCCCCTGCTCTGGTCCCTCCAACAGTCTAAAGACCCCTGGGTTAACATAGTGTGTGGGTGTGTGATGTGACAGGACTGCAAAGCTATATAAATGGATGAAAGGATTCCTATATGCTGCTGAGAATGAAGCTGTGCCAGGGCCAAAAGAAAACTTTATATCAGCTGTTTTAAGCCAAATTCAACTTTTCTTTATTACCGACATCGATATTTTCGACAAAGTACAGACCAGGAAAATTTCAACATAAAAAGTGTGTTTAGCAAAATAATGTTATCTCTTTTGAACATCCATCTGTCATCTTCTGAATAATTCTGTTTGTTCCACTTTGAAGTCTTTTGCACTCCTTGGAGAATACATAAATTTCTGTCCTTGCTGTCTTCTGCGTGGTTGTTCATTCATATGTTAACTCATACACACATGCACACACACAATCACTTTGCCTATGTTGTGAATTGAGTTTGTGAACTGACAGCAACCATCACTTTTGGTCCCACCGTGTTATTAATTAATTGTATTATAAATTGATCCTACCAATCCCTGTCACCTGTAAATGATTGTTTTGCGAGATGCCATGCTGTTTTATAATAGCTTGAGCTGTTATGTTTGGAAAATATTATGTTGACAGAATAATTTACTGAATACACATTTTAACACTTTTTATCACAAAATATAGATTCAGGCATTCAGAAAGCAATATGCTTAAGTTGATGTGTTGCTAGGATTGCTCTTAACTGCTGTCTATTCTTTTACAAAACATTAACAAACTTAGCTGCATAATAGGAGCATTATTACCCTTAAATTATGGGTTTATTAATAGGGTGTATAGGTGCACTATATAACTTCTAAGTCAGAGGTGATGCTACTTATTGGCATGGAATGTTCCACAGTATAGCATTAAACATATCTGCCTTTTATTTATTCAATTACGGGTGTCTTATAGCTCAAAAACACATTGAAAAACATGAATTCTTACTATGTGCATGCTTGCGTCTCCATAGAGCTGACCAGTAACTTGTTTCCAAGTTTATTTTCCTACTGTATTACATTGAAGGCAAAGCAATTACATCTCCATGGAGACAAGCATGTGGAGCTTCCAAAAGTTACACAGTGCAACTTTAATAATGTTCTGCATATGGATAAATGCTATGCAACATTCAATAAATGCTAATGCAATGTTTTCTAACTAGACTGCACATTCACATACATACAACACTTACTGAATGATTGTAGAGACTGTTGTCCCTTGCCAAAACAATAATAATGAAATAGCGACTAATGCTAATTTTCTTGTGTCTTTCTTCTCTGAACAGGTGGATCCACCTATGATGCCTCTGGTTCTTCGTCTCTTGTGGGGGACCCTGTCACAGCTGCTCCTCACCCCCTGGCTGGTCTGTCTGCAGTGGGGGCAGTGCCTTTCTCCGCCCTGATTTTGGATGGTGCTTCTGAGTCCAAAGGGGAAAGCTTCTCTGGACAGCCCGCCTTCTCATCTGTCTTCACTGTCATGGCAGGAACCGTGAGACGTCCAATCGCACAAAGTCGAACCTCCCCCACCATCACCAGAGACCAGGACCCTACCATTCAATTGCCTTCATCCACTGTCTCTTCTCCATCTAATAATTCAGGTTTGGCAAAAACACACATAATGATTTTGTCACACCAGCGCCTCAAACTGTGCCTGCTCCACATCATTTGGGTTTGATGTGTAGATATTGTAATGTGTCCATGTTTTCATCACCAGCTGCATCTTCTCCATCTGTACAAGCACTTTTTCATTTTCACCAACCACTGAGCTGAAACTATGCTCTTCTCAAGGTCAAATATTTGAGTCAAGGCCTAATCTGACAGTGAGGCTGGCTGGATTTGTGCCACCTCAAAGTGCACAACATGTAAGGGGCTACAAAATACTATGTTCCTCACTCATAAGCAATTACATAATGGGTCTAAATTGAGCATTGATGCAAACACAGTCACAAGACCTCTGCCAAATAAGATAGAATCTAAAATAGCTTTACACCTTTTAATGTGGAATCTGTCATTCCAAACTTCCACACTGTTCATTCAAAATCACAGAGCAAATGTCAAATACAAGCCAGACTCCGATGCTCTCTCCTGTTCACCAAACCTGTGGAAAAGCAATTATGTCACCTTTCAGTTCACACACTGTAGATCTGAACATAACAACAAGAGTATTGCACAACACATCACAATCATTTTTTACCCCGGCAACAGCATCTCATCCAGGCCCTCTTTTTGATCCAGCCATCACCAAGTCTACACATATCCATTACAGTACGGGGTCCTTGGAGTATGCATCTCATCATAGTGATTTACTGAAGGCAGCAGGTCACAGTGGCCCTAAAGCTCCTGCTATCAATATGATTTACAAGCAAGGAGAAATTCAGGGAGCAGAGTTCACAACTATATCATCCAGCCTGAATAAGTTACTTTCCCTATCAGAGCTGAGGCCTCATAATAATAGTGTCACCCCTAATCTAGGCAGTGCAATAGCAACAGAAGAAAATAATGATAAACACATTCAAACAACCTTCTTTTTTGAGTGTATACCCAGATGAGTGAGTAAGACATTTGTATTTCAAAGTATAATAATGAACTAAAGAAACGGAATGGTATCTAAAGGGTCAACAGGTAAAACTGGCATACCGGTTTCTACCTATAGTTTTAAGACTACATTGAACTACTTCAGAAATGAAGAAGCTGTGACAGTCCAGAATCCTAATAAGCTGCCTTCTTCCTGGATAGACACACCTCTCACACCAAGGACAAACACTGCAACTGGCTCTCAGGGACCAATCACCAGTTGAGGTAGTGATAAATGAAATTTTTATTTAGGAAGAAAAACAACAATTTTCTACCCGGCTTCTTCGGAAAAAGCGACTACCTCTTCCAGTGATGGACAGCACAGCAATGCTATTTTCAGCCCTGGCACACCACCACTGGCACACTATATGAAAAGGGAAACTAGCAAGCTTGAGGCCTTTCAATTAAATGCATTTACACCAGAAATTACATCTGTTAGCTTTGAGCGTCCATTCAGTCATTTACAAATCAGCACACTTTCATATGAAAATCCAAATCAGCACCATGGACAGCAGCCTTTTGCTAATCTACACACAACCTCTCCCACTCTGCTTGTCAAACATTTAGATTAATTTAATCCAAAAACTGATGCCATATCCAGTGTTAGTTTTAGTGTCAATCATGATTCTTTCTCAAATTCTGGTCTGTTTTGCATGTTTTTTGGGAAAGCAGTAAAACGTCAAATGTTACCATCTCTACGCCATCCTTTTTCTCACCTGTCCTTTCCACCGCCTCAGTTCAAATTGCAAAAGAATCTTAGTCTGCCATTGCCTAAATTTTCACCAGTCTTGTCTCGGTCAAACTTCGTATCTCCACTCACCTCATCGTCTGTTAACTATGTGGTCACTCATCGCCAACATTTTCAATACACTCTGGTGATCCACAAGAATTGACTGAGGATTTTGTTGTCATTATAGCATCCGGAGTTGGTGAGATAACATCTGCAGCAACAACTACAATTTCTTTCCCAAATCAGAAAGAAATCGATCCAGCAACTTCTCTGACAGTAATCTTGGCTGGTGACACTCAACACACATCTCAGGTATCATCTCTGAACCCTCCCCGGGACACCACAACAGCCTCTGTCCAGTTTACTACCACCAGAAATAGCCCTACTACGTCTACTACTACTATTCCACCTATAAAAACCACAATGCATTTCACTGCACCTATGACTGCTACAACAAGAAGGTCCATTACAACCCCAGCCATCAGGAGTCCAATAAACCGAAGGACATTTACACCACCTGTCCCAAGAACTCCTCCCATGGTGGCTACCACAATCTTTGTCTCACCCTTTACCACCACCACTGAATCCCCCCCTCAACAGTGCAATGTGACTGAGAGAATGTGGGTGAAGACAGGTAATCTGATGTCTATCTTTTATAAAAGCTAATTCAGTAACATGTTTTTGTGACGTGCTGTGTTCCTCTTTGTCCCAGTGGTCTCCATCTATGTCCGGAGGAACAGACTGGACAGCATACAGAGACAGAACCTGCGCAGGGGACTGAGTCAAGGCCTTAGAAAAGCTCTCAATGACAGCTCAGCTCAGGCCCAGGTCAGTTTGACATTCTTTTTCGTCTGTACTCCAACATAAGTAATTATTCTCTTGTTGAAAATCAAACAGTATATTGTAGATATTGAATTACTTAGTAGGCAGGGCAGGGCAAGGCAAGGTAAGTTTATTTGTATAGCACAATTCGTACACAAAGTAATTCAAAGTCCAACACAACTACAAATCCTAGCTGTGTCTTTATTTTGCATTTATGATTTTTTCAGTTGTACTAAACCGATACATCAAAAGAGTTATTCAAGTTACACATTTTGGTGGCATTCATTGCTATGCACATGCCTGTCAGGAGTAAATTAGCCGGTAAATCAAGGACCTTCATGCAGAGCTAGAGCAGATCAGGACTAATATAGAAATGAGGTTATACACGTCCCAAAAGACGGTTGCTGCTGTCATATATTTGAGTAACTCTTCTCACATTACAGATTGTTCAACCTTATAGCAAATGTATTCTGCTGTTGTTTTCTCTGTTTTTTGTGTGAAAATAATGTATCTTTTACCAACCTGTGGCAGTAAACAGGCTGCCAAGATTAATAGTACTTTTGTAGCATCAGTGATTCACAAACAGTCAGACTGTGTTTGTGCACCACAGCCTTAGTGATGTAAAACCCGTCTGAAAATGAATGAGGCCGAGCAGTCGTCTGTACCTTTCATTCGAGACCATTCCTCTTATCTCTCTAGTGGCTTTAAGTGTTAAGTGCCTCTGTAACTGGGCATATTATGCACTTACCTACAGTTAAGTCATGCATAGAGGTCTCAGTGTGTATATACTGTGTAAGTATCAGATCACTGGAGTTAGGTGTGTTTGTCCTGCCAATGTGAAGGTCAACCCTCTCACATGTTCCTCTCTCTCTGGTCTCCACGTGTCATGCTTCAGTGCACTTCTGTCACCCATTTCACCACTGCTTCGTTCTTTTTAGTACCACTGCTCTCTCATCCAATAGGAAGCAAGCTGTTGGCGAGGGAAATTGCCTCTGTGTTTAATTATAGGTTATAAATGGTTTGGAGCTGAGCAGTGTGCTGCACTGATGCTAAAAAATACAAGAAATAGATTAAATGAATTGCACGTCAAAATCCATTTTGGATTCCTAAAAGAAAAGTAGAAAGCTGTTGTTATGGCTTAAAGCCAGGCCTCTCCATTGACCAACAACTTATTGTAGCCAAAATTTAGGACTAATCTGAGGAGAGCCTGTTAATGCTCTTTGAGCATTAAGGTTTTCTGTGTTAACAGTGCCTTGCTGGAAATGCAGTCTTTTAATAACACCTTCACATGGTGGAGCTGGAGAGGATGAAGTGATAATAAAGGGCCTTTCACAGAGCACACACAAGGCTTTAGATTGTCAAGAGCCTGAACACTGACTCAGACCTTTCAATGGCTCCCCTTGTGGCAGATACGGCAGGGCTATATCTAGATAACAGTGCTGAGTGCTGCTACCTCACAGTTGTTCAGGTCTTGAATAGAGCCATTTGTTTTTTTAGCTCATAAAAAAGTTAAATGATGGAGTGTGATGTCAGATAGGAAATACCCTACACTTTATCTTAAACAATTACTCATGTGAGTGTTTTGCCCTGCTTGCTTTTCAGGTAGAAACAGTATTTGGTTCACCCAACATGACAGTGGCGTATCATGTGACTGGCACAGACATAGTTTACCCTCCCTCTGTGGTGTTGGATGGACTGAATGCGTATGGTCGTGATAAGCTGATTGCAGACCTGCGGCAGTACCTCCCCATGGTGACTGCCCTGCCTCTGCCAGTGGCATTATGGAGGAGCAGCCCAGCTCCCAGTTTACAGCTCAAAACAGGTCAGCACTGTAGGACTGTGTAAACTTCTTCATTTTAAGCCAACACAATGTTTCATAAATCAGTTTACAGAAACATGACATATGTGAGTGATGATGGATGTGCTGTTTGGTGTTGCAGTGTTGCAGTTTGTGGGAGTAGCCGATGATCCACGCTCCTGTCGCTTCTCTCAGACCATGGAGCAGCGCCTGGAGAAAGTGTTCTTTGAAGCTCAGGCCAAAGTGTTCAGCATCCACAGCAGGCTCTCTGTTCAGGTACTTCTGTAGTGATTGTTCAGGTACTGTCTGTAGTGTTCAGGCACTGTCTGTAGTGACTGTTGAGATACTGTCTGTACTGTTCAGGTACTGTCTATAGTGACTGTTAAGATACTGTCTGTACTGTTCAGGTACTGTCTGTAGTAACTGTTCAGGTACTGTCTGTAGTGACCCTTTCAATACTGTCTATAGTGACTGTTTAGATACTGTCTGTACTGTTCAGGTACTGTCTGTAGTAACTGTTCAGGTACTGTCTGCAGTGTTCAGGTACTGTCTATAGTGTTCAGATATTGTCTGTAGTGTTCAGATACTGTCTGTAGTGACTGTTCAGGTACTGTCTGTAGTGTTCAGATATTGTCTGTAGTGTTCAGGTGCTGTCTATAGTGACTTTTTAGATACTGTCTGTACTGTTCAGGTATTGTCTGTAGTAACTGTTCAGGTACTGTCTGCAGTGTTCAGGTACTGTCTATAGTGTTCAGATATTGTCTGTAGTGTTCAGGTACTGTCTATAGTGATGGTTTAGATACTGTCTGTACTGTTCAGGTACTGTCTGTAGTGTTCAAGTACCATCTTTAGTGACTGTCCAGGTACTGTCTGTAGTGTTCAGGTACTGTCTGTAGTGTTCAAGTACTGTCTGTAGTGTTCAAGTACTGTCTGTAGTGTTCAGGTTCTGTCTGTAGTGACTGTTTGGGTACTGTCTGTAGTGACTGTTCGGGTACTGTCTGTAGTGACTGTTTGGGTACTGTCTGTAGTCCACAGCAGGCTCTCTGTTCAGGTACTGTCTGTAGTGACTGTTTGGGTACTGTCTGTAGTGACTGTTCGGGTACTGTCTGTAGTGACTGTTCGGGTACTATCTGTAGTCCACAGCAGGCTCTCTGTTCAGGTACCGTCTGTAGTGTTCAGATACTGTCTGTAGTGTTCAAGTACCATCTTTAGTGACTGTCCAGGTACTGTCTGTAGTGTTCAGGTACTGTCTGTAGTGTTCAAGTACTGTCTGTAGTGTTCAGGTACTGTCTGTAGTGTTCAAGTACTGTCTGTAGTGTTCAGGTACTGTTTGTAGTGTTCAGGTACTGTCTGTAGTGACTGTTCGAGTACTGTCTGTAGTGACTGTTCAGGTACTGTCTGTAGTCACTGTTCAGGTACTGTCTGTAGTGACTGTTCGGGTACTGTCTGCAGTGACTGTTTGGGTACTGTCTGTAGTGTACAGGTACTGTCTGCAGTGTTCACGTACTGTCCACAGTGTTTATGTACTGTCTGCAGTGTTTATGTACTGTCTGTAATGTTCAAGTACTGTCTGTAGTGTACGGGTACTGTCTGCAGTGTTCAGGTACTGTCTGTAGTGTTCAAGTACTGTCTGTAGGGTTCAAGTACTGTCTGTAGTGTTCAAGTACTGTCTGTAGAGTTCAGGTACTGTCTGTAGTGACTGTTCGGATACTATCTGTAGTGTTCATGTACTGTCTGTAGTGACTGTTCGGATACTATCTGTAGTGTTCGTGTACTGTCTGTAGTGACTGTTCAGGTACTTTCTGCAGTGTTCAGATACTGTCTGTAGTGTTCAGGTACTGTCTGCTGTGTTCAGGTACTGTCTGTAGTGTTCAGGTACTGTCTGCAGTGTTCAGGTACTGTCTGTAGTGTTCAGGTACTGTCTGCTGTGTTCAGGTACTGTCTGTAGTGTTCAGGTACTGTCTGTAGTGTTCAGGTACTGTCTGCTGTGTTCAGGTACTGTCTGTAGTGTTCAGGTACTGTCTGTAGTGACTGTTCAGGTACTATCTGTAGTCCACAGCAGGCTCTCTGTTCAGGTGCTGCCTGCTGTGATTTATTTGTCTTTGCTTTGACTTTTTCAAGCTTCAGAGTCTGACCTCCTCAGAGATCTGAACTCACTACTGTTTTATCTGTTTATCTTTATCTGCCTCCTCTGTCTTTAAGGGCACTCTTAAAAATATGATCTACTTACTTCCTCTGTTCTTCCTCTATCATCAGTGTCTGAACATGCACAACAGGCTATACATTATGTAAGTGCCCTCAAATATAAAGGGAAGGTCTGTTACACAGTGTCTATAAGGGACTTGATGACTTGATGAGAGCTGATTTGAATGAGGTGTCATCATGGTGCCCTTATATGAAATCTCATTTGTCTTCTTGCTGTGATGACAAAGTGAACATGTTTGAAGCCCCCTCCTGCTGTGCCTGCTCATGCCGAGAATTGATGATATGGCAGTTCACTCCATTGAGTCACTCTCCAGTTTACATTCAAAGAGCTGCACCTCTAATCTTCTTGTTGTTGGTGCTGCTTTGTCCTGCTTCAGATGCTGAGTGTGTCCCAGGCTGCCAGCTCCCCAGCTGTGTCACTGGTCTACACTGTGAGGAATGGCACTGTCTTCCTTAATGGCACCACTGCCTCAAACCTCCTCGGTCAGCTGTCAGCTGAGCTAGTGGGCTACTTCCTCTTCTATCCACCACTTATCATTGCTGAGCGTAAGTTGCAATTTGTGCCCAGAAAAACAACAGCTTTTTTCTGCACCAGATTTAAAAGGCACAGAAAGCATCATACTTGACAATCAAACTAAATTCTGAATTTGTAAATACTCTTGGCTTGTGCAGTTTAGGCTGTCTAGAATCATGGACTTTTTTATTTTTACAGATTAAATGCCTTAACACTGTAACTTGCACCTAAGAAACTTCTTTGTTGTCATCTTTACCCAATGAGTCTTGTTTGCCTGTTTGAGTTGTTCTTAGAAAAATAAATTAGCAGCGAGGAAGTTTGTCTCAACAACTAGCCAGCCTCACAGAACTTCTACTTTTACTTCTTCTGTAACTCAAAAATCACACGGACTGTTCTCAAGGAGTAAATTATGAAATATCATTTTAGGACTTGTTTGGCTCATGTAAACTCTGAAATACCCTATTTTAATTAGACTGGGAAGTCTATATTTACACCACCAGTATTCCACCAATATTAGTCCTCCCTGTGTTAACTATTTGAGAATAAAAGTCTAGCCCTAAAACTAAATCATGTGTGCTACCTTGGCCTCATATTATCTTGGACCAACATCAGCTTTCTTGGAAAAAAAACAGGATATGTCCATCAACCAAAATTTCAAAAATACAAAGCGGTTGTTAAAAAAAAGTTTTAACAAGGCCTCTTAATCATGGTCTGCTAGTGGGAGTTAATTTAGAACTTTATTTTTGTGATAACATTAACTTGAAGACTAATGTTTAACAATTATTGTTATTCAGTTAGGGATTGGGAAACTATATTATAAAACCAAACGCATTTTGACAGGGTCTGTATTGGCACAGTATTTTTGCTGAGATAGTCTGTGCTTGTACCAATAGTGAGATTACATCATTCGCTGGAGAAATGCTAACTGTGGCTGATGCCGTACATCAAAGAATGTAATGGCTCTAATAATGTTGTTATAAATTGTCTCTTTATGTGCCAGGTCATTTGTCACTATTTGCTGGACCTCTTCTGTCGTGTTTTGGTTGGTCACAATAGTAAGAGGTAGCTTGCTTGTTTTATGATTTTCAGTATAGAAACAATTTGCTGAGGAATTATTAATGTAATTTTATATTATTTGTCTCACTTTAGACTTCAGCAGATTTCCTCTCCCTATAATAGCTTTTGGCTGGAAATACTTGGTAGATGGATGTAGACAATGAAAACATTTGGAGTCCTTTGAGAGTCCTGAAAACGTCTTTTACTAATGAAAAGTGCAACACCTCACATCCACTTTAGGAATAGAGCAATAAAATGTGGGTTAGAGGGGATGAGTCAGGTATTGTGTGTGGAACCTTGGAGAAATAGCTTTTACCTCAAATGGCTCAAGAGTGGAGGATTTTACCTTGGTTAAACTTCCAGCACGCTTCATTACTGGCAGCTCTTGAAAAACAAATCACATTTACAGTAGTGGAAGGCATTCAGCATTTGATTGGACAGCTCTGTGGTCCCTCATATATCATCTATGCTGCAGAGGTTTCCTTAGCATTTTATCACTCTGCAGCAGAGGTTTATTGAAAAACATTACTGATAAATACCTTTGAAAAACTCAAGCCATACACTCCATAAACAAGGTCATAGTTAAAACTTCACAGTATGTCCCATGTATGTAGCACACTGTAATAAATGATTCACAGTCAGTCCCTTCTACATTCTGTTCAAATCCAATATCTAAAAGGGGCTGGAATCAAACCAGAGTGTGACAAAGACAAACCACTGTCCTAACTTGGGACGGTTCAACCGCAGCTGCTAATTCATATCACATGTCTCTCAATTGTGTAAGACATCTCAAAAATGCTTGTATAATTCAGAAGAAAAAATATAATTTCTTTTATCAGAGATAAATTACAGTTTGGTGCTAGAAACTTTGAGAACCCTCAGCTTGGAGTCTAATCATATTAGAAATACAGTTGACAACAAATGTATTTTTTTGTCAGTTTTTGTTTTTCACTTTGTTAAATATTAAAACCAATAGACATAAAAATAATAATAAAATAAAATACAGTTGACAAGCACTCACTTACAATTTCCATTTTCATTAAATTTTCCTTCTATCTTCATTTCCCCCTTTTTATTTTACAGCACTGGAGTATCACAATCTGAACACCTCGGCTGCCACCAGAGACTACTGGGTTATCACAGGTACAAAGGGAGTCTATCATTTTAGTGATAATAAAAATACTCTGACAATGTTGGATGTTTTATTGCTATAATTTCCCTTAACAGATTCATCAGTTACTATGTAGATATTAGATGGTGACTAATTTCCAACATTATAGGACTATGTGTACAACTTTATCGATACAGTGAAGTGTATTAAATATGCCAGTAATTTCAAGGGCTGTGTAATGGATTGCTTTTTTACATCTGACTAGGTAGCCCTTAACCCTGCACTTATAGCAATGAAAGCCAAAGCCACTTCAAGGTCAGAGTCCGGATAATGAGATGTATGCACATAGAACAAGATGTATGAGCGGCAGCATTATTGCTCCACACCTCAACTCTGGAAAAGGCAACAGGACCTCCCTGATGACCAAAGGTGGAGCGATACACCCAGGAATGAACCATAGAGTTTAAATGTCACCTTTTTGTGTTTCTGATGTGTAACTTTCTCTGAACTAGATAGGTCAGCATGATAAATAATATCTCCACTTACTGTTGAACTAAGCTGGCTGGATGCAATGAGCTGGTCTTGTAGAAACTGTGGTTATGGGAGTTTAATCCTGGTTTATAGCAGGGTTACAATAGAAGTCATAACAGTGTTAGTAAAGTAACTTAATGGCAATAAACAATAAAGCAGGCTTGATGTGCATATCCTATTTGTATTTCATTGTTCCTATATTTTGCATTAACTATGAAAAGAATATCGATTTCACAGCAAAATTGCTAATTCATATAGAGGAAAAGTATTATGTCATTGGACCAGTCAGTCAGACCTTCACAAAAAGAAATATATACTAAAAACACACAAGCTTAATTAAATTTAGACTTAATCCAGAGGAGGGAGTTATAGTAACTCAAATGTTACAATATTTCTTAATTACAAAAAGCAAATTGGTAATATCATTCTAAATAAATAAATAATTCATCAAAAAGTAATAGTTTTACAATGCATGCAATTAATACACATTTCTCAGTGAATCTCTGTTGAAATCTTCAGAAATGCAGTGTTCTTAGCTGGTGTAACCTCTTTCGACCAAGCTGCTTTCATAACATTCACACTCCAAAGCCCATATGTCCCATTCTAGCACCACATGTCATTATCCGTCTGTAACCTCCATCTGATGTACTCTTTCTTTCATCTCATTCACAGTGATCCAGGATGTTGATAACAGTAGCCTGGAGGGACAGTACCAGAGCTTTGCCAGTCTGATGGAGCAGCGGCTGGCAGAGCTGTTTGTGTTGGCAGGGCAACAGGGCACACGCTTCAGGAGAGCTACCACAGTGGGCAGCTTCACTGTTCAGGTGAGACTAGGTGTTTAGAGTGCATGGCATGTTTCTGTGAATGAAACTGTTGCCAGCAGGATGCATCTTTCTACTTGTACAATATGTTCATTCATTTTGTGCTACTGCAACTTGAATTTCATTTGTTCTCTTAATTTTACTGTGATACAATACCTATTTGTGCATCTCCCTCTTTTAATTTAGTTTTTGGTCAGTTTGCTCTCTCAATATACAAGCTTTTCACCTGAAAAAAATAAAATAAAATTCATATTATTTATGAAAAGATGTTTCTTAAGACCCGAAGTAACCAGGATATGCTCTTATACCGGCAACCCTTTGAAATGTGCATGTACTGTAATTGAATTTCCTTTTCAGATGGTGAGCATCCGTAGAATCTCAGGACAGAAAAATCCAGCAGAACTGACATATTACGTTCAACACAGCGGCTCTCCCTTGTTGGGTACATCTGCTGCCAAGGTCCTGAACACAGTGGACTCCCAGACTATGGCTCTCAGGCTGGGCTACTTTGTTCAGCTGCAAGCAGAAGGTAAATTGAACATGATTAGAAGATTAGAAAAAAGTCACTATTTTAAATGTGGCCTAACCACCTTGTCAGGGCCTGATCTGCTCTGATCTCAGAAGCTAAACAGGATTGAGCCTGGTTAGTGCTTGAATGGGAGGCCGCTGGGAATACCAGGTGCCACAGAAGGGTAGCAGTGGCTCTAATGCATTCTGTTGTTGTGTCCTCAGGCAAGGCATTTAACCCACATTGCTTAGTGTGAATGAGTGAGTTAGTGATTGGTGGTGGTCGAAGGTGCCAGTGGTAGAGTCCTGCATGGGTTCAGGTACCTACAAATTCTAGTGAAATGGGTGAAAAATGTTGTGCTGTGTTGGATGCGGATTCGGGTCGGTTCGGACGCAGGAGAGTGCGGGTCTAATCTGTAGTTTACAAAACATGTGCTAACAAAAACCAGGGCTGTATTTTAGTGAAATGAAAACGTGCCTTTTTGCCTGCACACGCATATTCCCAAAAATCTCTGCCACTTTCATTTTCAAACCACACGTGCAATGTCCTGCACCTCAAAGTGACTCACGAGGAGCTAAAAAGAAAATTAGCAAGTGGAGAGTATAAAGTTGTGGCTCTTTTTTGGCTCTCGGACTGATTTTCATTCGGGTGCGGTTCGGGTGTTGGTATGTATTTATAGCGGGTCAGATCAGGTGCGGAATTTTATTTCATTTCTGTCGGAAAACGGGTCGGGTGCGGATTGAGGTAGGACGGTACGGGTGGGTGCGGTTTGTCAAAATCAGACCCGTGCACGACTCTGGTCAGTGGTGCAGACTGGCAGCCTTGCTTCAGTCAGTCTACCTCAGGGCCGATGTGGCTACAATACTACTACCGCATATGGAATGAATAATGCACGAAACTGTGACTTTGAGTCTCTTGAAAAGCTATGTAAGACTAATGTATTCATTTTAAACTTTAAATGCCTTTCTTCTTTTTCTTTTTTTTTTTGTTTAGCTGTGGTCAAGAATCCTTCTAGTAATCTTTGGATAATCGCTGCAGTGTTGGCCCCGATTGCTGTCGTCACAATTATAATCATCATCATCACTGCAGTGCTGTGCAGGAAAAATAAGAATGACTTTAAAACTGATGCTATAGGAAACCTAAACCCACGAGCAAAGGTACTGTCGAGCAGGAGAATTGTGATTTGCAGTAATTTAATGTCACCCTATTATCCAACCTGTCAAAAGTTGCTTTAATTACAAATTGCTATGGGCTATATATTTTATGGCCATTTTTGAAAACTTTAATCATGTCTTTCTGCAGCATTTTGATACATATTTTAATTAGAAACAATATCCCAATATTTAAATGTTTCATCTTCAAAACAGTGGAATTATAATGCTATGTATTTATATTGCCCACTTTTAATTTTCGGAGTCATCAATTACTGTACTGTTCCTTTTTCATATGGCTTCAACGCAACAATACTTTGACAGATCATTTAACAGGATTTTATTTATTTACAGATGCTAAAAAGTAAAAAGCAATATGTTTAGTGTCTAAGAACTATTATTAATTAAATTAAATGTTGGCTATTATTCAGTAAAATAACAGTAACCCTATCCTTTCCTCTAGATGTCGTATCGGAGAGATGTGGGCTTCTACCACCAGGTATCACTTTGTGTTTCTACTCAATATACAAGTTTTTAATGAAAGGTTTACATGAACTGTCAACAATGAGAGAGACATATTATTTCATTTTGTTGATGACCACATCATAGTTCCTCTTCCTCTTCACCAAAACATCTAATATTACATTTGGACAACCTTGTAGAAATATTTTCCACTTTCTTTAATTTTTTACTGTGTAACCCCAAATATTTAAAATACTTGTACACTGCAAATTTCTCTGATCTGGCCAAGATTTTAAAAATTATATCAGGTTAATCATCTTGTTTTCACATTTATTATCCACTTACTAGTTCTGAGACTGATTAATTCTAGTCTAGATGTAGCTATTTTAAGATAACTTGTCATTTTCTGATGGATTTTTGGCCAAGCTTTTTTGCAGTGTGTGGCTTCCATACATCCTTGATAGGAATAAGAGTTTGGATTAAACAAAAAAAACAAAAAAAAAACTTTTTACCATTCAGCTTTAACCCTTGATCTACTATATTCTGCTTTGTATTTATAAATATATAGTAATCATGCTCTGTTTAGTTTTTAAGTCTATCATCCCTGTTGAATGTAACAGGAAGGTTTTATGACTTTATATGAATTACATCCATCTTTCTTAGAGCTGTGTGTTCTCTCTCTTCATTCACATTCCTACTGTGACCATGAGCCGGTCCAGGGTTTTGACTATGCCAAGCAGCACCTCGGCCAGCTGGGAGGTGATGAGGAGGCCCTGCCTGTCAGTCAGGATACCTTAGTCATGTCACTACAAATTAAGGACACAGTACTATCCCTGGATAAAACTCTGCAGCAGGACGGCACCGTGAGCAAGAAGAGCCTCACCACAGACACACACAAAAGGTACACATGCCTGGAAATGAATCTCTTATATCAATCATTGTTGGTTTGTTTGGTTTTGGGGCTAATGATACAACCATGACACTAGGCCTGACACGACACTTACTACATATTGACTTATCATTCAGTGTATGAAAGCTGAAGCACTTTATTGTTGTGCTTTTTCTTTGCAATAGTGGGGAGGTTTTGCCATTTTATGTTAAGTAAAATTAGAAAGAGTAGAAAATAACTCCTATGGCTAAATATAGGTTAATTCTCAGGCTTTTAATGATACTGTCTATTTAAAGATTGATTTAGTGGGATTATCCTGCTTTTTGACAGTGGAATCAAGTATTATAATATATTGTGCTTCAAAATTTGTTACTGTGCTAGGCCTACACAACACACCACATGGGGTTATCAGGTGTAAAATGTAGCTTCTTACCACTAAATATAAAAAAAAAACTGACTGTCCAGATTACAAGTGGTGGCTAATGCATTCCATGCACATGTTGTGGAAATAATTCAAGTAGAGCAAAAGTTGTAAAGAGAGGCAGACTCTGGATGTCTAACCAAGTTTATTGACCATCCTAACCGGGCAGCAGACATGAACCACACTTTACCAGAAGCTGGAAGTGTCCTTGATATGGCAGTGCAAAAGAAAATTCACCATCACCATGCACCATACAACTGTATTATAAACCAGTTTTCAGAGTTTCTCCTAATGCTAAATAACTGCCATAAAAACAGCTTTTTAGCTATAAGGACTCCGTGAATAATTGCATATAGAAGTGTCCTTATTGTAGGGATGCATAAATACACCTTGTATTGTGACCTTGGCATAATTTGAATGCAGTTTGATAGATGCACTAGAGTTTGTAACCTCATACCTCATCCTGGACTTATTCATGAGAACAATGCAAGTGTAGCTCAGAACGGGATCAAAACAGCAAGTTGACATAAATGTGCCGGTCTAGAGAAGCAATTTTCGATCACAGGAGGAAGAGCTGTCTGTCACTTTGTGGGAGTCTTTCTGAAATCACTTGTCCTCAGATGCCATGTCAAGCACAGGCTGCTAAAATAACAATCTGGTTCCTCCTTGACTTTGAGATCTCATAATGTGTATGATGTATTTGATTTTGCCATATTCAAAAGTGAGTATATGCTGTCATGTTGCTTCCTTTTGCCTTTTCCTTTCCAGGTTTACTACAGCTTGTCAACTGCCAGAGAGATATAATATATTTTCTATACTATATCAAAATCCAAATCTTCTTTTCTTAGATAGCACATTTGCACATGTTGGATGCATTTGTTATGCATTCGGTATTGCTATCATGCTGTCATGAACATGAATGATTTTGGAGTGAGACATTTGGAAGAAAACATAGATGATAAACAATAATACTGAAACAATTTTATGCCACTGACACAGTAACCCAAGAGCAGATTTAAACCACAACTATTCTAAATCTACAATACTGTATTTTTTAAAATATTGTTCAAGAGCAGAATGAAACACTTTAGTACTTAGTTTGCATGTGTATTGAGTCGTAGAATTTATTAATTTAACCTTCTATTGCTAAACCCTTAGCATATAGCCAAAAAATAACCAAAACTTTCACAGTAGCAAATGGAAAATGTACATACAATAAATACTGATCCCAAAAATATTAAATATTGTTCTGTTATATATTGAACAATAAGTTATATATAGTAATTATCATGACAGGTCTAGTATTGCCTTATTTGTTAAGCCATATTGGGTAGAGCCTGAGAGGAGCAGGGAGGCCATTGTATTCCATTGTGTTATCATTTTTTACCAGACAATTAGGGGGCAGTCCACAGTGCTTTGATGTTACTCTTTCTCTCGGCTATAGCGTGATCTCTTTCATTTCTGACTACAGAACGCCATTTGAGTCTGACATAAGCTATGTGAAGCGCTTGTCTTTCAGCTAATAGAAAAACAGCCTTGCTTTGAAAATATACATACATATGGGCTTTTGTACTTTATAATGTATGTCAAAAAAACTCATGACAATATTGCTTCACTGGGTCATTAGATGTGCTTTTTGTTTTTGTTACAAATCCAAATTTAGATAACTAAATAGGACATCAGTGTACATCTTTAGTAAAAATATTATTATAATATCTCAGTTACTGCTCATTACTATATTAACAAAAGACATGAGATCATTTAAAATAATAAAACATACAAATATCACAAAATTAATAATTATTAAACAAGGCAAAATCTTACCAGTGGCAATTAATTAATATGAATAGGATCATGTTTATACAAGGTAATAAAAGTAAAAGACTAGAAAGGTAATAGTGTTAAGGAAAGGATGACATAACCTGGCTGCATGCCCACTTCCCTGTGTGCTCACCGCCTCTCTTGTTGCTATGGTTACTTGCAGCCAGTTGCCGAGTGAGGACGGTTCCGTCATCAGCAACGAATCAGAGAAGCTGAAATCCGGCAGGGGCCTGAAAGTCACAGCACAGCAAAAACTGACAAAAGAGCAGCCCCATAACAGAGATGGTGAGAGTCACGCAAAATTAGAATAGATTTGTTTTTTTGGGGTGTCTTCGCAAGGAGAATTGTGTCATGAATTCCAAAATGTTTTCCCTGTCCTCCTGGGATGAAAAGAGCCTCTGCTTTTCTTTCACCCAGGTAGGAAATGAGATACAGTATGCACTGCCACTGCAGCAGTTTTTATAGCTGGAAAGGTAGCCACTCAGCAGTAAGCAGAGACCGCCCTGATGAATATGCATGAGATAATAGTGAATGTCACAGGAGCTGTCATACAATGCCACCAAAACAATCAAAACTTAACAAAGTCACTCAATTAAGGTTTGATCAATTGGGATTATTAGTAGTTTACTATTAAACTATGTTATAATTGTGTTTCCTCATCAGTATCTTACTCAAAGATGTATTTTGGCTGAGTCGTACATTTTCCTGCATTCAAGTGCTCAGAAAATTTCTGTTTTCACCTACCCCAATCTCCTTAAAAATGTCACGTTGCCTTAAATCAGCAGTAAAAACATGTAAATGAAACTCCTCTGCTTGCTACAGTGAAATGCCAGTGAGAGGCCTATCAGATCTTTATAATGAACAAAAGGTTAAATTATGGTCTACGTATAAATACCTCAGCAATATTCAAAACCTCAACAGTACACCTATGTCTTCTTTTATTAGCAACAATGTTTTTGCTAAGAGGAACAGAAGTGTGTCAATTGTTATGGCATAGGATATAAAGTAAATGTGCAAAGTTAAGAGCTCCATTGTGGACTCATGTTTGACTTAATCCGCTAATGTCAGAGGAAAGAGATATTGGCAGGGCTTTCTTGATAATCATGAGAGAAGTTGACATTGTCTTAAAGTATGAGTGAACCACCTCTCTGTCTTTCAGATCCATACGACTCCTCCTCTGGCTCCCTGCAGCTCATCTCTGTAAAGCCCATGGTAACTCAGACCAACTACTCACACCCTGCACTGTGTGACCGCAGCCACGACACTGCTGCCTTCAATGGAGAGGTAATGCATGGAGCTAACTTGTGGAAAATCCAGAAAGCTGTGTGTTGTGTATGTGAAGAATCAGTATGTGCATAAGTTGGAGTCACGGCTAACAGTTTAAGCTCAAGAACTTCCTTTCATCATGGCTAGTTACAGAATATTAATGTCGGTTCCAGCTACCCATGATGACCCAGAATAATCTTTGGGAGATTGTTTTTTTAAAAACGTATGAAATCATGTTGTTGTGTTCACTGTATCCATGTCCTTTTCTCCTTCACAGATCAACATGGCTCTTAAACAAAAATCAGATATTGAGCACTACAGAAACAAGCTGAGAATCAAAGCTAAGAAGAAGGGATATTATGACTTCCCTTCACTGGAGGACAGTCTCAATGATGGGCCAGTGTCACAGATACAGCGGCATGGTCAGGACAGGTTAACTGCTGATCACGGCAGACTGCAAGAACCTACAGATGAGCGGGGGTCAACTTATGTCAAGTCTAATAAAAGGTAAGTTCAAATGATGGCAGGTGATGGCACATGTAATATGCTTCTAATAACTGTCCACTCAGAAGCTGTCATTATCCTGTCAGGGAGCAGAAAAGTGTTCAACAGCTTTGTCCCCTTTCTGTTCTACAGAGCTAATGCTGCTGGTGACCAAGTCAGTGGAACTGTTTCTAGTTTGTTCTCTAACACTTTTCTTGGCAAAAGCCAGACTCATATAATTGAACAAAGAACAAACAAATTGTCACACTGATATAGTGCTTTTCTACCTTCAAGACATTAGTGTCCAAAGTGGTCTGCATCAAGGAACCACTCACCTTTTCAGACACACAGTCTTATGCTACAGTACGCAGACACTTGGGGTGAGGCAGGTTACACGTCTTGCCCAAGGACAAAATATCTGTGGGAGTGGATTTTGAAAAGCCAATTTTCAGATCTGATGACAAGCACTCTGCTAAGTGAGCTCCTGCCACTTATAATCAATAGTGAACCATTTGAAATAGTTTAATTAAAGTGTGTTTTTATGTGAATAAATTTAGAACCCACCAGCAGGAAGTGTGATTCAAGCTACATTATTGACTTAAATCGTTACTGATATAGACCCTTAACCAGCCTGTGCTGAAGGAGATCATACTGCTGTGTTGTCTGCCATTTTGTGTCAGGAGCAGTTAAGTGTTCAGCTTCACAAACTTTACTTCACTACTAAATTCAAGTCATAAAGATTTGAGAACTGAAATATGTAGAGCCTTTGGTGGGATTAGCTGTGACTGTGTGTTCTCCTCTTCAGGCATTCACAGGTGGGACAGCCAGCCTATCGTAGCAGACAGAGCCTGAGTAGCCCCAGCCCTGGAGGAACGGAGATGGACCTTCTTGTGATGAGAGAGAGACCAAGGAGAGGAATTCGAAACAGTGGCTATGATGTAGGTTATGAAGCCACATGCATCTGTATAATCTTATATTGATTTCATTTTTAAAGCTAGTATAATTAAGCTTGACATTTTAATACTGAAGTAGCTACATCTTACTCAGGTGTGGCCAAGTGTGTCACAAGTAGCACAAGTAAAGTGGGTCCTATCATGATTAACAGTTATAATTTATGGGACTCTGTCATTGTGATTTATAATGCATTTAAAGATGGCTGCTTTGTAGCTTCTCTCTTTTATGGCTTCATTACAGTATACCTTCCATCATGAAGTCTCATTTGTATGCGAGCTGTTTAATAGGCCACAAAAGCCTGTATTTTAAAAGATGTGCTTAAATACACATTTAACAGACTAATACTTGTGTTTGTCTAAGGCGCTGTCTGAAACTAAAATGTATTTCTTCCACTATGAAAACAGACTGGCTTTGGTTTCCTTGTTAGCTGGTGTAATGGTTTGTTAGCAAGTAGTAAAAGGTCACATTCAGAATGTATCTTCCAAAAATTCAATGAAAATAATGCTTATTTGTATAGGCATACATCAAGAGTCTAGTCTAGTCAAACTCCAAATTGAGTTCATGTCAAGGCACAGTGTAACCTCAGTGTATATTTTTCTTGTGCTCTGTAGTGTGCGAATAAGTGGTTAATGGAGGGGACATACAGTAGGAGCAGATTGGCAGCCATCCTTCTGTCAGGCCACCTAGGGCAGATGTGGCTACATAATTAGCTTACTTGAGTGCATAAAAATAATGAATAATACATGAGGTTAGAGTGACTGGAAAAGAGCCAAAGGCTATTGCATCATTAATTTATTATCACAATTTTTTAACTGTCTTGGGAAATGAAATTGAGATGGCTCTAGTGAATTTGTTCTTAGACTAAAAAAACAGCAGGTGTAATAACCTAACTGTATATGGTGCAGTCACACAGCACCAGCCACCTGTTCTGCTGTGTTCATTACAGTCCCTCTTTTCCAACTCTTGGCTGTAGTGATTACAATGGAGGCAGTGTCGCCACAGGACCCATAGCTACAGATGTGAGTCTCTGGATCTCTTTGTTGCACAGGGGGGTGATTTATGGGGTGCACTGCTCTGGGTCTCCTGTGGCTAACCTCTATTCGCACAGGAAGTAGGGCAGCATCTTTCCTGTTCATTTATCAGTGCATGTCTTGAGAATGACATATAGAAAGGATGTCACTGTCAAATGAGATACATGCAGTGAAGTTTCTGAAGAATTTAATTGAGTGCGACACTCCAATTATGACTTAAGTTAGTGGGATAAAACCTATTGTAAATATAAATAATAGTTTTATACCAACTGAGAAGCAGTTTGTGAAGAAAAGTTATAGAAAACATGTTGAAAATGACAGGAAGTAAAGAGTTCTTGATATTAGATAATTAAAGATTCAGCACAATTTACATGTAAGAATTTTTTTCTGACACTTTTAACTACAAAATAAAAGTGTTTTCTTATTATTTTCCTTAGTAGGCCTATTAGATAATAATTTCTGTGTACATTAAAGGAGTATAGATTCCCCATTGTACAACAGACTACAGTTGCTAGGCAATTACAAAATTTCCTAGTGTGAGTACAATTTGAAATAAAAAAAATACCAAACTGGGAAAAAAATTATAACATTTTCAGTAAAATTTGAAATATAATGATTTTAAGTGTTTTAGTAAAATGAGTAGCCAAACCTGCCATAGTCACTTTAAACTGATTCTCTAGACATGAGCATTTTAGTTTTAGTTCATTTTAGTCACATACAGAAAAATGCAGATGTCTTTTCCTTCTTACTATTAAAATTGTGTGTACATTTTTCAGACTGAGCCAGAGTTGATCGAGGAAACCAACGTGGATCGCCTGGTAAGTCAAAGGTCATTCATGTGCGGGCGAGGTGTGAAAGGCCACTCGGAGACGTCCACGCTCAGCTCACAGCCCTCCATTGACGAAGTGCGGCAGCAGATGCACCTTCTGCTGGAGGAGGCGTTCACTCTGGCTTCAGGAGGACAGTCCACATCTGGGAGACACTCTCACCCCCAGCAGCCCCCCACCAGCCTCTACAGCCCCGCTCCACCCCTCCCATACTCAGAAGTAGTGACCAGCGCTCCTGGGACCATGAGCTGTGGACGTGGAGGCCTGCAGTGGGTGCCCTCCTATGGAACAGATGTGTACCAGTGCAGCCTGCCCAAACCAGTATGTGGAATGTCTGTCTGTCTGCCCCCTTACTGTCTGAAAACCTCTAATCTTCTGTCTGATCTGTTTCAGGCATTTCGCTTCACACAGCTCCCCGAAATGGCCTTGGGTTCTCCACCTCCATTACCCCCTCGGACTGGACCTCCTCCTGGGAATCCCTTAAAACGGTATAACTGAAAAGGAGAGGTGAATACAGTCTGTGAGCAGCATCACAAAGCTCATCAGATACTTTTAATGATATTCACATTTACATTCCATTCAAAGCTGTGATGAAAATACATTTGGGTGTGAGTTTAATAATCAAGTAGCTCAGTGAAAGAAGGGGAGAGGAAAGAATATCAATGAGTATTAGCCTGGTACTTATAGTGTGGGTGCCATCTGGTGGTATCAATATATCATTGCAACATTCATCCATAGGTCCACATCTGACTTGGGCCCAAAGACAAGGAGCTCTGAGAAGATCCTCAATGATATGAAGAGTCCTCATGAAAACAACCCATATGCGATTAGCCCTAGAGCACTTCCACCAATCACTGCAGAGGAGCCTGTGTCCAACTACTCAGGTAAGCACTGGAAGATCTTTGTACGTCCTCAAAGCTGGATTTGATAGAATCCTGTTAATGATTCATTATACTTGCAGTACTGTTATACAGCAATGTTTCTATTGCCTAGAGGTGCAATTACAAGACCATTATCAAATGATATTATGCAAAGAAAGATATTCATCTTGCACTATGGCTTGGCTGATTTTATTGTGTCTTTGAAATTACTACACCGGCTGTTTACGACTTCTGGTGTCTTAATGTTTTATTTCCCACATCCCCAGGAAACCCTATTACAGCGGTCTACGCCATCCCAGCCAGCAGGCCTGAATACTCAGAGTACTTTGTGTCCTCACCTCCCACCTCGTACCACAGCCCGTCTTGGATGTCCTATCCCCCTGAGCCCGAGGACGTGTTACCACAGTGGACAGACTCGGTAAAAAAGCACATAATAAAAATACTATCACCAACTACTAACAACATCAGCATCTGCTCAATAATATGTTCTAAAACAAACCTGCCCAGACACCTGATCCTGTAAAACATAGACTATGGGTACGTTCACACTTGCACATGATTTACATCAAAATTAGGACTAAACTGGGACTAAATCTGGACCTAAAGCTGGACCAGGACTAGAACAGGACCAGATCAAGTTATATCAGGACTAAACTGGGCTCAAACCCAGACCAAACAAAGACAAATGTGAACGCACCTTAAGATTTGTGATATATATATATATTTTTAAAAAGGTTATACCAATGTTTTGCACATCTGTCAGGCATCTTGTGGTTGACATTTTTATGTGTGTTTTCATCTGTCTTGGGACATTGCCTGTTTGTTGAATGATCTTTTCTGTTTCTGTACAGTATGTTTTTGCCTGTTTCCTTCTTCATGCATTGTCTTTTGCAGAACCAGTGTCATTTAGAAACCATTTGCTGAACTGATTTATGGCTGGCAGTGAGTGGACACAGCAATATCTTGGGGTAGTTGAGAACACTTTTTAAATCTTTTTTCTTGATTGACATTGACTTTTCTTATGTGGAATACACTTTGCACAATGCATTTTGGGGCACCTTTTTTCTTCTATGTCTTAATTTTTCTACTTTATTCACAAGTTGATTTTTAAGATATTTTATCAACTTTATTTTGCTGTGCTGGTTTGGCTACATCTTGGCGTCCCAGCCACAAAAAGTTTGAGAACCCTGGTCTGGATAATACATGTCTCTCACACTTAAAAGTAGTGGAGTAAAGTAGTGAATGTTAAAGGGGTTTTACAATGAATTTATTAAATCATTGCAATGCTTATAAACCAGCTACATTGATGACCAACAGATTTTTTTTTTTTTATTATTTAGAGGTTAAATATATACATGTCTGCAATACATTTTTGCACTGGAATGTGTACTTTATCCTATGTTGCAATCTCATGAATGTTTTTTGTTCTACAATTGTGTCATAAACTGTCATAAATCTATGTTAATATTTACGTGACTGTTTAATAAATGCAATTTTTAACATGTCTTGTCTCTTGTATGCCACTTTGGTCCAGGTGCCTCTGCCCGGGTATGTGGATGCCTTCCCTCGCCCCCGTTACCCCCAGCACAGCCCCATGAGGCTCCCGCTGCAGTACCACCAGGCCCTGGAGCCCCTCTCCTCCTCCGTCCCCAGCACAGTGTCCCAGCACAGCCTGCCCCCGCTGGTCAAGGACATGGACGGCTTGCATCTTAGCAGTCTCTCCACCACAGCACTTGTACGGGCCATTCGCCAGGAGGTTGCCAAGTTGGCCAAAAAGAATGATTTCTTTGACTATTGAAAATAAACTCCACCTTATGAACAGAAAAAGCATTTTACAAACAGCACACAGTGATACTGCTTCCTTTGGACTGTTTTTACGTTTTGATTTAGGAACATCTTACCATAAACTTAAAGGAACTGGTAAATTATCAGATTTCTTTAAAACAATGTATGATATCTTTCTGAGGATGTCCCAAGTAACTCTGTGCATCTCTTCTTTGTAGATACTACGTCAGTATATAGCTATAAGAATTATCGATTTTTTTTTTTCAATCAGCTTGAAAAGAGACAAGTTAAATGAGAGGACCAAACACCTCCTGTGAGATGGTCAGTCACATTATTTGAGCATGTGCAGAATAAACTCCATGTAAGTCCTAGGCCTCAAAGATTAGCAACCATGAATATATAAATCAGTTTGCATTGTGCCACAGTATGCTACACACGATCAACCTCGAACAAATTGTTACTTTTTTACTTAAAGAAAATAGTTTTTAAAGCCAGATATCAAAATGTATTCAATATGTTCTCAAACTAATTTTTCCTGATATATTGTTCTGCTAATAAACAGATTTCTTGATAGTCCCTCATTGTTTAGTGGATCTTAAATTAATTATATAAAATTTTCTTTCTTTTCAATGTAGCTTGAATTCTAAAATATTGATCATGTAATTAAGCGCACAAAAATCAGTGCATTTAGGGTGTTTAATTACAAAAATGCAAATTCAGTTTGCAACACACTCCCAGATGTGTCCTATATTTTCACTGAGCAGGTGACAACAGTTGTATCTTGCTGTGGCATCATCTTCATCAATAGTCCTTGATGAGCTCTTCTCATAAATCATACATGCCAGCAGGAAACAGGAAGTGGAACTGATTACTCTGAGTGTGTGGAGGCCTATAGCACGGAGTTGTATTAGCATAAATGTTCACAAGCTATAGATTGCCTTCTTTTTATTTGTGCCAATCATATGGAATGCTTTGCTGATTATAATAATCAATGCTGTCATAAGAGAGAGTTAGTTGTGAAACATAAAGAGATGCCTTTAACCTAACAGATTTGGGACATCAAAGCTTTTTAGATATTCCATAATTGTTTAATTAACTTTTGCATTTTTTATAACCAAAAAATGTCTTGTTCTTGTTTATGTTTAATGATAATTTACATTATTTAATTGTAATATCGCTTATTAATAATTAATTGCAGCAAAGGCACTTTGTGAGTTTTTATTTAAGACATTTCTACCATCTCATACTTACTGAAATAAAATTTTGCTGGGGTTTATGGGAAGGTTGGGACTTTGATCAGGTGGACACATTGTTAGGTAAAATATATTCTTCTAGGTGTCATTGCTTTATGGTTTGTTTGTTTCTTATTGATTTTATTATTTCACATTGTTTGTTACTTGTTACTACTTAATCTTAATGAGTATATGGCAGAGTGTTTAAGAAGACAGATTTAAAAAGAGAGAGAAATATTAGCAAACATTATTCAATTCAATAAAAAAGATTTTGTTATGAGTACAGACTAATTTCTTGCTTTTAATGATGTGCTGGTGCAGTTCTGTGATGTCTGTCGTGTCTTCATGACTTTTCTTAGGGAGACAGACAGAGAAGAACATCGTCTGCTGACACTTCTGAGGAGAGCTGTCAGTGCAGCTGACAGGTCCCTGAAACTCAGGTAAAAGATATTAAATTGTATACTGACAGCCCACAAGAATGTAAAAAAAAAAAAAAAAAAGATAAAAATTGTAACTATGTAGTTGTTCTTTTGTCCACCAGAGGTCACCATAACACCATTCAATGGATCGTATGGCAACATGTTTCTTAGACATCGGTTCCAGATGTTATGGTAGGCCACACACCTTTTTTACTCTGATTTACACCATTCCAGTTGGTGACCATAAACAACTGTGAGTCTTTCACTGCCATTTTTTAGATAATAGAGTTAACGGAATATTCTACCCATGCATAAAAATAGTCTTATTTTACAACTCACACCTGCTGTATTCAGCAGATATAAAGGGCTCTCAGGAAAAACACAATGAGCTGTATTTGCTTTTAGTTCGTTTTAGTTTATCAAAGAAATACTATATGTTGCAGTTAACTAAAATGACTTTATAAGACATTTCCAGTCAAGTACAGCACAAGTCTTTTAGCACAAGTCTGATCTGTTTTTTGTTGGCTTGGTTTTTGAGAAGTTAAGTAGCTTTATTCCATTATAGTTTGTTTATGCTCTGTTCTGAGATGTGAGAATGTAGGATAGTGAAAGTTGAAAAACTGTTTTGCACAAGGGTCAAAATTGATCTCGATGGACAAAGGGGGTCAGACATTTATCTATATTTTCTGCTTTTCATTTCTATGTTCAGTGCTGCTCAAACTGCTTCCACCTGCTCCTGTTGATGTTCACTGCCTTATTGTAACTGTCTTAGCTTGAAGATGTATAGAGGTCCTCTCAGTGACTACTATATGTGCTGTGATTCGATTTAGCTTGAACCACAAAACAGAGTCACTGGTAAGACTTACATCTCCTCCATTTGGATTAATATTCTCAAACCTGTCTTGGGGAAATTAATGAGTGTTACTGTAAGCAGCTTTCTCTCCTCCTCAAACCTTTTTTTCTGCTGATTTGGACTTTCTCCCTCTGCACCTCGTTCTCCTGTTCTTAACTTCTTTCCCTGCAGATTAATTGCCCAGTGATTTCGAATGTAAAAGAGTCATTTCCTCCACAGCCAGCAGGTTCACAATGTCAAAGTCAGCAGGTTTGAGTGCTCCGTCTTCACCTAGGGTTCTCTTACCTACCGATGTCCTTCAAGGCATATTCACTTTATCTTTATATCGCTTTGAACATTTCTGGGTTTAGCCTCTGTCATGTGTATCATTTGAAAAGTTAGCTGGTGGCCATCAAAGGTTTGCTGAATAGAAATGCACTGTAATCTTTGGCTATATAATTCTTAGAAATAGTCACACAAGATGTTCTTGCTACTGTTTCCCTTGAGGATGCCATAGACATAGACACAGACACAGGCAGGCAATTTAAATGTAGCATACTTTTTGTGCACCAACACTATTCATTTATTTGCTGTGCATGTACTCCTATCAGACCTTCTCATGGGTAGATTTCAGATTTGAGGGAGCCAAGTCTGATGTACGAGTTAGGGTTAAATCAAATTTCAGTGGTGCACCTGTTTTGAATCCCATGATGCAGTGCTTGGCAATGTGCACTGCAAAGTCATTCTGTAAACAAACAAACACAAAACTGCCCCAGGAGCGCTTTGCTTCCTTCTGCCTGGCCTTTTCTTCAGCAGGGCACCTTCCTCTGGCACATCCACTTTGCCATACTGTAATCTGCTGCTGCTGCTGCTGCTGCTGTCTCACATAAGGATTTGAAATGGGGAGAGAAGGAAATGAGAGCCGCTAGTCTTATTGAATGCATAAATCACTTCCTGGATAGAGGTTTATGCTGCTCTGCTGCTAATGGACGCCTGTGCTGGTCTCCTAAATCACAGCACAGCTCAAATGTTAAGACTTTAATAAGACATCACTGTTGCTCTTACATATTTTGGTGCAGACTGTTAAGCTATTGTCTTAAAAATGTGAAAAACAGAACTAGCTCATTGTGGCAAAAACTGTTGTTCTGTCCTTAGGCAAGACACTTCACCCACATTGCCTAGTATGAAAGTGATGTGTGCATGGCAGGACTCCCTTGAAAAAGAGATTAGTAATCTCAATAGGACTTTCCTGGTTAAAAAAAAATAAAAAATTAAACAGCGATTTTATATGCGCTTTACATCTTTCAGAGACCAGAATGGAGTTTTGCCACCATGCTAAAGCAAATAACAAATAGCATACGAGGGCACTTCCTGATTATCTGACCACATTATTCATTAAATGCAGAATTTGTTTTATTTATTTGATCTGAAGAGCTTTTTATTTAATTTATTTCTACTGGGACACGACAAGTATTGCAAGTTTTTCATATATGGGGAAAAATTGGTTACAGGGCCTTTAATGTCAACTCTTGCTTGGCTTTTGTTAATATTCAAATGTAAATCATTTTTATATTTAATCTATATTCTTCACCTGTACTTTTTTGCTTTGGATGTGGGAAACGAGCTCCGCAGATGTAGCAAAATCCCTGTTGCCAAGCAAAGTCACCAAAGGTTCACACCTGACCACACGACCGTTCTGCCCGCACTCGTCCTTGTTTGAAATGTTTCCCTGACTGTATGATTTTAAAAGATATGGCTAAGTTCAGGTGGCACAAGGACACAGCTGGTGTTTCATATGCTAATGTAATCAAGCACTACTTTTGGACGCCATGTGAAATGAAATGGATGTGTGGATTAGATGCAAATATAAATATGAAACTGCTAACATTAAGGCTACATCATGCATACCTAAAGAAATCATACACACAAATGTGAGAGTGTGTATGATCAAAGTATCGCATATCATAAGTCATTGTGTCATTTACAGTGTAGCTTTACTCAAAAGCATTATGACAGCCATGTTCTGTTTTATTAGTAATACATTTTATTTATTAGGTGCCTTTCTGGACACCCAAGGTTACCTTACAACAATAACAAACACAAAAGCCTAAACGAAGTGATCCGGTGTTGTGTTGTGGTTCTTTTAGAGACACATCTATACATGTTTGTTACCTCCTTTGGATGACTTATTTAGTACTACCATATCTCATTTTAGACCATGTTTAACTGTAGTTTAGGCATAAACATGATCTAAAATGATATAGTTATAGTTAAATTATATAGCAAAATATCTAAGCAGGTACTTGGTTGAGAACCCCTGCACTTAGTCCTAAAACCTCAAGACATTAAATCTGTCTCACAGGATTTCATTTTTGGACTATAAGTGGATTAGACCTGACCTCATCCTTTGTTAGCCTATTCATGTAAGTTCAAGAAAATTGTGCACTGTACAAGTGTGTGGTTGGACCAAGGTCTTAAACATCCTTGCATTGATCATATTCACCTATGAGGTTGTCAGAATTATTTACTCTGACAGATTGAAATAACACAGAAAATGTTGTGTTCTTATTAAAATCAAAAGCCAGTTGTACCACACCATTTACTAGCACACTACACTGTACCCTGACAATCCCCTATCCTCAGATCAAACAAATCAATGTCTGAGAGGACAGAGCCAAAGGGATAAGACCAATATGTTGTGGTCCACAGTAGCAGAGGACACCAGTGCATCCTTGTGAGGCTCCTATAAGGCAAATAAAATGTCATTGGTCTTTAATCATCAGATACATCTTGGCATTACATTTTATGAGCTATCACCGTAGCCATCATCGCAGACAATGAAGGACTTTAAAGACCTCCTTCAGCTCCCCTCCTCTGGTCAAATGTGCAACACTTTTCAATTGAGACCCTTGTGTGTGGATACAGAGGTGAAGCATGAGACCAGGCTCAATGATTCTCATTTCAAGGACAAAGTTAAATGCCACATGTTCAGATAGATATAAATGTATGACGGTCATTGTATTGGTTTGAACTGAAGTGCAGTCATTTGTGATGTGAAATACATATTTGTCACATGCTTAAGCAAAACATGATTGCACAGTTGCTTTAAGTTTAAGAGGATGTCTTAAGTTTAAAAGAGGTTGGATATTTCTTCTCCCCTTAATAGAGTCTTCAGCATTTGCAGAAGTCACATGGTGCTCCTACTAACAGGTCAAGTAGCACACAACCAGTATTTTACATCAAAACTTTCATTGTGGAACATTTCAAATATCTCCTGCCATGATATGTTGTGGGATAACATTGTACACACGTAGTCCTATGGCCATGTAATTGACAGCTGGAAGGGGGCGGTGCTTATTTTTTTTTAAATCCTGTGAAACTTCTCCCTTACTCTCTCTCACACATTGTTGTCTCTGTCCAGGTCAGTATGAAGCAGTTCACCACAGTGCAACTATAGGACTCAGTGTAAATTGATGCTAAGGCTAAATTAAATGCTTAACTAGATTTCATTATATTGTTCTGATTAAATATCTGTTACTGAGACACGCTCTCACACCCTGTTGTCTCTCTGTCCAGCTGAGGTCCACCAGGCCACTCCTAAGACCAGTCGGCTGGTCTGTGGGAGAAATTGGGGCACAGTGGGGGCAAAGTACCACACCAGCTGTGTCAACCGTCGACTCCAAGCCGCAGAGCCATCTGAGCCCAACCAAACTCCTGGACCTCTGGACAACCCTTAAAAAACAAATCAAACTTTCTCACCCTTGTGACATTTTAATCATTCCCCCTTTGAACTAAAACACCTCTAAAATTATTCTAATAAAATCATGAAACTAAAGTCTGCTGTGTATAGTTGATCCACAATACCTGCTGTATGGGACGGTCAAGCACTAACACAAAGTAGGATAAATAAGTCAGAATTTGCAGCCAAAATTGTGCAATTTGACATTTATTTACTATCACAGACTCATTCTGAGAATGCCCAAAAGTTTTTTTTATATGTTGAGTTGAGATTCTGTTATTCTTGATAAAAGAAGTTTATGATATATTTCCATCTATTTCAGGTGTTAAATTCAACAGCTTCATAGAATTATTTGCGTTTTACCATTCGAATATAAGTACCGCATCTTTTATCCACACATCTGTCTTTTCAGTATTGCATTTAAGGTGAGATGTTTAAAATATCAGTTGTCTATATTTGAGTAATAAAAAGTATTTATTGTCCTATTCTCTTTATTAGGGAACTATCTGTCAGTTTCAGATTTACCCTTCCTCATACAATAGGTCACAGCGTGATATAGCACCATCATGGCCCATAAATTTGACACTGTGATCACACATGCATTTGCATTAAACACATACTGTGCTCAGGTCCCCAGGTAAAAGGGCTTTTGATGGCTTTGTCCTCTGTGTGTGCATTTTTCTCATGAATCTAATTTAGTGCCGAAAAGAAGGAGGGGTCAGTGATGTTCCGAAATGCATAATAACATGCATGCATGTGGGATTTTCTTTTGTATTTCTGTATCTGCCCATAATGTATCTGTGAAATGGTCAACTCACATTCAACACATTGGACATTAGTGATGTATGTTAAACACAGAACATGGAGAAAATATGTGGTAGGTGAAACAGGGGTATCATATATTTATGTTATAACCAAAATAAAATTTTGCATTTGTAGAGATTTTTATTCTTCAACTGTAATTATATTGCTTACCACGTGTGCATTTTCTTTCTCATAAAGCGACATTTGCCCATTATCATACGCCTCCTCTTTTTTCTTCTTTATTTAACTGCAAAAGTATAATTGCAACTGTATGGGCTGATGTGAATTGTTACAGAATTTTTAAACGCTTCTTACTGAAAAAAAGTTGACATTTTTGCTGCATCTTTGAAATAACAGTTTATGGTTTACTCATCCCAAGTGCACCCCTCCTGATCTTTGAATAAGCTTGGCCACCTGCAGTTGGCTCCAGCTGGAGGACCAGCCTTACATCCAAATGAGCCTTATAATGACCATTTAGCAAAGCAAAGAAAGTGACTACTGGCTTTGCTTCTCCCTAAGTCATTTAATCACTGCACTATATTATATGGCTCCTCTCCTGCAGTGAGTGAAAACTCTTTGTGAGTGTGATTGCCGATTAACCAGCCTAATTTCATCTGCTCTTCATGAGATTTAAAAAAAGGTTTGAAAAGGTTTTGCACTTTTCAGAATTCTGTTTGTCTTTGTGTCCTCGCACTCCTGCTCTACTTAAATAGTGGAATGAAAGGAGTCCTGTGGTGCAGGAGGCTCTGTTTGCACATGTTCACATTCAGTTTAAGTACAGTCATTCATGAATATTATTTCATTGATATTTAGAAATATGAGAGGAAAGTTTATCCTGAAATCTTTAAGCAGACACCTATGCTTGTTTAACCAAAGCATGTGCTTGAGCAAGAATTTCAGCAGATCACACCACACATTTAGAGTGCTTCAATTAACACATTTAAATATAATTTACTCACATCAGAGATATAGATAATAAAATAATAATGATTTAGCCCAAACACTGAGCAACCAATTTGTACCACAGTTTTCGAGAAATTATGTATGTATGTACGTATGCAAGTATGAAAGGTGTAGGTAGGTGGGTGGGTATGTGTGTGTGCGTGTGTTGGTCAGGGCTGGTGATGCAGATTGGCAGTGTTGCTTCCATCACTCTGGGGCAGAGTGATGGAAGCAACACTGCCACTGCGGCAGGGTAGCTTTGGCTACAGGAGTAGCTTTCCACCATCAAGTGTGGAGTGAATGAATAATAACTACTTGTGTAGTGCTTTGAGAGTATGCTGTGAAGTGCATTATAAGTGTAATTATTATTATTACTATATGGATCAGATTGTGGTGTGCCCTTCTCTATAGACACATTATGGCCCGGTGAATGTGCTTCTGTGTGAGTTGTAATGGGAAGTGATTGAGTCATAGCAAATGAGTCCTTGAATGACAATATGATTAAGTGAGAATGACTGACACAGCAGAAGAGGCCAATTAAAATCCCCCTGTAACCAGACTTGCTCGTATACCTTATCTGAAACCTGCAAAGACAAATTAATTTGAGATAAGGGGGCTGGGAGTGTGCACTCAGCATAAAGATGATTTCAAGGTAAGGGAACATTTTCTGTTTCACAAAAATACAAACACACACACCCCAAAGGAGCAAGTGGCTTTGAAATAGACAATGATTCAGAGGGATTCAGTTCTTAGTGGTTCTGGTATCTTTTGTTCATGAGGCTGATCCAGTGGTACTCAGGAGTATCCTGAATTATTTAGTGATGGTTTTGACCCATGGTGTAAGCAAGGTGGGAAAGAAACTCATTTTAAATTCTCATGTTACAAATGGACTACTTTTTTGTATAGATATGTGCTTGTAATTGAGTGTAATTGTAGCCATGTACTAGTAAATGTAATTATCTATAGTAGGAATGACAACTACAAATCTCAATTGTTCCAATCCACAGTTGTGTCACTGCTGTCTGGGGGTTGGCAGGTGTCACATCCACCATCTACTGATACAAAAAAGAAAAAAAAAATCAAATTATGTTTCTTTTATTTTTATTATTCAAATTAAATGTTACTAAAATTGCTTAAATGAGTACATTTCTCATGCATACTTTATATGTAATTCTAATTTGTCTGCAGTCATGTAACTTTTACATCAGTTTTGTGGAGTCAGCACTACTTGAACTTGATCTATTGCAACATTTGGTCAATGTGTCACAACCTTTCGTTAGCTTAATTAACAGATATTATCTTGATAGAGGAAAATACAACGATAACTTCATACATTTTATTTTTGAAATTTTTTTATTCATAAGTTCATCAAAAGTAATGAATTTACACTTTGTATTATCAACACCCTCTTTTTTCTGTTCTTAGTGTCATTCTTTCTTTTCTTTTTCATTTTACTGTCCTCAGTGACACTTGAGCAGTGTCTTTATTTACAAAATGCATCTCAGTGTAAGCCTTGTACTTAAGTGTATATTTGAAAGCGAGTGGGTGTCTGTACGGCCAACAGTCGACACCAGCGTCAAAGGAACATGCTCGGAGAGTTGCTGGCATGTTTCTAAGCAACATGAACAAACACAGACTCAGAAAAGTAGATATTTTCCCTCACAGTGTGCTACAGCCTCCTCTGATCCTCAGTATAGCTTTGTACCCCCACAATGATTCAAATGCTCCCTGCAGAACACTCAGCCTCCGGTATCAGGGGATCGGGCAGGACTCTTTTTAGCACACCATCTTTCACTTCCAACAAAAGCTATCACAATGTTTAATTGCTTGTGAAATAAAAGGGAGATTAATTGTTTGTTCATTCAAGTGCATACGAGAGAGGATTTTCAGTGTGTGTTGGGTAACATGTCATAGTCAGTATAATTAGTTGATTGGTGAACTATCTGTATCACTGGAGCTGTTGGCAGTTACTGCTGTGGTAGAGCTTTTTGTGTGGTACTTGTTTAGCCACAAAATGAGTAATACACTCTAGGATAATACACAAGCTCCAACAAGTTCATACTGTGTCCCATTACCATACATAATATATAACATAATACAGCTTGCCCACCACAGATTTAGATTTCCTTTATCAAACTGAAGATCACCTAATCTAAAAGTTTGCAAATATAAAAGCACTACTACTAATACAAAAAACATACATTATGGCTCGTTACACTTGTTGATTTTTACTTAAAGTTGCACTATGTAACCTTTCTGGTAGAGGCTGCTTATCTCCAGATGTTATTGCTTGTCCTTGAATGTTCCACAGTATAGCATTAAACCTATCAATAGTCATGCAGTCAAGCAGTTTGCTATTAAAAACAAAAAACAAAAAAACATACAAAACAAAATTAGCTGCTTATCTCCATAGAGATGTTATTGCTTGTTCTTGAATGTTCTACCATATGGTATTAAACTTATCTATAGTCATGTAGACAAACAGCAGCACAAATAGATTAATGAAAGATATTTTAATGCCATTCTAGGTTCTCCAAGGAGAAAGTAGTTGGCAGAAATGTCCACAGTGCACCTTTACTGTCACTGCTGCAGTAGGCAAACTAACCACACTCATGTTATGCATGTTGTGATGTGAATAAATCATTGTGACCCTGACCAAATAGAGTTTTATTAGTTTATTAGCTTATATTGAAAAATATGATATAAAAATATGCTTAATTCTGAAGAAGTTTATTGAAGTTGAGCTATATTTATTTTTCACAGGTGCCTCACTCTCCTGAGCGTCATACCCTATAGGCCTCGACATTGTGTTTTGGGTTTCCCGCTCCGCTCTCTCTCTTCTTAACAGGCAATGCGGTCGGTGAGCTCCTTTTGTCCACATCTATTGATACACATTTCCCAGCATGCCTCAGTGCGATGAGTAATGCCTCCAGCAGAGATCATATCAGAGACAATGGATTCATGTGAAGGTACTGTGAAGGCAAAGGAGAGGTGGGCTCCTGACACCATCCCGGTGTTGTTGTGAACGCTTTCTTCTCCACATATAACACAAGTGTTACTGGAGGAGTGAGTTTGATTATTGCCAAGAGGTGTGTTTGAACTATATATGCTATCAGGCAGAGTACTATATATTCACCTCATAGACAAAACCCTTAATGCTCTCAAGATTACTGTTCAAAATTGAAGGGTAGATTCCAGTATAGTGGAATGTATGAATGATGTTCTATTAATATTATATAGTACATGGTGAAATATCTTTGCACTGGAGAAAATAATTATATCTCTATGATATATAGTGGGGCACCAGTCGCAAAATCTGTCATTGTGCAAGACACTTCATCCACATTGCCTAGTATGAAAGTGATTCTAGTGAAGGTGTATGGAATTTAAAAATACAGTGGAGCACTTGCTGTATTGCCACATGACATCACAAGGTGGAATTGAGTGTGATGATAACTGAAGGTACAGCATTATTAGACTTTAATATGATCTTTATTTCAACACAATCTAACCAGAAAGAGCTGACTTAGGTGGAACTACAACAGAACTACAACTCACACATAGTTAGTATTCGTAGTAGTACTTGTTGAAAATCAAACACCTAAACAGGACAACGGACATTTGTATAGATTACAGGCTCTTGAAAAAATGTTTACATATTTGTTTTGTGTTTTTCTTGAGTTTTTAGACATCTGACATCTGCACTTTCTGGTATATATTTATCTTTACTCTTACACTCAATCCTATATGCAAAATGATTTTATTTAATGTCAGTTGACTTCTTTTGTCAAATAATAAAGATATATCTATGTAAATGAAAACTAAAACCATAGCCATTTTTAAGTAGTATCTGATTTCTGAGCACTATAAACATAAGCATTATAACACTATAATCATTAAAGAGTGAATTCCCAACCCATCTTTAAAACTTGTGTATGCTGAATGTAAAAATCTGTGCTCACAGACTGATCTGACTGAAATACATTTTCCTTCATGTAACAATTACTGGAGGAAATAATCTGATGAAGCGTCAGCCAATCATGAATAATGATGCAGTCTGCCTGTCCCTGAATGCTTAATGCTGGACTAAAGCCACACAATACATTTGCTTTGTATGAGAGCTAATCAGCTTAAGGAGGCAATATTCTTGAATAGATGAACGTAATAGTTGATTTATGCATAAACAGCACTGAGCTTCATTATAGCCTATAGTATAGCCTAGAATGTATTCTTTTGACATATTGGGTCTATTTGCACACAAGAGCAATATAAAAGGAAATATACATTTACATTTTGTGTAATGATAATTACAAATATCTATATCCATCCATCCATCTTCTCCCGCTTAATCCGGCTGGGTCGCGGGGGCATCTTGCTGCCCAATCCTCATAGCACCTGACCCCCCCTATGAACCCCTCTGCAGGTGGTGAGCCCACAGGAGGGTGGACATCATGGTCCTTGATGTTAGTTCATAGGGGTGCTGGCATGTTTTGGGTTGATGGGGGAAACCGGAGTGCCTGGAGGAAACCCATCCAGACACGGGGAGAACATGCAAACTCCACGCAGAAAGGCCCGGGCGACCGGGCTGTGAGGCCTGAGTGTTGCCACTCAGCCACCGTGCTCCCAAATATCTATATATATATAATAATAATACAAAACTCTGTCCCATCACTTACAAACCCAACTAAACCAGTTCATTGGAGGGTTATAAATGCTTAGGCTCCATTTTCCAGCCAACATTTGAGAATCACTGAACTATCTCTACTAACCATACTGAGACATGTCCTCTTTCAGTGACACAATATTCAATATTTCATACAACCTGGAGATCAGAAAAAGTTTTAACAATTATTGTAAAGAGTTTTCTAAAAGGAAAGAGAAGTTAAAGTGGAAGAGACATGAGACTGTAATGAAGTCTCTACTGACTGCTTCCATTGAGCCAACACCAGTCATTAGTTTGAGAGGAGTTTTATCATTATAGCAGTTTTTCTATAATTTCTCTCCTTTCAGTGTGAGTTTCATCTAAAGACACATTCTGCTCACATCCTCTCGGGTACTCTCTGTGCTCTGGCTGTAAAAGGAGGAACATGTGTCGCTCCATCAGATGAATGGGACTTTTCTGATCCCACAGGAAGTGTTCTTGTCAGACGCAATACTATGTGAAAGGCACTTCAGTTCTATAAGTGCAATTATTTCACTTTTAGTCCTTTTCCCAGCTCTTCTTCCTCTGTTCAATTCCTCATCTATCTCTGTTTCAGCACATCATGTGTCTCTCTGTTCCCACATGTGTCTCACTCAGGTCAGCCTGCTGTAATGTTTGGACATCTACATTTTACATGTTTATTGAGTGAAAGGAGTGCAGTCTTCTGTCATACTGAAATCTTGGCCTGGCCCTCTACTTTTTTTTTTTTACATGGTCACATCACCATTCAAGAAATGTATTTTCATCCAATATTCAACTCAATTATCAATATTGGTAAATTTGTAAATTTGCGGCACGGTGGCTGAGTGGCAACACTCAGGCCTCACAGCAAGAAGGTTGCTGGTTCGATCCCCGGGTCGCCTGAGCCTTTCTGTGTGGAGTTTGCATGTTCCTCCCCGTGTCTGGATGGGTTTCCTCCGGGTGCTCCGGTTTCCCCCATCAACCCAAAACATGCCCGCACCCCTATGAACTAACATCATGGACCATGTTGTCCACCCTCCTGTGGGCTCACCACCTGCAGAGGGGTTCATAGGGGGGGTCAGGTGCTATGAGTATTGGGCAGCATGCTGCCCCCGCGACCCAGCCGGATTAAGCGGGAGAAGATGGATGGATGGATGGATGGTAAATTTGTTAATTAATATTACACAAAATTGACTCTTGTGAGTCTTAAACCGTGTTATAATGCTGGTGCCTCATCAAAAACATACCTGGTGTTGTGTTTTGTTTCATTAACACATGTCTGAGTAACTCTTTATTATTAGTCTGTCTATATCTCCAAAGGTCAAAATGCTCCGTTCCACCTTGTGATGTCATAAAGTGTTAGTTCCAAGTTTCCTTTTACCTTTTTCAGTAGAGACTGGCAGGGCTAAAACTGTCCAAATTATTGTAGTGAGTATGAAGTTTACAAACACGGTGGAGCACTTCCTGTATTACCAAATCACATCACAATGTGAAACGGAGTGCTTGGCATAATATGGCTTCTTTAATCTGCTTGTCTTTTATTGACAAAGGAATGATTGTATTACAGTACATACATTTGGCACATGTTTGCTCACTGCACATTTCTGCATGCGAACAAACTATGATTCTTTTCTACTTTTAAAGATGCACTATTTAACTTTTCTGGTAGAGGTTCTGTCATCTGCTTGTCTCCAAGATGTAGTTTTCCTAGAATGTTCCACAGCATGGCATTTATGACATGAAATCTCATGAAACAAGGGATACCACAAGGTTACAAGTCAGATCTGAGAAGAGGGGAGTCAAATCACAGTAGGAATGAATGTTTTTTCAGGTTTTGTTTTAACACTCATGACAGAATAAGTACAAGCTATTCAGTGGAAGATCCCAGGCAAGTATATATCATATCCATGGACAAGCAGGTGGCCAGAAAAGTTGCATAGTGTTCCCCTGATATCGAATCATAAGAGATAGGCTTGTTGTTCTTGCTCACAGTGGAGAAGTGAGTCCTTGGTTATAATGTGCGTGGAGCTCAGCTAAAGGTCAGAGGCATGTGAAGGGTTGAGATTCAGAAAAGGTCATTGATAAAACTTGTAACAAACAGCAAGTATGACAAATACGATACGAAAATCAGTTTAATGAGTATGCAGTACTACAGATCTATGGTTTTCAAAGTTTTCAGAAATATATGTTTGACGAAAGAAGAGTAAAGCTTGAGCAATGTCTCTGGTCATAACAGTTATGGCACAGATACTGCAGATGTTAATGTGACATTTGGACCAAGCCAGAGGTCCACAGATTCAACAGCTCCTGTAGTGCTCTAGGAAAGAAACCAAATGTCTCCTCTTATCAGTGCCATGCTATATTCTGTGTTAAAAAAGGCGGACAAGAAGTTGCTTTCACTTAACTGAATCTCTGCCCAGGAAGTTTTCTCCAGTATTGGTTTGCCGGCACTTGTGAATGTAAGTGCAGGAAAACCAAAAATGTAATGTAAAGAAAGTCTATAAGTTTTCTGGTGGAAGATATGCCTGCTGCTTATCTCCATGGCGATGTTATTACTTTGCCTGAACTGATCCTCTGTATTATTGAATCCATGCAAGATGCTGTTGAACACTCCAGACAAAGCAATGCTATCTCACTGAGTTCAAACAAATGTTACATAATTGTACCTAATGCAGCTTGTTATGTTATAACATAGTCAATGCCCATTTCCTGCAGTTCAGTGCAGACTGACTACCCACAAACATCAGTGCACGTTTATTTCAAACTTGGATAGATGATTTGGAAATATTTTAGCAAGGTATGAAAATATAGTATGAAAATCACTGCATATAGTAGAGGCAGTTGTTTATGTGTAAAAGTCCATTTGACTACTTTTCACATTGGAGTTGACATATGACATTATTCAGTGACTTTCACAGCCCAGTAATCACTGTACAAAGCTACATTATTATTTTTCTTTTAGTGCAGTCACATCATTTCCTGACAGATTTCTCCCTCTCTCTGTGATTTCTGTAAATCCGTTTGGATGGTGTGGTGTGGTAAGAACTGATGACAGGGTTGGATCAGTGATGCCTGAGTGGACCTGAACGGGCCGCTCTGCTGTCTCCTTGTAGCTTCTCTATAATCACATGTGAAGGATCCCGTGCGCTTTGGCCCCATCCTGCTCGGCACAGCAGCCCTCAGATGCACATCACAAAGCATTAGCCTGTGGTGTGTCGGGCCAGGGTGTGTGAAGTCACGGTGGAAATTAAGACATTAACAACAGGAATGAAAGGGATGGAATGGGAGCACATGGGCAATTCTGCAGAGGTGGAGAAATAAGTACACTCCAAGAAAGAAGTAGAAGTTAAACTGCTTATAAAACATATTTCTGTTCAAACTAAGTAAAAACAAAAAAGTTTATAATCTCGGAAAGTATCTCAGTTTGTGAATGTTGTTTACTGGCAAAAAGCAGAGATTTGTTTGTTATTTAGTTGGCCTCAAATAGACGGAATACCAACTATTATTCGTTTTGAAGACAGTATGGTTATGGACACATGTTTATATAGCGCTTTTCTACCTTCAAGACACTCAAAGCTCATCAAGGAACCACTCACCCATTCACACACATTCATACTCCAGCATTCCAGACACTAGGGGTTAGGGAGGTTAAGGGTTTCACTCCAAGACACAATGACACAGTATTCATCTGCAGGAGCTGGAGTTGCACCTCCAGATCAGTGGATCTGACCACTCTACCAATAATGTTTCTGCCGAGAGCGGTATTTGAACTGCCAATCTTTGGATCAGAGGACAAATACTCTACCATCAGAGCTACTGTTGTCCTTCGTTGGACTCACAAAAAATAATGTAAATTACACTGTATTTGTATATACACATTTGACCTTCTCATATTGTGTATTCAGACACAGTAGCTTTTATATTGTCTGTCCCAATAACCTCTCCATCTTTGTCACATTAAGTGGCTAGGATAGGTGTATATCATTCCACATTTTTCCTTCCTTGCGCATAGCTCGATTTCCTTGTAAATATGGACTTAATGACTTGGCAGCGGGGGGTTTGGCTGCTTAATGAGAAGCCTCTCCTGCTCCGGCACGATCAAATGAGCGCCTAATTTGATTTTCCCTCCTGACCTCTATTCCTCCTGGAAAACTACAAAGCGCTGGGGACTTTTCAAAGGCTTGCCAGGAGAATGGTGAGGTGTGTAACAAGAGCAGAAGGAGATAATGATGGGATTCTTCCAAGAAGCATGTGTGGCACATCCCCACAGCCTGCACATCTGTATGCACACACAGTACGTATATGAATGTGTTAAAGATCCAGAGAGTTATGGACCCCACTAACCCCACTCACGGACACACTGTGAAGGTTCTGTGAAGAGATATAACAAATCAATATCTGTGCTTATCAGTGCATACTACAAGGATAATGCTATAAGTTGTGACCCCAAAAAGAAGAAGAAGAAGAAAAAAGAAAAGACCCTAATAGGTTCTTGGATATATTTTAAAGGGCCCATATTATGCTATTTTCTGATCAATGTTATAATGTTGTTTCCTCATCAAAAACATACCCAGGGTTTTATTTGATTCATTCACACATGTTTAACACACAAACCCTGTATATTTAGGTTGAGCTCTTCTCTCAACCAGAAAATTCTGTTCCACCTTGTGATGTCATGTGGTAATACGGGAAGTGCTTCCCTGTGGTTTTAAACACCGTACAGCTTCACAAGTATCATTTGGATAATATCAGCCCTGGAATTGGCTATCTCTACAGAACAAAAGGTAAAAGGTAGCTGTTAACTTGAAAACTACCACTTCTTGACATCACAAAGTTGAGTGGAGCATTTTGAGCTTTGGAGATATAGACAAACTAATAGGATTACTCAAATGTGTGAATGAAACAAAACACAACTCTAGGTATGGTTTTGCGGAGGCAACAACATGGTAATATGGCTCGAAGCTCACAAGAGTTAATTTTGTGTAATATAGGACCTAATGTAGTTTAATGTAAACTGTTACATGTAAATTGTAAACTGTCATACACTATAAAATGATGGAAATCTTTGGAACTCTACCATGACATGAAAATACCATTTTTACTTCCACCACAGTAACACATTCACAATTTTGGACATCTTGGAGAGAGAGGAAATCACAAAAACATCTTTTATCTTCTCATAAGCCGCTGTTTTAACTGAAGCATTTCCAATTGCCATTAATATGAATTTAATTCTTTTTCAGTAATCAAGCAAATGTACAAGATGCCATATGGTAGAAATCACCATTAAGCTTTCTAAAACTTTGGGAGCCATTCAAAATGTCTGTTTTTCTAAGCTTACAATGTGTTTTATTTTTTAGATGTGGCATTTGTAGAGCCCACTTCAGATACATGCAGCAGAGTGTGCTGCTGTGGGGGACAATCCTCGGCTGGAGTCTACAGCAACAGAGACAAAATCACAGACATATGACTGCATTCACCCAGCACATGTGGTTTGTGTGGTCAGACTGGTCTCAACATGGTACTCACTTGTTTTATTCCTTTAAGCTTCCATGAAGATTGTTATTTAGTCAAAAAGGCATGGTGTGGTGTACACTTAACTTTGACAAATAGTTCCTTGTCTTGTACACTGGCCAAGGGGATGGTCGCATTATGTGCCAGCCTCAGCATTGTGAGATTGAATCCTTACTGAATGTCCTCCCCCTCTTCATTCTTTTGTCATGCTATACTGTCCCACCAAATAGTACAGATACATATAAAATAATGTAATAAGAGTTATAATGTAATAACTCCCAGTAATGCAAAAGAACACAGCATCTAGTCTCAGTTCTGATTCCAAAAGTTACAGTGTAAATGTCTTATAGAGGTCTAGCTATTACTTTCTGGTCCTGTTTTTACCTCCCAGTCACAAACAGATTTGAGTGCTGCTAGCAGAGGCAATCTTCCTCTTCGGCAAATATATGGGACATCATACCCAATTAAATCTGTTTTCTAAAAGCCTTTTCTAAATGGTCTGTTGTGACTGTTTTTCAATATGAGTTGTGGGAATGCTTCTACTAGATGGTACCAAAATAGCCCCCCAAAAATGACTTGCTCTTTAATGGCTAATACGCCCAGTCAAAACCGCAAACATGAACAACGATTAGATTAGATTAATTGAGGATTAACTTGGGCGGAAACAACATTACATATCCTGAAATGCCCATGTCACAATGGTGGCATGGTGACTGAGTGATTATTACTTTCACCCTGCAGCAAAAAGGTTCTGGGTTCAATTCCTGGGTCTTTCTGAGTTAGCTTCTGACCGGTTGCCCCAGTGGCATTGAAAGATGGGTCAAATGCACAGTACACATTTCTATATGGGGACGATAAAGGCAAATCTAACATCAGAAACAACAGAACATATTAATAACAAGAAGATACATGGACAACATTAAGACACATCAGACACACAGGTTTCAATACTGTTGCATAATTATTTATAATGAGAAGATTGTTGCTTAAGAGTAGTGTAATTTTGTCCCCATGGTGAGTCCTCTGGAGAGAGACAGTTCCATATGCTGCAGAATGTATTTATATAGACCTGCAGAAGAGGCCAGAGTGTAACTGAGGCTCTGAGACAAAACCCTTTCATGACACCTGCTGGCTCTCCCTGTTCCTCCCCAGCTCCATCCATCAGCAACACAGAAGCACCACACACACAAACACACACACACACAAACACACACGCACACACACACACAAACACACACGCACACACACACACACAAACACACACGCACACACACACACAAACACACACGCACACACACACACAAACACACACGCACACACTCGATGAACAGCACACATACACCACATACACACTGCATTTGTCACTGGTTATCACGAGTGGTTACATTCTCATTACATGCCTGCTGACCCCTCTGAAGACAAATCAACTCCCCGGGTGCTGCAAGAAAATGTATAAAACTGTGCCTTCCAAGTGAGGGCAAAGAAAGGGAGAACACAGTGTATAAATACTTCTCTTGGTGTGTCTTGTTGTCATGCCCAACATCACAATGACAAAGGGAGTTTACATACAGTTTTTATTCTTGGGTAGTAAAATAATCATATGGACAAGTATAATGAGAAACCTTTAAAATTCTTTGCCAGTCTTACAGATAAATGGAGGGAGATGCACCAGGAAGGGCATCTGATGTAAATCAATGCACATAGTTGTTATGATGTTGTCACAGCCCCTCAAGCACCTGTGACCTCATCTGCCTGAGTGGCTGCCCCCTTCTCCTCCCCTTGGTGTTTCAGGAGTGGAGACAGGTGCTGGAGCCGTTCCTCAGCTGAGCCCTATCAACTACAGGTTAAAGGCTGCCAGATTGTAATACTTGCTCCATCAGTGTTATGTTCCAGCTCTTTTTGAAATACTTACCTGTGACTCGTAAACTTACTTTATCCCTCTGCCTCAGATCTCCGTGCTCCAGCCGCCTGCTCCAGTCCCCCGCTCCAACCTGCTCCTGTCTCCGTCTCCTACTTGCTCCAGTGTCCTGCCCGGATCCGTTTATTCCTGAAAATATTTTTGTAATAAATTCCCTTCTACTCCTTTGACTTGCGTCTGCTCTTGGGTTCCTTGGCTCTCCGTAACAGATGGGAAGACCCTACAGGAGCAGCAATGCTGGAATAAACAAAATCTAGACATATTTTTTGTAACAAATTTAATCTTTGAACCAAGTTCCTCAATCACTTTATCACACAGTCATCCTTTTAATTGTGTCAGATTAGCTAAATCAGTCATATAATTATAATAAGACAAACAGGCTAATGCCATTAAACTGGATAATTATCAAATAAAACTAAATGACAAACGAAATGAATGTTTGTATTCTTTGCCTAAATGCATTACTGTATTCTTTCATCAAAATGATTACAGTAAGGACACTGTTGATGGCATATTATTTACTTATGTAAGTTTTCCTCTGGAGGATGACCTGCTTGTCATGGAGATGTAATAACAGAATAGCGTTGAACTTACCTTTCTCCATTGAGAAGAACAGATAACGCCACCACCAGGTCAAGTTACAGGTCAAGTCTGAGGAAAGGCGACCCTGGTCATAGCATGCATGTTTTTCATGATATTTTTCAGCAATAAAAACACCTGTAATTGGAGATAGATAGGTTTAAGTACTACTAACTAACACACATTCCAGGCAAAGCAATAACATTAAGCAGGCGGTGGACCTTCCACCAGAAAGGTTACATAGTGTACCTTTAAATTTCTGCTCTCAGACATCAGCTGTTTGTGCTCTCCTTTTGGTTTCAGGCAATAGACGTGCATAGTTAAACGCATGGAAATATTGTGTGACAAAAAGTAAAATCCATTGCTGTAGCTGGTGCTGTTGTAACTACCCGCCACCAGTCGTCTGTAGTGCGCCAATTAAAAGAAGTGAGGCCCACTATTTGCCATTCAGCAAATAGTGACTTGAAGCTTTGTTTAATTAGTCACCTCGACAACCGCGTGAAGCTTTTGACAACGCCTTTGTGTGTGTTCTGTCCTCATCGGACTCTTGACTGATGACACGGCCACACACACGCACATTGGTCAGCTTAATGCGTGTGGAGGATTCAATTTATTTTCTAGTGTGAACTCCCTTATTCGCCTCGGTTTTTATTCTTGTAGACGCTGGTTGGCCGCTTGGTCACTTCCCCTGTTCCGCGCAGAGCCGCTCAGTAGAGAGAAGCAGTGCGCACAGTGCACTTCTCCCATTCAGGCATCCCTCTGTCAGTGCGTAACGGGATTCAGAGCGCACCACAATGGATTTACCCGCCTAGCATTACAGAGAACTTTTCTGCTCGCCTTGGACCAAAACTTCAAGTTAAACAATTAGCAACCCAACAAATTGTACAGCCTTTTAGACACAATGTTTGGATCATTTTTAAACTCAGGCGCAGTATTGTTTCTTTGCTTGTTCTCATCTGCGACGTGTGATTCGTTCGCGTTTACCGAGGAGCCCTTTGAGAGAATCGGGAAAACGGACGGCTACTGTAGTCGGATACTCCGCGCTCAGAGCAATAAGAAAGAAGGCATTAACGAATTTCGCCTCCGCGTTGAGGGAGACCCGGAGAGTTACCAGCCCGGCAGCACTTACAGAGGTAGGCTTCCTTCCCAGGTCTGAGCAAGTGATTAAAAAGTATGAAGGCCTACCACAGAAACCTCCGTGAGATGTTATTTAGCCCTTATTGCCATGTTGTAGCAACACTAGGCTATACGTCCATCATCGTTTCTCCATCAAAGCATTATTTTAAGTGTTCTTATGATCAAAATTTAAAACTGCACAGTCCCTCAGCAAACTTCTTGATACCATATGCCATTCTCTTTCATCGTTCAAATAGACTTTAGCAGACGCCAATGCCTGTTTTATGATACAAACTTTCAGAAGTCAATGTCTCTTTGTGGGCATCAAAGAAGCACATGCTGTTAGTTATTTTCTTCTTGAATGAATTCCCATACAGACTTAGTTTTTTGAGTATAGTATAGTTTAGATTGTAAATAACAGCAGTAAAAGAAATGTATAGACCAAGGAGGTTGCATATGAAAAAAAAAAAATCTTTTCTATAAGTGCAGCGTGGTTAGCCTCTGTGGTCATTACCAAGTGAACTGTTGCAATATTATTAGAGTATAGCTTGTGCATGACCCCAATTCAAGTCAGAATTGAACTGGCTGTCTCTTCTTGTCTTTGTCCAGTGACTTTAACTGCGACTAGTTCCTCATACTTTAGAGGATTCAGTCTCATCGCTCTGAGAGAGGGTGCTGAGGGAGACAAGGATGATGACTATATTGGGAATTTCCAGGTAAGACACCACAAACTTTACAATTTCATTATATAATAAGGATTTTATATATATACTCTCACTTCCAGATGACATTCTTGATTATGTTTGCACTACTTGACTACTGTTTACACTTTACTACAGAATCTCTTGATCTGCATGTTCCTATAGTTATAGTGATGGTACCTGCATAAGTGTCAGAGCCGTCATATAGAGTATGAAGCAGTCAATCATGTCTCTATAGGCTGTGGAAGAAGAGCACCCACCAGGAGCGCCTGTGTGCTTTTGGTTTAACCGAGGTGATAACTGGCACATTATACAGACAGGTTCCATCGGAGCAGAAGCAGGGAAAATATGAGTGGGTGTATAGAATAGTTAGAATAAAAAACTGAGTCTGTAATGTGCACAGTGCTGCAGAATAAACGCAATTGTTAAGGAATTCGCTAACACTTGTTTTATTTGTTTTATATATATAATATTTGAGCAAACCTGACAAGTAAACTTGTGATCAGCAGTGTAAAAGATACATTTTACAGCTTACACTTATTTTTGAGTGAGTCTCTAGGCTCCAAAATGTTGAAATCCTAATGAGAACACCCTGTTTATTTTTATCAACTGAGCTTTGTCTTCATACAAATTTAAAATAGGGTGGCTATTTAGGGTGACAGTAGCTCAATTGGTAGAGCGTTTATTCAGTGATGTGAAGGTACACAGTTCTAATCCTGGGCTCACCATTTCATACACTGTCTCGGTTATGCACTTGTGGCTTTGCTTCCAGTTTCTGCATACACTGTGTATGAGTGTGAGAGTGAATGAGTGAGTAGTACTTGGATATTAAAGAGCTTTGAGTGTGCAACAGTAGTATCAAATCTTTAAAAAAATCTCACTTAATTTTAAAGCCTAAGCATTGTAAACGATGGCACTGTTTGGTAACAGGCAGACCCTCCGCCATCTTCAGCATAATCATCATTGGATTTTTTTTGTTAACCATCTGTTCTATACACATGGTCATTGTTCTGCATCACTGATTCATACAGACTTGTTATGCATTAAAAACATTCATTTTCTAAAACATACTTATCTCCATATTGTAGAAGAGCTCTGGGTGGCTGGCCTTCCAGCTCTGAAAGAAGAAGAAGAGAAAAAAGTCTTTGCTTTATTTAGTACGGTGCTCATTTGAAATCTAGTGGTGTGCCCCGTGTCAGACGACTGTGGACAGCTTCTGACTTGATGAAAAGCACTTTTATTGAGCTCACTGGGGAGGTCAGCCGCCACTCTGTGTGTTTGTGCTCAGTGCGCTGGTGCCGGATAATGAGACATTACTTCTCAGCGGGGGAAATGACAGGACAAAAGAGAACAAACTGTAATGTTTCCAGGTCAGGGAAGAAATTAGTGCAGCTACACATGTGGCCTGTTGTCACAATCTATTTTCCCCGATATCTCTAAGTGACTGCTCTAAAAGAGCTTTAGATTTCATATACATGGTTCGGTGGCATTACTTGCAGCTTAAAAAAGTCTAAAAAATTCAAATCACACATATTTGTTGCGTAATTTTTAACAGTTTTTTTTGCTGGAAATTGGTTTATTTACCAGTTGTGGTTGAATGCATTCCAATGAGCCCCTGTTGGCTTTACCATGTGTTGTAGTCCAGACAGACGAGCCCGGGATGGTTGTGAGAAACCATGGGAACCAGAGTGGGTGGTATAATCTGTATGGGGTAGACACAGACAAACATCTCCCTGGTTTCTATTCACAGCTTCCACTTTTGGGGGAAACTCATTCATTACATGGTATGACAAAGGACATTCTCTGCTGACAGTTTTATGGATGGAGAAAGTTCCTTGTCTTGACTGGCCTGATGTTACTTCCTATTAAACTGATCTTACTGCCCACATATAAGCTATAGCCTTCTCCAACACAGTTTGAATCAATGAAGTGCTGAGTCTCTCAAGCGTGCATTTGAGTTAGAAAGGGCAGCATGCTTTTGACATTTTGGATTTTACCTGAAATGCTCTCAAGACATTCCACTTAAATGTTAACTACAGTACAGGGATGGAGAGTAAGTTTTTAATAGTGGTTGCATAACAGATCTTTCCTTTGGAGCTTTGAAATAGGTGATCTATAACTTATATTTAAATATTATCATCACCTCTACCTTCTTTGACAAAGAGACATTTTTTTACTAATTTGTTTGTCTCATAAACACTATTCATTATAACACAAATAAGTTTGTGATTTTGAAACAGAGCACCATGAGAGTGCAGTATCCCACACAGTATCCTAGTAGTTTAGCCTTGACATGATTGATATGTGCCATAAAAACAAGTGCTGATAGTGTCATGGCTCTCGGTTTGGTGATCAGAGAGAACAGATTCTATGCCTAATCGTACCCACGAGTCTCAGAATGCCGTCTGTCACCTGGGAGAGTTTCTGTAATAGTTTCATTATAATAACTCACTGTGTTTGTACATTGCAGATCATTGATGAAGAGGAGACACAGTTTATGACCAACTGTCCTCCCGCTGTTACAGAAAGCACTCCTCGCAGACGCACCAATATACAGGTCTTTTGGACTGCACCCCCTAGTGGCTCTGGATGTGTCCTTCTCAAGTATGTACCATATAACATTCACTGTAGTTGGATTAAATTACATTTGACAACTAATAAGAAACCTACTCACTATACTAGTAATAATAAAACCTTACACTTGTAATGGGAATTACAGGTTTGGCAAAGCCTCTCACCCAATACTCAGTGGTGTTAAAATACTATTGTAGCCACAGCAGACAAAATCAAGGCTGGCAGTGTGCACCATCAGCCCCTCCAACCACCAGTACTCACGCACACACCACATTCATACTGGGCAATGTGACTTGCCTAAGGACAGAATGATAGAGTTTGGTCTCAGTGAGTCAATCCCCCAACCCTCACATTAAGGGACCACTGCTCTAACCACTGAGCCCACTAGTACCATTGGGACCAACTACCGTATTTTTCAGACTATAAAGTGCACTGGATTATAAAGCGTAATATCAATGAACGGGTTTATTTTCATACATAAGGCGCATTGGATTATGAGACACATGAAGTGAGACTGATACTTTAACCCAGGCATCCACGATCCATTGACAGATAGTGGCATAACTCACCCGGCATTGCCTCCCTGTTTTGGTGAATGTGTGTTCATCTTCTGTCGTCCAAAGCTCTCATGTAGCCCCCAATTTAACTTTGAATGTCCTGTTGACCCCAATATCTAGTGGTTAGAGTTCCTGGTTAATCTATATGGAATCATGGCATGCACCAAATTAGTTTGCTTCACTTGTGCATGTGAGTAAGCATGTCTCTAAGCTGGTGCATTTTAGGCTCCTCATACAAACACCATAATATTATGTTGAAGCACAGTACGTATTACTCCATGAGACTCCTGGCTACGGGAGCCGTAATGCTCTGACAATCCATCCAGCGGTGCGGGTTCATAGCTTAGCAAAGTCATACTAAAATATTTTGATAGATTTTTGAGCGCTGTGGACTACATAAAATTAGTATGAGGTCAGTAAGCACAATCAGAATTAATACATAAGGGGCACCGGATTATAAAATGCACTGTCATTTTTTTTTTAAATTAAAGGATTTTAAGTGCGCCTTATAGTTCGAAAAATATGGTATTATTTCAACAACAATATATTACATCAATACATTGTACTATATTGAGAACAAAAAACACTAGAAATACAAATATAAGACCCACACTATAATAATTTGCTTAAACATTACTTGCACTGGATGGATGTTTAATTTAGTCCCAAATTAAATATGAACGTTTAATCATGTATAGTATAGTCCAAGATCTCGGTGGGAGTGAAAGCCTGACTTGCAGAATATATTAATTCCATCCTTAAAGTAACTCTGTTTTATCACATGCGTCGCCGCCAGCTAGGCAGGAATTCTCAATTTTCATTTCCACTTGGTTTCATAAACTATTCATTACTTTTAATAAGTGCAGAGCAGATCGACACCAATCAATTCTGCTGGAGAGTCCTTGGGGCTTACTTGGACATGCTGCAAAGACATCAAGGCCTGATTGGAAGTGTATGTAAATAATGACATGGAGTGGGAAGATACTTAACACTCATTAGCATAAAGAAGAGCATGTGGTGTTATGCATATATTAACCTCTTATTGAATAGACCATTATGGCTGCATGTATGAAGAGCCACGATTATCCGTCTCTTCTTATACTAACTTTAAATAAAGCGACAAAATTGAGGCTAAGAAAGTAAAACTATAAAACAAAATCTAAACTTAAATAAAAAAACTTTAGTACAAATTGTCAAATTAAACTCGGGGTTAGAAAATTGACACTTGTTTATAGTGACATGAAGCTAAAATGACCTCATATTGTGATAAAAGACATGTGAAAATAAAATAATCAAGAAGCAATTTAAAAACAATGGGGGACTGAGCCTATCTCATCTCTAAAGGAAACTGGTCACACAGCTTTAGGGCAGTAACAGAAAACACACGGTCCCCAGGATTCTTCTGGGAACGACAAACTGCAGTGGATCTATTGACCCAAGAGCCTGAAGGGGGTATAAAGGTGGAGAGGTAAAAAACATTCAATCAGTTACGTACGTTACATTTGTAAGTTCCACATAAAACATGAACTGACATTGGGAAAGTGTTACCTGAATGCTGCAAAAATAAAGTGTCTTGTGTCCAAATGAGGGAGCACAGAGGTTCACAAAGGTGTGTTGGCAAAATTATGATTTTTACCTCAATTTGTCATGAAACTAGATTGATACAAAAGAAAAGGCTTGATACTTACTCTGATACCACAATAAAAACACTTAAAAAAATAATAATAATATTGTATAATTTTTAAGATAAAATAACAATAGATAACATATGATAATAATAGACCACATGATATAAAAATATTAATTTAGACCATTATTTAAGAAAATCTGACTTGTTCAGATAAATATCTAGTTGAAGCGACCATGTTAAAGCAGTCCAAAAGACACAAGCTCCCAGTTTGTGTGGTAACTATAGCTCAGATGTACCTCTCCTCCGAGTTAATCCTGCCAACTGCAAAAAGCTGTTCTTTTACTGAATTATTTTTCATCAAATGTATTGTTTGAACATTTTCTAAAAATGGGATTATCAGTGACAGAGCAAATAAAGGCAGACCTTATGAAACAGCATTGAATTTAAAGAATATATTGGTGAGAAGGGTTTCCTACTTCTGTGTAAAATAGGACAAAGCAGGAGAATCTAGGACAGGTTTTGAAAACAAAAGATGCACCACCACATTTAAATGTGGCGGTGATAATGGTGGACAATCTACCCTCTGTTTAACCTGCACATCACATGCATCCTCCATCCTTTTACCATCTGCCTTTGTCAAAGCACTTCTCACTGTCTAGATTTCACTATAACAACAGTGAGCAGATAGAAGCAACAACAGAAAGATAAATCATTGATTATTCCTCCTGCTTTGATGAGGCTATATAGGGTTGTTTTTATTGAATCGTGCCCATTCAGTAAATAACATGCTTCTGTACAATCCTTTGGCCTTGTAATTTGGAGTGTGTGGTCTGTCTGACATGTGATGGACTACTTTGCCTTGGACATTTCTCTCCAGTGCGGTTTGCTGCAGTGTAATTGATGGGCAGTTGCTGTCTATTTTTTAGGACAGACAGAAACAGAACTGGGTACTTTGGTTGGTACTAGTTTCATTGTGATGACATTATTCTACAACGTAATGAATTTATTTTTGGTCTCAGCTTTAGTTGGCTCCAAAATGAAATATTCAGCTAACTACAACAAAAAAGGTTGGGAATGATTAGCATGCTCTTTGTATGACCTGCCCTGAATCAGTCCATTCACACTTTAGTGCCTGAATGGAATTGTTAAGTTCAGGTCATACAAAAGAATGGACTAGAGTACATAGTCTTTTGTTCATCTCGACTTTTACAGTCTGATCATAAACTCATCAAGTACTAATGTAATATTTTAGCCTGTTTTTATTGATCCAAAGAGATGTCTAGTGTTTGTGAATAGGCTTTTATGTTTCTCTGATTGGACAGCACAACCTGAATAGTGGCGTTATCAAGACAGATACATGACAGTACATGTTTATGTCATTCAGATATCCAGAGTCTGACTGCATTTTTAAGGAGAAACTAGAAAATATAATTAAGTACAAACCTCTATCATCTTTCACTCCTCAATTTTTGATTCACAGAACAGCCACTATAGTTCATTTTGTTTTCATTTTGAAACCAATAACATGTTCTTTCTTTGTAGAGCCAGCATTGTGCAGAAGAGAATCATTTATTTCCAAGATGAGGGGCCTCTTACAAAAAGAATGTGTGAGAAAGGTAGGCTTTATTAGAATATTATTGTGTAAAATGCAGACATACTTTTTTGATGCTTTTTGATACTCAAAGACACTTCACAGTGTCTACTGTCTAATGTGGCCACCGCTGCCCTGGGCTAAACTGAAGTGAGGCTACTAAGCAGTACGATCAGCCCCTCAGACCACAGCCAACTGCACCACATTCATAGGCAAGTGGGCAAAGTGTTTTGCTCAGGGACACAGTGACAGTCTGCACTGGTTCGAGTGAAACTAATCCTACAACCTTTGAGTTTGTAAACAAGTGCTCTAACCACTGAGCCACTACTGTCATTTTCTTCAACACGAAAAGCACGAAGCACAATACAGTACACAGTACAGGGGATCTACACAGTCAGAAACAGAAGTTACCTTTCTTGATTACTTGCCCTGTTCAAATAGTTCTTCTATATTATATTATTTTATTATAATGTTATTATTATTCCATAGAGCCACTGTATGGAGAAGTGACGGATAAGCCTCTACTGGACTGTTGTGCCTGTGGAACAGCCAAATACAGGGTCACCTTCTACGGGAACTGGTCAGAGAAAATTCATCCCAAAGACTATCCACGTAAGAGAAATTTGTCTTCTGGTGTCAGAAAGCTTGCCAAGATTATTTTACAATTCTATATCTTTTTGGATTGTGTTTGGTTTGACTAAGCAAGCCAAGTGATAGGAGTAGTGTTACAAAAGTTAGAATCCGAACTTTGTCACAAACTATTGCTCTTAATTATGTGGAACATTGTCAAAACATGAATAGGTACCACACAAATGAATGGTTTATGCCAATATTTTCTTTTCATTTCTGCCTATTTTGTGTGCGTATAACCTTGAGCCTCACTATCAGGTTGCATATGGACTTGCGGATTACACCAGCTCTCTTGCTTAAATCAGGCTTTTGCCAGTCAGATCAATATACTGATTAGATGGAGTAAGATAAACCCAGGGATCGAAAGCAGCCTTAATTTACTGTCTCACTCAGGTACTTGATATGGAACTCACTCCTTCACACAAATAGATCTGCTTGGAAAGAATACAGGTCAAGCTGCAATGTCTCTGTTCAAGTATGTGAACACTCGTGGATTTCTCCTTGCACAAAGTCATATCCAATGAGCCCATCTCTCTGAAAACTCTCTCCATCCAATTGAAAAACAGTGTAAATAGTGTCTGGGAGGCTTTTTCAACAAATAATCCCTGGCCTCTGACCACTGTGGTTACACACGTTCTTAGCTCTGAAAATTCTGTGTAAAACAGGTCAACCAAACCAGTGATAACCTTGACAGTTCTATTTTTCTTTTCCCAGTTGTCCCTTTTGTGAGTCACACAGTGATGTACAACTGCTCCGGCCATGGCAACCTACTTGGAGCCTGAATTATCATGAGGCAATGGTTGTCAGGTTTAGTGGACAAGCAAATTAGATAAAAAAAAATAAAAAATAAGATGAACATGCATAAGTCACTAATTCACTCAGTAGCCTCCTAGGACATGGTGCCCACATATGTGGACATATATGTCCAACACATTTTGGGCACATAGTTTTTGCAAATCATTATTCAATTCAATTCAATTTATTTTTGTAGGGCCCAAAATCGCAACAACAGTTGCCTCTAAGGGCGTTCCAAGATTTTGATACACACAGACATATCAAAACAAGAATAAACAACATTCATGTAAAGCAGCAAATGAAACAGCATCCAGTCATCCCCTGTCCTTAGACCCTCCTTCTCAGCAAGGAAAAACTCCAAAAAACCCAGGAACCTGGGAAAAAGAAGAAACCTCGGGGAGAACTACAGCGAAGGAGAGATCCACTCCCATGGACGGACAGGCTATAGATGTCCAGGCCCGTGGGCCAGTTCGGTATGGCCACATCTACCCAGGTGGGGAAAGAGCCAGGGAAGGAGCCAGGCAAGGAGGGGAGGCCGGGCGAGGAGGAGGAGCCGGGCGAGGAGGAGGAGCCAGGCGAGGAGGAGGAGCCGGGTGAGGAGGAGGAGCCAGGCAAGGAGGAGGAGAGCCAGGCGAGGAGGAGGAGGCCGGGCGAGGAGAAGGAGCCGGGCGATTATTCAAATGTGACATTATTGTGTTCCATCAAAATGATTAAAACATAAAATGAATGTTTTATATATCGTATGTGGACATCATTTGTTGCAGAAACTACATCATGTAAAAATATAATCTTTGTTTTTGCACTCATCAGGTCCCAATGAGCCCAAATAACAAAGAGAAATCAATAAAGCATGCCATGCAAGAGTTCAGCTGTTAGGAGGTTAAAGATCCTATATTACACAAAATTTATTCTTGTGAACTTTGATATATTGATATCTTAATGTTGTTGCCTCCTCAAAAACATACCTGCAGTTCTGTTTTATTTCATTCACATCCACAGCTCAAAATACTCTGTTCCATCTTATGATGTCATGAACAGGAACTTTTCAAGTTAGATTCTTTTTGCATTTTAGTTCAATAAAGATTGGCAATTCCAGGACTGAAATCATCCAAATGATTCTAGTGAAGGAATATGGAGTTTAAAAGCACAGTGGAGACACTTCCTGTATTACCACATGACATCACAAGGTGGAACCTTATGGATGTGGTGGAGTGTTTTCAGTTTGCCATACATAGATCAGAAAATATCATAATACGGTAAGTATTAATAAGAGTTGCATGAATTGATTTGTTTATTTTAGATTGTATTGTTTTTACACATAATATATAAAATGTGTGGAAACATGGCATCACATAGGGGCAATTGCCTCCCTAACCCTTTCCAGATGCAGTTCCACATTTACTTAACAATATGCAGATTTTGCATGCTCTAATTGTCATTCTGTTCTGACTTTGTAGGTCGAGCCAACCATTGGTCTGCCCTGATTGGAGCATCCCACTCTAAAAACTATGTCCTTTGGGAGTACGGAGGCGTGGCCAGTGACGGGGTCAAACAGGTCGCAGAGCTGGGGTCACCAGTCAAGATGGAGGAGGAGATCAGGCAGAAGGTAAGTGGGATAAGGTTTGACTTGTGTTTGGAGTTGTGGAAACTTTCTTTGGACTTTACTTTTAATTCAGTGGAGGAAGAGAAGTTACATAACTGCGGCTGACACGCTGGATGGTGCACCTGAGCTGTGGTGGAATTGTTTTGACACTGTAGTCTACAGTGATTAGTGTTTTCAAACATCTAGGCTATTCTTAGTCCACATGCCAGTCCACATGCAGGTGTGTCAAAGCTGCTTAAGAATTTAATTTCTTTTTTCAATAATGCTTCAGTTGACTGATATATAGCATATATTTTTTATTTCTGCACTTTTACCTATGTTTATATGTCTGTTAGTCTGTAAAGTATTTTAACACAAGAATCAGTTAATACTCGATCATTATCTTGTCACAGAAAATGGGTGCTTGCATTAGAATGGGCATCTGGATAAAAGTTTTGCTTTCTTGCTTTTATCTTACATCATTTTTTTCCCCCTTCCTTTCCTCTCCTCCCCTTAGTCCTAAAATAAGCAGCTCTGGCAGAGCAGATGGTACCAGAGAGTGTTTATTGAGACTAATATTGAAGACCTGAAGTCACAGTGGATAATGAGAGCCTAGTGTGAACAATGGGCACTGTGTGTGAGTTGTATGTGCGTGTGTGTGCTGCCTCTACTGCCTCCACCTCTGCTCTTATTCTCCTCTGGGATCATAGCTCTGCTTTTCCTTAGCTGCAGAATGAGACTCACTTCAAAGTAGAAGTGATCTTAAAGGTGCATCTGTGTGAAGTACATGCATGTTTTTTTTTCTCTGTGAGTGTAGTGTTCAGAAACACTAACATGGCTCAGTCAAACTTTTTGCCACATCAGATAACTAGCCTTCTGATGAGCAGTGATACTGATAATCCCTTATCCTTAACATTGTCACTAGTAGGGACATATTTGAAGGCTGTTTGGGGGCTTCTGAGGAGGTCATTGGCTGCCAGGTTTATAACCCCCTCTTACCCAAAAGACAGAAAGACTGAGAAGTAGAATAAAAGGAGAGATATTTAAATAAGAAGAAGAAAGAGAGCTGATGGTATAAAGGAAGAGGTGTACATGAGGTGTGGTCCTGCTCCCAATCTTAAGATAACCCTAAAGTATAGACTTTCAGGCACAGACATGTGTTCAGTTTTATCTCACTATCTTTCTTCATGCAACATTTTACAACATTTTCCCCATCTTATAGTCCAGCAACTCAAAAAGGGCTTCATTTGGTCGCATCGTATTCCGAATCTGGTATATTTTATTAGGTACATGCTGTACCTTGTATCAGCTCTTTTGGCAGTTGTGGCTGTTGCTTTCAGTTCTTCTGGAACCATGCTCGCCACTTTCCTTGTCATACCCAGAATTTTAATTACAGCATTTTGGCTATTGACAGTGTTCTATTTTTTAAACCATTCTGTATCTTGTTATGAATGCACACCAATGAAGATGTATTAACCATCTCTATCAATTATCAAAACAATCCTGAACTTCATCATATGTTTTTATTTTTTATTGACTTTTCTTGTACATGTATTACATAGTATATTGCACATTTACCTTTACCATAGACGTTATGTTGAGTTTTCCATTATTCAAACCTCATAGTGCTTTTGGCAGCTGAAGGCAATACAAAAGTACATACCATTCTGTGCAAAAACTGTGTGCAATTTTCAAACATCTCAGTTGCCCTTGAGGAAGCAAGGTTGTTATTCCAGATTTGAGCAGCGGTAAATGCTGACCCAACATGAAGCTGATTGGCTTTTGTGTCAGGTGGGGCATCTGGGGCGGCAACTAGCACTGAATGCTAAATTGATATTCACAAGCAGTCATCAGTGAGACCAAGGGGTGTACCGATCACAGGCCTCATACCAAGTTTCATTTGCAGAGGCGAGCAGGCGTGCAGACTGTGCAAACGCGCATGCTATGGGAAGCAACTACAAAGTCTTGCACAAAACCTCCTTTATCCTGTTAAGGGAACGATGGCTTCATTTTATATCAGTTTGTAAAAGCCAAAGCAAAGCCGTATTATCTTTGGTGTTGCTGCCTTCACCTCCTGCCAGGAAAACCTGCTCAAAAAAGGATTAACATTATACAGGCAAAAAGCATCAAAATATAGACTAGCAAAATGTCTGAAGCAAAGTGAACATATGAATAAGATAGAGCACCATTCATATCCGCACTGATTAAAACAGTCGCCTGTTAAAAAGGAACACTTTATGTAACGTAAACTTTTATGAGCTTGTAACAATGGCTTTCCCTCGCCAATATTTTACTGAAAGTTGGATTTTGATTTATTCATACATGGTTGAGTAATCATGTTCTATATTTTCGGCTTGAATGATCAGAAAATCCCATGTCAGGCATGTTGTGTCAGCTGTTTTAACAGTGGTGACAGGAGAGGAGAGGTGGGTCGGACCCTGTTGTCTCACTCTCTCATGTGATTGTGTATGAATGGAGTCATTACACATGCCCAGTGTGTCTCTAATGAGAAGTTTAATGAGAGTCTCTCCATAGAGCAGGACCAGGCCGAGCCCTCAGATGGATTATAAAATCTTCCATTTCCTCTCGCAGTGTGGGGCGGGTTTCATTATTGCACAGCACGGGCGCACACAGAATCTTCTATTATCCTCCGCTCTGCAGCTGTGTCTCAGAGTTGTCACAACACAGCCGAGATGGGAGCAAAACACATTACATATTAATCATTGGATGTACTGTACTACATAATGCATTGATAAAAGCACAGAGTATTTTGAAGATCTGGTTAAAAAAAAAGCTATATTAGCTACCCTGGATCATTAAACTAATGCATAGCTCTCATTTGTTGAACTTGCCCTGTTTTTGTTTTGTATTAAACTTACTTTTCTGATGTACACTTGGTTTGGTCCTATTATAGTCCAGATTTAGTTCTGGGTTTAGTCCAGTTTTGAAGTGGTGTGGGTGCTATGTGAATAGCCTTTGTCTTGCTTTTATGTCTTTGGTTTTCTCCACTTTTACAGTCTAGTTTGTTCTTGGGTAAAGTGTAAACTTCAAATGAAATTGTTTTCATTGAACGTAGTTGAACAAAACATGTGTTACTGAATGACATCCTTGACTGTTGCTTCACAAAGCTTGCATGTCTCTGCAAATATAGAGTATCAAACAGTATATTGCAGTGTGTTATATTCCTGGTGCACTACGTACCAACAAAGACAGAGGTGATAATTTCTCTGATGATTTATTGTAAAAAACAGTAAGGTCTGCCATCTGTATCATCACAAGTGGGAGGCAGCGTGCAGCGTGGGAGAAAAATAATAGATATTCAGGTCCCTTTGGGTCCCGGACAGAATAAGAAAAGGTGTTGATGTTCTTCATTTGCAGAAATATGTTTGCTCTAGTCCAACTATGTAGCCATAAATTAAGTCAAAAGACAGCATTGTCTTGTTTTTATTGGTAACCTTTAATTCAATCTAAAAAAATCTTCACTGGCTATGGAAAAAACGATATTGGTTGATCTCTACCAATAACCATAGAAAATTTCAGTGAGGACAAACATTAAGTCTTTTATCATTCATTTGTGCTGTGACTGCCCTTTCAGGACCCTCCAGGAATAAACAATATAAGAAAAAAGTGTCCTGCCTATAATGTTTCTTACTTTTGCCATATTTATTTATGTAGAGTTGCCCCCCGTGTACATTTGAATGGAAGACAGGTTTACCACAAATGGGACACAATTACCCAAAATTAGCCCAAAACGATCCTTCCTAAGGTGACCAGAGAAACATTGCCTCTGGCCAAGTCATAGATAAGCAGGCCAAATCTTTGAGCATTTTACTAAGAGCTATTAGAGCAGAGCCTCTATACACCGTAACTGCTCTGTGTCTGCGTATCTCCCTGACACACAGTGAAACCAACCCAGGAGTCAAAGAGGGAATAATTCTTTAATTTGAGCTGGCAGGATTTCCGTGGCCTGTCAAGTCAGCTTTATGAGCCCAGAAGAGATATTCCTGTTTGGGAAAACAAAGCTCTCACAAACCTTAATGCCTGTCTTGGTTTCCCAGACTGTTATTACGATTGGCAAAATAGAGCAGCAGAGCCAGAGGCGGGCACATTTCCACTGCTGTGCTGTGTGTTTGTGTATATAGGCTTAAGAATGGACTCCTTATTTTTCTCATTATGAATAAATGAGTATGTTTTCATTAAGATTCACACAGGTCACAGTGGAGCCATATGCAGATGTTTCCATGTAAACAATATTTCTGAATCTTGTTTCTGGTTTCATGTTTATACAAGTGTTGTCTGTATATGTGTGTGTGTGCATCTTCATCTTATCAGGCATCTTTGTTTCAGGCTTCAGGCTATCAATACAAGATGTATTGATACTTATTTGTATTTGTTTTCTTTAAAGCTGTTTTTAGAAAGCTGAGTCTTCTAATGCCACAGTACTTCTTATCACTCATAACTTTCAATTGTATTCTGCGTTCAACCTCCACAACAAGGAGACTGTGTTTATGGCAGAGTCATTATATATGGATGTCCATATGCTTCAATGCATACTATGCTAATTTAATCTTCTGTTATATATTCACCTTGAAGTATCTTTCATGTGTATTATTCCTAGAACTTATTTGAGATACAGACTAAATACAGAATGGGTTTGCAATATTGTCTCATACATGCTTGGTTTTGTAAATAATATGATTCCCTCTAAATACAAATAACAAAGGTCATCAAGTTCATGAGAAACAGCATGGAAGACTTTTCTCTATTTCAATGCAGTATGCTTTATCTTTTCCATTACATTTCAATCTCCCAAATGGTTCTATCCCATACGCACACAAACCATTAAAATCCATAAAGTTTAAACTATGGAAATTAGAACTCCTCAGCTACATAACTGAAACAAATCGCCTAATCTACATCACATGTTTATTCATAAAGCATTTTCTTAGCGCAGTTTAGAATAATATATTATATATTCTGACAGTACCAACACAGAGAATGAAGCAGAACGCTGCTGTTGCCAGTAACATGTTTTTGTTTTCCCATCAGTGCCATGTGACTGTCTCCTGTGAGTCTACATCTTATGCAAAAAGATACCATAGTTCCATAGTTCACATCTGATAGTGTGACCTTTGTACAGGATGGGACTACCACTAAAAAACAGTGAAAAGGAGAGAGGCGCACAGTCTAAAGTGGGCCATAAAAGACACTTTCACATACTTAATCCTATTCTCTGGACCCTTAGTTCACTTGTGTCTCAACTGGCTGCATGATGAATGGGAGTGCACAGGAAGACCAGGCTTTATACAGTGTTCTCATTGCCACTAGGGACAACAGGAAATCAATTGTAAAACCTCCAGAGAAGTCATCAGCGCACACAAACTTACCCTGAAATATTCACATGTCACAAAATGGTACTTCCCACTGCTCTGTGTCTGCATGTGTCTTTAGCAAAAAAGTGTTTAGATGAAAGGGTTCACCTAGCCCAGTCTGACTCTGAACTCTGCTGTATTCTGTGAGCTTTGAGATTTAATTAACACCTTCAGGCTGTGTGAGCCTTTACACCATGTGCTGATAACAGCCAGCTCCACTCCCATTGGGAGTTTTAAGCTATTTTTATGTCTATTAATAGTTCTGAGTATGTGCTGGCCACACTGATCAGAGATTCTTCAGCTGAACTTTGATCGTAACATCAGAGGAGCTCCTATAACTCAGGAGGACCCTTTTACCTCAGAGGTTAAAGCGAGCTGTTAATTCTACATAATTGTTGTGTTCACAGGAAAAAGCTTGAATGTGAATAACATGAAATGTTAAGACTGAGGCTTCAGATATACCCAATACCATGTGAATATGTATCTTTTTTTTATATATATACTCAAGTTCCTTTTGGCCAATGTGTGCGTGTGTATGTGCTCTTTGTAGTACCAACATTTTAACAGAATGTTATTTTCTCTACCATGTGCTGTAGAAGTTTTCAGCCTGTCAAAGAAAGGGTGGAAGTAAAAGGCTGGAGTCCGGATGTCTTTATTTACCACCAATACAGGCTCAGGGGGACTTGAAAAGTCAACACCATATGATTTCAAAAGTGAACATAGTATGATCTTTGAGTGTTCAAGCCCCCTGACTATGCTTCCAAATGAGGAGGTTCATATAACAAGTGTGGAAATGTATTGAGACTATGAAGGCTGGTGTGCTCTGGTTAGACAGCATTATGCTACAGTTTAGATAATGGTCTGCCAATGGTATGGCAAGGGAAGATGACAGTGCAAATATGGATCCTGTGAGGCAATGTTAAACTGAGAATGAGAGTGGTGGATAAATGATTTAAATTCTCTTACACCATGGTATTCCAAACTTTTTTCTCCCAAGATGTCATTGTAAACTTGCAGCCAAGGAAATTGATCAATGGAAGACAAATCTATAATTGTAGTTGAAATGGGTACATGCGCTTAAGATGGAAAACATAACCGACTATAACACCAAGAGTGACCTCAGAAGGACATTTCACATGTCTTATTTGGTGAAATGTGGCTGCCCAACGATGAAATAAACTTCATGTGTTTACTTCAGAACATTACGTCCCTGTCACTTTTGTCACTGAATCTCTCATTTTTATTGGCACTTTGCAGTGATGATGCAGCATATCAATGAAGAGCACAGCTACACCAGTGTACAAACAGTGAAAATAATAACATTAGTAGGCTGGAGAAATAAGGAATTTGCAAGGTAATTAGCACTAATGATCTTTTTTATGCCATGGTGATTAGGCAGCATGTGCTCGTGCTGCCGTGTTCCAGAGGGACGTGAAAAGGCGAAATCCCCAGCTGTTACTCAAGCATATATAAAATAATATTGTGTCTCTAATATTTGGCAGTTGTTACCAAGAAACCAATCAAATATAATCTTTTAGTAAAACAGGAAGTGTAGACCTCCTTCTTCTGATGAGAAGCTTTTTTTTATCTCTTCTGCATAATCCTGTATTATGAATAACTCTGACAGACATTATCATAATCATCACTATTTAATTAAATCCAAAGAGCATTGAATAAATATTTTATAAACAGCGGATTCATCCAGGGACCTTATCAAAGTTAATTTTTCACCTTTGTAACATTTAAATAGATTTTAAACACTAGTAAACACAGGAGGTTCAGGTGGCCATTATAAAGGTCTGTGTTTATGGACTCAGCAGATGCATCTTAACAACACAACATTTCTAACGCCATCCAAGTTTCAGACTATTATACAAATAACAAACTGATGACTGGGGATTGCAAATGAGAGTAGCCTGAGCTTGTCAACACTAGAAAATCTTTAATCATGCAGTATGAGTCCATTATCCTTTAGATACTGTGTGAAGTGTACAGTGTGAATTATTTGTCACAAGACACTCTATTGAACAGTTTTAGAGTCTATGTTATCTTTGCTTGAGTGGGACACACTGGGCGAGTAATTTATTAAACGCTATTAATATCTAACCTATTCAGATGAGATTCTACCTTCACTTTTAGTGCAAATTTGAGCCAGACTGACAGTGACTTAAATCCCATAGTTGGTCACATTTTTATGTTAACACACAATAAAAATACAGAGACTGAGAGACATCTTTCTTTGAGGAAAAGAAAAATTTAAATTCCAATGGCTCCTATATACACCATATTTTGGTGGATGCATTCTCCTGCACATATTCCCACCTGCAATCTAGAACCAATCATGAACAGTGTGTTTGTGTAGCCGTGTGCACAGTGAATCAGACTCAGTCATTCTAGGGGACACACAGGGTGGCTCTATATAGGCTCTATTCACACTTACCAGAAGACCTTGGAAACATGCAGCTGATGACTTCCAGTGTCGTTATCGAGAGTGGGCATGTACGCAGCAGCGGTCTTCACAACCTGCCAAAGCTTTCCATAGGGGACGTGACTCTAATCGCATCTTCATTGTCACTTACAAGCAATGAATTAACTTTGTAACTGTTGATCTGCTGAACATCGAACATAACAGAATGCTACAATGACATATACATATATACATATATACATATATACATATATACACATATACACATATACACACACACACACACACATATATATATATATATATATATATATATATATGTGTGTGTGTGTGTGTGTGTGTATATATGTATATATGTATATATAATTATGTTATTATTATTTTTATTCAATTAGACAAATTATAGTACACAGCTTAACAGGCAATTTATAGAAGCCAGAAGAGCCCAAAGGAAGTGGTCATCCGCATGTTTCCAAACACCTGCCGGTTTTGTGACACAAGCGTGAATAGAGCTTATTGACATGTGCTTGAACCTATAACTTGTGTGGAGCCAGTGCACAGGTGTGGTGGATTCTCATTCACAGTGTAAGCTCATCGTGGCATTTGAAGGCCATTAATGCATGAGCAGGCATATAATCAAGCACACGGCTCAGGTGCTACATCAACACAGATACTATGAGTGCAGAGACATGCATAGGCACACTCTCTGACCACACAAACATGGACCAGTACATTTACTCACACTGACTGCAACAGACACCAAAGGCAGCAGCTGTATTGTGTGTTGTCATTACTTCATTATTAGGCAAATAGAGAGTTTAAACCTCTCCCTATACTGAGCAGTCTGTTCTTTTAAATGGCTTCATTTGAGGCTCAGCCACACTGAAGGACCTGTCTCTGCTGTTAACGGCTTTATATGCTCCTTCCCGATGAAAACCTTTGCATTGTCCCACCTTTGAAAGTTAGCACAAAAAGTACTCTGTGGTTGTTAGGTTGGATTGCATAAAAAGACAAGAAAAACAATCTTAAAAACTCAAGCAAAGTAAACCACATCTATCACACAGTTCTCATGTAAATGTAAGTAAATTTGTTCTGAGGTCAATTTTATTTTGAGCTTCAGTATTGAACCTGTTATGGTCACTGCATGTAATAATACAGATGTATGGAACCCCACTAACCCACTATAGGACTGATATAAGAAAAGCCCAAAAGGCTGGACTCTCCACAGAGGCACACGGTACTGTTGTCCCGGTAATGGCTAATCGCTGAATGGGTTGCTAAGGTTTTCTGTGCACTATGTGGGTATTATCTTGTTAAAGCAGTATTCTAAAGAATAGACACTGGGCCTGCCTTGACTCAATTTCATGGCTGGGCTCTTCAGTATAGCCAAGAGACTGGTCAATTCTTCCCCTGAACAGAGAGCCACTGGACAGTAAAGGCCCATTTCTAATCATGTAGAAGACTGGGGTTACTGTGATGTTTATTGACAGCTTGTTAGATGAATATTCTCACTCATATTGTACATCTGATTGCAATCTGAGTAGACAATAAAAATAAGAACTTTAGTCACTTACATACTGAATAATAAGAGATGAATGGGTGGGTTGACTTTGACAAATGCACTCTGTTTTATTACATTCTGCTACAGTAATTGATTTAGACCAGATGTGTGTGTGTTATTAGGAGGTTTGGTCCCAGTTTGTTTAGTAGCCAGATGTACAGAGCTGTGGTCCGACAGTGATGAATGACAGGAAGCTCATATAACATGCATATATAATGAGTACAAAACTTTACGTGATGGTATGTTTAGCTTTTTAAAGGATTCTTATTTCTAGTAGACAGGATAATTTATGTTAATAATTCCAGTTTACTCAAGTATGGATCATCATAATGGCATGGAGTTGAATGACCATCATAGTCAAACTTAGAAAGTAGAAACTTAAAATATAATATGGGCAAACTTTAGTGCTCTGCTATCAAGGCTCTATAGCTCCATTAAAGTAAATTAATACATTCATTTTGTATAAGCCAAAATGTTGTAAACACTTTAATTTAAAGGTTCTATTCGGCAATATAAGGTTTTCGCATTATCACATAAAACTGATAATGATACGCAGTAAAGGCACAACAACTGAAAAGTTAAGCTTGTCACATACTGAGTATGTGATGGAAATGTGTCTTTGCTCTATATTAAATTAGAAGCACTGAAATGACAGGTTGTGTAAGGAGCGTGTATTTGGGCCATGTTCTCCTGCTAATAGGGTTCACTTTTAGACATCCCTATCATTAGTGGGAGTAGCAGATTTAAGCTGGCGTGCAGTGGTTCAGGTCTGCATATGTAATCTTAAAACGTCTGTCTGTCTTTCTCTGCCTGCCTGCTTTTGGCATGATGAAAACCAATCTGAACTTTTTAATAATTTCACCAGTGGGAAGGCTTTAATTAGTGGCATAAGTTGTCCAATTAGAAGCCACCAGGAGCTAGTGCGTCTGAGAGGGAGAAGTTGACACAAGCTAATATGCTGAAACCTGGAAAGTACAGGTTGAATATACTAGTGCACATCTTCAAAGTGATAGGAAGGAATATGGCTTGTTCTCAAAAAAAGACCACACGACCCATGGTCCATGAAAAGGACATTTTTACGCACATGAATATATCTGCTATTTGACACAAAAATAACGTCAGCAATAAACATTTGAAAACTTTTGGACCTTTTTACCAAATAAAAACATAACATGTTTGGACTTATTCTTTAAGTAGGCCTAATTTAAAAGATCACAGCCTTGATGCCCTTAAGCTCATATATAAAAAGATAATGAAAAGAATATACGTTTCGGGGATGTCGGCTGACCCCAAAATGGGCACTTATTTCTACTGGAAGATAAATATTGATGAAACGTCAATCGCACCAGTTTTGGTTTGTTTGCAGGTGTGAAAACGGAGACACACTGGAGACTATCTGATACATAATAATTTTATTGCCTGGTGCAGACCAAATAATCAAACCAGCGGTGTGAAAACGCCCTTAGAGATGTCCTGGAGCAGTTAAAGATAATGTCCAGAGAAGCTTAGAATTAATTAATAAAAGTAATAATCTTATCTTGTCACTGAAGGACTTCTAAAGTAGATACAAGAATGGGACGGCAGGTTTAGATTGTAGCAGATCACTTATAAGTCATTACTCCAGCTTGAATTTAATTGTTGATTGTCTCTTTACTGTTTAAAACCTCATTTTAATACAAAGGAAAAGGCTTAATATTTTGCCTGTTGGACCCATAAAGAAAAATGATAAATATATATGTGATTTTTTTTCTGACAAACATTGTGATTGTATTTGAGATTCTTGTTCTAATAGTTGGATTTGGTTCAGAAAACAATTGCTTAAAATACAAATGCCTTTCTGAAAATGTCAGGTTGGAGAAAACATTTTTGTGTTTGTAGTGGAAATGATGTTACCATTGTGTTTGGCCAATTATAACCACTAAAATTATTAAAGTGATTGTGATTTGGTCAAGGTAAATTAAATAAAGGCCTAAGTCTAAAATGTCTCTTTTGGGCTTAGTCATTATTCACAGAATTTCAAACATAGTCTAAATGTATTAACTGCAATCACAAATATTCTAGCTTTCCTGATTTCTATCTTGATGTGAGATGATCTGGTTCCCTGGACAGCTGTGTCCGGGAACCAGATCATCTGCTTCATCTGCTTCTCAAAATTGTATTTATTATGTTTTTGTTTTGTTTTTGTTTTTTTTTACAGGATGACCCATTTCTTTGAATAGATATCACAATTTTTGGTCTATTGATTTCTGAAATACTGTAGCAGTACCAAATATTTTACAGTTTACATGAAATTTTCACTTTTACATTTATGTTGTAGACTATATTTCAAGCTCGACTAGACAAGGCTTAACCTGAACTCTGACTTACAAAAAAAATAACCTATGTGACTGCATCCATATCTGACCGAGCATATGGATTTCCTGAATTCAAGTGGAAATAGCTTATTGATTGTGCCTAACCATTCTTGTTTAACCACTGATAGGTGTAATAAAGCTGCTGGATTCTGCTTCTTTCTCAGCTTATATGTCCATTTTGTGTTCTTCAGGGTGATGATGTCCTGACTGTGATCAAAATGAAAGCACAGTGGCCAGCCTGGCAGCCCCTGAATGTGTAAGTAGCCTTTATATCATGCTGTTTTCAATTGGTATGAGCTTTTAACAGTACCACCAAAAAGGTAAGTAGCTTTTATGTTCACTTATCCTGAGTCTTATTTTGGGATTGTGTTAGACAAAAACAAAAATACACAAAAATATGGTGAATAAATAGCTTAGACAGACTAATAACAACACTGAACATTTTGGCGAACATTTGAAGTACATAACACCCTCTCACCCCAAAGACAAACTTCAAAATGCTGAGGCTACTTTCAATATATAACATTTAATTTCTTATTCATGAGAAAAACAAGAGGCATGTTGGCTCTTTTCCCACAGAACAACTTCAGTGCAGTAGAGCCTTGCATAGTAATATTTTCCTAACTGAGGTCTCAGTGAGGGCCATGACTTTAAGCTCCAGTTTGTAATTGAAATGCCTGACCAGAGCCCGCTTTGTTCTCACATTACATCGCTACTAAATGTAAAACTCCCACGGAATATATGGATATGGGCAATCCCGTTGTGGTTTAGATACGCAACACAGGAAAGGAGGAAGGGATCCTTTGGATTACTACACTAGAGGACAAACACTGCCGAAATAGTTCTTGGTAATGAGGTTCTAAATCTCATCACTAACGATTGTGAAAAAACAACACTGAAAATTAAACTTTTGATTAGTGGTTAGAATTGTGCTGTCATCTGGCTCATCCATTTTAGTATAATACATGAAATTATTTTATTGCTGTGCAGATGTGTAAATATGTCATAATTTAACACAACAATCAGGGTGTTTTTCTAGTTAATATCTAAGAGAGGTAACAATTAATCAACAAATAAGAAAACTCAATGTTCCATGATTGCTAACTTAAACGTCCGATACACAAAATTGACAATTGTGAGCTTTAAGACATCTTAGAATGTTTTTACCTCCTCTAAAGGCGTAATCCTGAGTAATCTTGCACTATTAGCCTGTCAACATTTGCCAAGCTCAAAATGCTCTGTTCCACCTTGTGATGTCATTAAGCAGTTGTTAACATAACTGATACCTTCTACCTTGAATTCAGTAGAGTAAATTTGATGGTTATATATGAGTGAATGTAACAAAACACAACTCCAGGTATGTTTTTGATGAGAAAATAACATCAGAAGGTCAGATCAGAAAATAGCATAACACGGGCCTTTTAAAACATATTTAAATGTACCTTTGACATTTTTCAACAAAAGGCTGCTTAGTCTTTATAATGCCCTCAACATCACCATATACTGAATGCGTGAGCTTATAAAATATAAAACAACTTGCATAAAGCATTTTCTACCTGAGACAGCGACTTTTATGATATTTAAATTACCTTAATGTCAGAGGCTGCCCACACAGAAAGTAGCTGCTAGGCTCAATAGAACTGGTGAGTTTTACATGACAGACTTTTTCTGCATTTGCACATAAGAAAAGGTCTCAAAGATTTGTCATATCGAAAGAATTCTGCATAGAACAAATGGCACAGACTTTATATATGAAGTAAAGTTATTTTTGACCCTAGACCTTTTGTGGATCCAGCCATTTTCATTCATCTTAGCTATCTTTGTTCGACTTCACATACAGAATAAAATAGCTATAGATTCTTTCTCTACTTGCACAGTGTTGTCTCCTTAATAAGAACGCCCTTTGCTGGTCTCTAGGTTCATTTGATTGAGCAGACACAAGTGCTGTTTGTCAGAGGCACCAAATTGAGAGGTGTTTGATGAGAGAAAACTGCTAATGAGCCAAGTTTTATTTTGGGACTTTCTGAATTCACAGCTCTTTTGTGTTGGAGCACTTTGATAGTACAGTGTGATGCTGCAGAAACAAAGCATTTTTTATCCATACACTTCCAAATCAAATGAAATAGATGGCAATTTTTTATTGTATGACACTGGATATTACCCTTTAAACTACAATAGTTTTCCCACTGTGTTAATGCTATTCCTGTGCCTGTGTTTATGTATTTGTTTATTTATTTATTTATATGTAGTGCCATTATTTGTTATTGAAAAATCTAAGTTATTGAAAAATCTAAGTTCTATAAAGATTAATATTTCTGTAGCCAATTTCTGGCATTTTAATGTGGAGCACAGGTGGTTGCTGAAATGAACCCTGCCCCCCTGTTTTATAAGAGGAGGGAGCTCAGGAAACTGCAGACAGACTGTGCACCCTTCAGAAACATGCTATCTGACGTTATGGATCTAAAGTCCCTCTTGGCTTCGTTAAATGGCATTATGGTGCTTAACTGATGATTATGACTTTTTAAATGTCCATGTCAGGGACTAAGCAGAGAAAACAAAGGACAAGGTATAAAAAGAAGTTTAAATTTAATAAATTAATAAATAATTTCCATCAACAAAAAATCTGGGCTTACTAACTTAAAGTCAACTGAACACAACCCCAAAAAATAACCCACCAGACAGTGGACAGGTTATAGTGAACAGGGTTGCCTCTACACAGATCTAACCTGAAGCTTGGCCTAGTGGTGTCACTTTATGCACTATACTGTGGAATAATTTTTAGCAATTATAAATTGTTATAGTAGTGATTATTACCTCAAAATGTCTTTCAACACAAATAATTAATGTGCAAGTATAAAAGGGTCTAAGACAAAATCATAGAACTTGCTTCTGTTGCCTACATTACAAAGTAGAATCTAATTTTTGTTTGTCCCTTAGACGAGCTGCACCCTCAGCTGAGTTCTCAGTGGATCGCACACGGCACCTCATGTCCTTCCTGACCATGCTGGGGCCCAGTCCAGACTGGAACGTGGGTCTGTCTGCAGAGGACCTGTGCACCAAAGAATGTGGTTGGGTGCAGAAGGTGGTCCAGGATCTGATCCCATGGGACGCAGGCACAGACAGTGGGGTCACATATGAGGTCAGGCCACTTTCTTTTTCACTTTGGTCTTTAGGGTTACTGCTTGGATTTACTCCTTTACTCCTTCTCAGCCATCTAAACCAATTAACATAATGCTAATTTAATAAATACATATAAAAAATCACAACAAATTTGTATAACTGTAATATGGTACATAAATAAAATATGTACTTAACTACCTGAATCCAGCTGTGATATAAAAGCAGTGGTTTGCTTACTCTCTTTTATTTTGATTTACTTAGATTTATATTACCTCATGAAAATGTATTGACATTTTGACACAGCTCAAACTGCTCTGCCCTCTGAGTAACCCCTCTCCTCACACCTCTCTGCAGCTGGCTCTTCACACTCGCCCAGTCATCAAACCTCTGTCTCTGCACATGTTCTCACTCTCCCCTTCAGTGTCATCACCATACTATATTCTGCTCTACACCGTCCTCCTGCCATTACCATATCTCTGTTTGGTCATTTCCTTTTAACGCACACAAAAGCAATGTATTCTTCCTGAACAGAAAGAAAGGGCTGTGTCAATTGCAAAGCCGGAGCTGACCATTGCTATCTGCACACAATTTGATAATGATTTGATAATCAAATTTTAGCTTTAAATAAAGTCCACAAAATAGCTTAGGCCAGATGTGTGTTTGAGTAGACCCCTGGTAGGCTAGGTTAAATCTAAGCTTCAGCTGTCACATTATTATCTTACCATTTTCCACTAACAGGCAGAGGACTGTTGCAGAGGCTGCAGTAGAGAGAGTCATTAACCCTCCAGTAAAGAGTAAAGTCTTTATGTCTTAATTAATCAGAGTACTGCCCTCCCGTCTGCCCCTCCCTCACATTCACTGACCTCCTGTCCTGTGCTCTCAGTGGACATGGAGACTGGACTGTATAGGCCAGAAAGCCTGTGGCAGCACTGTTCTATCAGCCTCATGCTGGCAGACCTTTATTGTGGACAATTAAGCCTCTACCATAAAAACCACAGCCCTCTAACTCAGCAGTATACTGTGTGACCCGTCCTCTCTCTGACTTTTGTGCTTTGCTCAACTTTGCTCAGTCACTTTGGCTGGCAGTGTGTTATTTTGGTAGTCCCAAAGTTTCACTGTGTCTATCTGTTTTTTTAGTCTCCCAACAAGCCTACTGCGCCTCAGGACAAGATTCGTCCTCTGACCAGCCTCGATCATCCACAAAGCCCTTTCTATGATCCTGAAGGGGGCGCTATCACTCCTGTGGCAAGAGTTGTAGTGGAAAGAATTGCCAGAAAGGTCTGTTACCAATACAAAAAGGACAATGATGATAGGTCATATAAATTGAAAACATGCAAAGGCACTCAAGGACATTCTATCAGATTATAGGTGGATATGCGGATATGTGAACATATACGTATAGCTGCATATTCTAAAAATCATATTCTACCACTTCACTTCATTTAATGGAAATGTACTAACAAGAGGCTAAAATAAAGTATTCATTTGTTCCTCATTCTGTGATTACGCACAGCATGAAAGATGGAGACTGCAACAGGGCTGTAGTGGCCTCTGGTGGTAGGGACCAACAATTACATGTTACACAATAACCCAATAACACAATAAGTTTTTTTTTTCTTCAAATTTTACTCATGTAAGAAATCTGTGTGCACAGGGTGAACAGTGTAACATTGTACCAGATAATGTGGACGACATTGTGGCAGATATCGCCCAGGAGGAAAAGGAAGAAGGTGATGATTGGTTTTATATTGTGTGTGTGTGTGTGTGTGTATATATATATATATATATATATATATATATATATATATATATATATATATATGGTATATGTATGTGTGTGTGTATATATATATATATATATATATATATATATATATATATATATATATATATATATATATATATATATATATATATATATATATATATATATATATCATACATATGGACATCTGTCAATGATTTATTAGTGTACATATGCCACATATATTACATTTGTTTTGTCAGATGATACTCCTGAAACGTGTATCTACTCAAACTGGTCTCCATGGTCAGCATGTAGTTCTGCCACATGTGAGAAGGGGAAGAGGATGAGGCAGAGGATGCTGAAGGCCCAGCTGGACCGCAGTGTTCCCTGCCCACATACACAGGACTTTGAGCCCTGTATGGGCCCTGGGTGTAGTGATGAAGGTATATACACTTTAGATTCTTTTCTTTTTTTTTGACTCTTTGAAATGCTTATGGTTTCTGATACTTTCCATGATTAGGAGCTTGGATGGGCACATAAAATATAGCTGCATAAACCTTACAAGACTTTAGTTTTTACCTCTGAAAGGGAAATAAATAAACAGTACATTTCCAACAACTGTCTACCCCTTTGAATTTGTTTTGTTTAGTTTGTTTAATAAAGAGCTGCCAGGTAATCACTGCATTGAAAACACAACAATTATATGTCTGTATTTGTGCCATTTGAGACTAGATGAGCTGACAAACCATTTTCCTTTGAATGCGTATGCCTGAGCTTCGCCTTGTGTGCAGATGGCTCCACCTGTATGATGTCAGAATGGATCACCTGGTCTCCCTGCAGCCTGTCCTGTGGAATGGGCACCCGGTCACGGGAGCGTTATGTCAAACAGTTTCCAGATGATGGTTCAGTTTGTACCCTTCCTACCGAGGAGACGGAGAACTGTGTGGTCAATGAGGAATGCTGTGAGTTCAGTCATGTACAGCCACATAAAGTGTATAGATGTGATGAAAAGTTAACAATCATGCTACTTCTCTGATTCTTTTAGCTCCTAGCAGTTGCCTGGTGACTGAGTGGGGTGAATGGGACCCATGCAGTGCCACCTGTGGTCATGGGATGAGGCGCAGGGAGCGTTTTGTCACACTGAACCCTGCGGACGGCTCCATATGTGACACTGAGCTGCTGGAGAGGGAGAAGTGCATGATGCCTGAGTGCCGTGAGTATAGCAGCATTTACAGGCAACACATCCACAATTCTAGATTATCTAGACAAGTGCTTCTTAAACCTTCCTCACCAGTACCATTTAGGAAAATATTTGGCTTTTCAAGAAGAACCAGGTCTAAACCAGGTCTAAAACAGGACTATTCTGTGTCTCAACTAGGGTTAAAATAGATCTAAAATAGGAATACACAAGTACAACTCTAGCTTTAATAGTAGTATTGGTTTGTCGATAAATTGGACAGATATTTAGACTTTTTAGCATATAAGCTATCACCCTTAAATCCCCAGGCTGAAAATCTTGTTTTGGTCGATCTGCTGCCTTAAAAAAAATACAAAGTATTATTTTAACACTAACCCATTAACGCTTAAAATGCCTGCAAAAATGCCTATAAATGCCTATGCTATTCTAGGGTAAAGGACCTTAACACCTGAGGGTTTTTGACGGATTGTCAAAGTTTATGAAAACCTTAATATCTCAGCCTCTGAAGCACATAAAAACATATATATATATATATATATATATATATATATATATATATATATATATATATATATATGTTTTTATGTGATATATATATATATATATATATATATATATATATATATATATATATATAGATATATATATATATATATAAATTGCATTTAAAAGGTAAGAGTCTCAGCTTTTATTAAATTGTGTCATGAAATTTGATTAAATTAAAAATTAAATTAAAAATTAAATGAAAATTTGCATAATGAAAAAATTAGGACAAATCAACAATGCAGCAACCAGCATAAATGGGTTAATATGAACAGAAAACTACACAAAATGTGACAATGCAGCTATGTTATGGGTTTGTGGCAAAAAGAGGCTGTGTGTGATTTTGCAGTAAATTTAAATTACAGAAATTGAGGAAAATAATCAAAATCTGCCCTACACACTGGCCCAGAAATATTGGCAGACCTTATCAACTGGTTGCTCTGGATTCTAAACAATTGGTTTCGGCATCGGCTGTGAAAATACCACACTGGTCGATCTCCGGTTTTAAACAAGGAATGTATCTTAACGGCTCACTATGTAACTTTGCAGAATGCATGTTTTTCAATATATTTAAAAAAAGGAAAAGCAAAATAGTTTTGTAGTGCACGTTTAAGCAAATATTAGAAATATTTCAAGTAACACAGTTTGAGACGCACTGATCAGACACTGACAATTGTTTGGAGAATGAGTATATGGCAGTCAGACAGACTGTTGCCCAGCATGAGTCTGCAGTTTAATTAATGACAAACACAGCGATTCAAATCCTACCAAATGTTGTGAGTATTTTCTAATCCAATTATCACCGACATAGTGCTGATGAGTGCTCTGTACAGACACCATCCCCTGTCTGCTGTCTCCCTGGTCGGAGTGGAGTGACTGCAGTGTGACATGTGGGAAGGGCCAGAGGACTCGGCAGCGCATGCTCAAGTCTCCTGTGGAGCTGGGGGACTGCACTGAGGAGCTGGAGCAGGTGGAGAAGTGCATGCTCCCAGAGTGTCGTAAGTGAAAAACATGTCTGCTCACATCCATCTTTGTTGGGAAAAAGGTCAATACATAATGGTTCTTGATCACACTATTCCAGCTTCAAACTGCATGGCAAAAATAGAAAACTCTTCTCAAACAAGTGATAAATAAATGTGTAACAAACTATCCAACAAACAAGTCTTTTTACCTTTATGTCACATTTTTTCACTATAATATAAAGCAACTTAAAGCCTAAGTATTTTAAGTATTTAAAATTAAGCACTCTACTCACTATGAAACTAAATACATTACACAATCATAATGACAAGTAATAAAAAAAATACTCTTGTCTCTTCAGCCATTGACTGCATCATGACAGAGTGGAACGAATGGTCGGAGTGTAACAAGTCTTGTGGAAAGGGTCACACCATCAGGACTCGGATGGTGATCATGGAGCCACAGTTTGGGGGGAATTCCTGCCCTGAGATCATCCAGAGAAAGAAGTGTAAGGTCCGGAAGTGCACTCGTGGACAGGCCAACAGTGATGAAAAGAAGAGACGGAGAGAACAGAGAGAGAAGAGGAGAAGCAAACAAGGTCGCTCTGAGGGGGCAGCTGAGCACCCAGGTCTGTTCCAGGAATATTACTTTTTCTCTTCTTTTTCGGGTCATTGTTGATTGATCAAATCATAATCACATACAGAATTTTCAGTTGGCCTAATGTTACATGGAGATTTTAAGATGCCAAGCTTCATTCAAAAGTGACATTATTTAGCCTTGTACATTAGACAATTGACAGTTCAACACTTGTTTGATTCAAATAATTGTAAATTGTAATTTAAGAAGTTCTAGATAACAAAAAAGTTGCCAATGTATTTATCTGTTAATGTTCTATAGGATGCAGAATGAGGCCATGGTCAAGTTGGACAGAATGCACCAAAATTTGTGGTGGAGGTATTCAAGAGCGACTGATGACAGTAAAACAGAAGTCCAAGAGCGCTCAGCTGTCCAGCTGCAAGGACAGGAAGGAGATCCGGGCGTGCAACGTGCACCCATGCTAGGAGGGGGCACACACGGACTACACATGTGAGGGGACAGTGCCCAGCAATACTGACACACCGTCATACATGTGCTCAATGCAAGACTGAGCAGGGATGTATTTTAAACTAATACATCCAAATATAAATCTGTGTGAGAGAAGAGGCTGTATTGGAGGTCCATAGGAATCAGGTTTAAACAGAAAAACAGGTCCTGTCCATACTCAACGCCGTGATACACAGACTGCAATGTTTTACTCTGCCAAATGTAAAAAATGTACACTGTCTTATATGACATCCTTGTAAGGTACACCCCAAAGCTAAAGCACAGGTGCAGAGCCATCCCAAGACTTTTTATGCTTTGTTTCTAGAACAAAGAAAACCCAGGCGACTTTTTCTCCAGCTCCAATGTTGCAATGGTGTACATAAAAGCTCCACAACTGATGTATCTGTATGATTTCTGCCATTACTAGTTTGTGCATTATATATATATATATATATATATATATATATATATATATATATATATATATATATATATATATATATATATATATATATATATATATATATATATATATATATATATGAATATATATATATATATATGAATGAGAATGTGTCCGAAGATTCTTACCAAAGTCTTGTGTAGCTGTTTTCTAGATCTCCCCACTTTCTTCGCTGTTGCTGTAACATATTAATATTTTGGAATAATATCACCTTTACAATAAAAGTAAATGTGACAACATTTCCTCCAGGTGTTAATTTATTTATTGCAGTCAAGCATACATATTGTTAAGGGAATATTTTCTACCCCGGTGAGGTGCTAAATGTAGGGCAAGTAAGGATTGGAGCTTTTTTTATTTTCTGGAAGATGTAATAGTAGCAGATGGCCACTAGATGGGGATAAAGCATGGTCTTTGTTATATTTTCTTCTTGGAAAATGAACCATCTATCTAAATATACATTTTAATGTATAAATCTAAATAAACCACACAATTATGAGTTATTATACAAATATAAATGCATGTTACTTGAGATACATATGTTACATATGTACAGGCACCATGATTCATCAATTCATCTTTATGACTTTTCTTCAGCCTTTAAATAAGACTACAGAATTCATATTTTTAGGTTTGAACTTGTCAAAGAACAGTGTAAGTTTGTGGTGTGAACTATGCCCCTGTCTGCACACATCCGGGTAGGTGTAGCAGTTGGGGGATGGGCAGGTGTCATGCCTGCTTCACGGTGTTACTCCAGGGACAGAGGTGAAAAATTCAATACACATCACAATGCTTCTCGTGTTTCCATGCCAACACATGCACACAAGGGGCAAGCCTACACACTTAACAGGCTCAGGTTGCATACTAAGTTAATTGTTTTGGGCAATGCTGATGTATCAAGATCGGACAAAGATATGCCGATGTGAAAACTAAAAGATATCAGCTTTTAGAGTTATAATCATTTCAGTTAGGACTCATCCAGTAAGGGTGTACAATTGGTTCTTTATTTTTTATTTTTTTGCACCACTCATTGTTCATTCAGATATGACGGTATTACCATAACATGTCTGTGTGATTTTATAATGACTTTCTCATTGGTCTGTCATGAATATTAATATTATCAGAAGTAGTAGTCTCTTCATGTAAAAAACACACTCTCCCACCTTTTTGTGCAATTTTCTGCATTTCTAAAAGTCAAGTCAAATCAAGAAAGCTCTGTTTAAAAATAGGAAAGGATTTTGTCTCAAATCCTTTGTGGTCATTACAATCAAAAATGCCACACATGGTCAGCACATAGTCATTGGTCTTGGGCGAGCCATACCTACTCCAAAATCACTGATTTTAAAAGGGTTACAATAAAATTTGAAAAACAAATGCATGCATTGCTGTAAATATTAAAATACACATTTATTTTGTCTTCAATGATTACTTGCACAAAATGACTTCATATTTGTAACAACACATCATTCAGTACATGGCATGTACATGGAATGTACAGTATTTGTTTGTCACTGAAATGATATGTCAGTAGATTTCCAAATTGTGAACATAAGAGTGAATGGGACTGCTCTCAATGATCGTCAAAACATAACCCTATAATAATGAAGTGATATGATAATATCCCCTAATGATGGTACATAATGATCTGTTGTGGCAATAATGTACACACAGACAAAGCCCACCACATGAGCAGCACATGAAACACTGAAACATAATGATGAAAACACATCTGCCAATGTTTTGTGCATGGTACATATCATAGACCTGGCCAAGCTGATTTAGCATCTGTCTAACAAAGTGACAGGCTGTCATCTCATCTGCTGCACTCAACACTTTTAGCAATTATTTGTCACCAAAACATTTGCCTATTTAAGATTCTCTTTTTTTCTTTCTTTTTGTTGTTGGCTACTCTGCTTTGTGTAGTCACTCATGCATGAAAGGAGGAAAATTAGAACGACAAGGAAAGGGTTTGAAGGGGATATCAAGGCTGCAGTGGCTGATTGATAGGAAAAGCATGCTCAATTTGCTCTTTTGTCAGATGAAACAAGCCTAATCTATTAATTGACACCAAATAACAAAACAATAGAGCCAATTCATCCTGACATAACACTGCATACCTTCACGTAAGGCAGATCAGGCTGCACAGAGAGACAAAGGAAATATAGGGTTTCATAATCTAATAATTCTCAGTGTAAAAATCAATGAAACTACTACAGTATAGCTAGAACATTTCTCTACAAATTTATGTAGGCTATGGTTAAATGTCCTGGCTGGAAATCTGCATGGTTTAGGACTGAGAACACTGTGCTGTCTGGTTCCATAGTCAGTCTGTTTTCAACAATTAGTAGTATACAGAAAATTGACCTCTTCAGTTGTGTAAGCCCAGCCCCACCAGTAAAGCCTCATCATGGAGCTTTAGCTGTACGCATGGATCATTTGAACAGTTTTTCATTCCTTACTTTACTCTCTTATACTGGTGCATGGAGAGGCTCTTCTCAGTGCGAGCACATGGCGATTTTCCTGCCATGTTGTCTTCCTGTTGCTGGGGAAACACAGTTTGCAGGAATTCACAGCAGCAGTAATCTAAAATTGACTGTCATTCTGCAGCACTCATGTAAAGCTTCAAGAGATGGCTGCTATACCAATGCAGATTTTAGGGGATTCAAGTACTATTGCACAATAATACACAGAATTTAACTACAAAAACAGGTATGTGAAATAGCAGTTGTAGCAGTAGTAGCAGTTTAGGTTTATAACTGATGTTATGACAAAAGGTTAATTCATTTTATCATTCCAGTTCTGATATATATTTCAGTTGTGATCAGACCACATCAGCATCATAATCTCTAGAAAAAAAAATAAAAAAAATAAAAAATAAAATAAAATAAAGGATAGATTTTCCCATCTCCTTTTCAGAATGTTGAACACTCACCTTTTTGACATTATTCAGTGATATATTAAAGTCATTGCTCGGCTGAATGAGGATGTGCCACTACCAGTGTAAAAATTCAGCCTTAGTCTACTGCTCATCATGACCAATAACTGTCTTAAATCAGGCAAAGATCTTTGAAGGAGAGGCCTGTGATTTCTTAATGAAGCCGTGGGCCCACACTTAAACAGGAGAGACATGAGGCTGGAGAGCGTTCAGCTGAGGTTAGCATCAGTTTAGTCTACAAAGTCAAACAGCCCGTCTTGTTTAACATTAGGTCACTCATGTTTATTAAGGTACCTCCTCTTGTAGTTAAGAAAAAGCTAAATAATATTACTTCCCCAATCAGTCCAGGTTACTGCTTGTTTTATATCACTCCCCAAATTAAGCAAAAAGTTACATCTAAAATGCCCTTAACGATACAAAGGAGCTGTCATTTAATACAGCATGGTTGGGTATATCCATTAGCTCCATTTAGAGAGAAAATAAAAGGAAATACTCTAGCATGCATAAAATAATTGGACTGAATAATACATAATAATTAAAAACATATTATACAATTAGAATTGTATATTAAAGCACTACCATCATACCCGTGCCTATGCTAATGCTTGACCTTGGCTTAAATTACATTAAAACTGGTGGCGCAAAGTGAGAGTGTCGCAGTGCATTGCATTAGATATAATTAAAAAAGTCTTAGTCTGGAAAATATCATGTGTTTACTGATACACAATAGCAGCCATATCTTTTTACATCAGTAATTAACTCCTTTCTGCTTAGAAGCTTTTCTTTAAGGCCTTTCTCATAAGCCACCCTTAGTCTAATTAGCGTCTCTTGTTATGAACGTTTCTCCCCTTCGCCTGCTGCTTGTGAATAGTGATTAGGTGGCTTGTTTGTTGTTCGCTGGGCTATCCATAGGTGGGTGTGCAAACTGCAAAACTGTGAGGTGGTACAGAAATGATACAAAAATGTGTTTGTTCCTCCTGCCGACTGGTTTGAGTTAATTAAAGACAGAGACAATGAAAAAACATATAATTAGACACAATCAAACCCTGTTCCCTTTGATTTCTATGTCTCTGTTTATGAAATATGATGTAATTTTTTCACCACACAAGGATAAACCCAGGACTGAGCCTTTATCTATGTTGATGGCTGAATACTACAATGTCATGAATAATTGAGGCAATTGTTTATGAATGAAAAAATGTCCAGATCTAGATTACGAACAAAACAGAATTATGTAATAGCCTTGGGCAAATAACTCTATGACAATGAGAGATCAAAGAAGATCAGAATTACTAAATGGGAAACTTTGAGTTATTATTATACATTTGTCTTTCTTAGCTTACCTAGCTTACCTATTCTCTACCTTGCAAGTTTTTTCAATTTTGATCAAAGCCAGAAATCTCAAATGAACGCAGGATGACTCCATGTCAGAGCCAGGCAGAAATAGAAACCCTTATTCCTATGCAGTTTAAGTGGTGTACAGTAAAGAAGAGTTGTAATTTCTGAATGGTCAATATTGGGACAAGAAACCAATAAACCAATAAAATCTTTTAGCATTGATGACTGTGTAGAACTAGCATTGGTTCATTTATTTTCTGCAGACTGTAAAGCTTACAGAGTCAGCTGTGTTGTTTGGAATTGTGTGTATTATAAGCAAAAGGATATTGTAAAGAAATATACAGTGTATACATATTGCTTTAACATTTAATAAGTACTTGCCATACATGTCAGTGTATTCATAAAAATCCCTATACTGCAGCCTATATTGATTTCCATGCCATAAGGAGAAGACATAGGATCGATGGACTATCACTCCCAAAGGAGATTGTTCAGTGTCTGTAGTGTAAATGACTGCTGCACAGTTATAGACGCGTACACATTCAGCTTAGCACTGTCACCCACATGCCATGGATTTGTACTGGCATTTAACTCCTACTGGGGCACCTACACGAGAACTAAGAACACTGATACATGCTGCTAAAGGAATCATTATTTGCTCAAAATGTATATTATGGGACCACTGTAAATAAACAAGTTCCTGTGAATGTGTTCAAAACCCATCATTTCAATATGTGCAACTTTCTTGTTTTTTGTGAAAACACATTCAGTTGTCAGTTTGAAATGTCATGCAATGACTCTTTATATTGTTTGGTTTTAAAAAGTCCCTGCCTAATAAAGCTATTTATGGATTAAGCCATAGCCCTATTAGTGTACAAACATACATATCTGTTATTTTGCTGCAATAAAACCATATTTGCAAACCAATCATCAGTCAGTACTGACTGCTCTAAAAGATGATGAAGCATTAGTTAGATGTTTATGACCATTTACATTAGAAAGACTAACCCAAACCTTCATAACCTTAACCAGACACCGACCCCATACAGCAGCACATGCTCAAGTGTATTCTTATATGCTGTAGGTCAACTGTATATTGTAGTTTTAAATTATGATTAATAGTTCATGCTATTAAGAGAGTGATGTAAAAACACATGAATAACATTTAACACAGCCAAGTAAATGCCTGTATATTAAGACCCCCTACATTTAATAATGGCTTCAACCAAACCAACCACTTGGTAATTGATAACTGCATAACAAGTAGTTTGTGAACGCTGTTACAAATGTATTGTACATGACTTATTATTATACATATGTGTTCTTTTTGTTACTGGCTTATTTTAAATGTTTATCTTGTCTAACATGATATTATTGCTTATTTTTGCCATGTGAATAGGTTACTAAGGAACACTATTTTAAAGCGATGCCCACTATTGAGAAACCACAATTATTTAACCCACTGATGATAAAATGGTTAAAAACGTATCCACATTGGAAGCTTTGAGATGCTTTTCCTGTCTGTCAGGCTGAAAACCTGTTGACTGCCCATATCCAGAAGCTGAGGGTAGGTGCCACCTCAAGCGTCACTGTGATCAATCCCTTACACCCAAGAATGGGAACGGACAGGCATAACCAAAAGACATGAGAGCTCGGAGGTACTTGCTGCATGGTTACCACAGCAACCGAGTCTGTGGGGGTGGGGTGCTCGGGGGGCAGAAGAAGAAGATGGGGTTGAGGAGGGGTTGTGTCATCATCTCCAGCTTTTCAGATAGACTGGTGGTGCTAAAGGAGATGGTTTGGTGCAGTGGTTGAACTGATCTTCAACACACAAGAATGACAAAAAAAGTGCTTCAGTGATTTTCAGTTTGGTTAGATCTCAAAACTGATGGGACAGATGACAAAGCGTCAGTAGATATGAGACCAGAGTCTATAATACATGTTTGGTTCGTGGGCGTCTGTTATAATTTTAGATGTATGAATGAATAAAGAAATGGATTAAAATAAGAAATGGGTTCACAGCAAAATAGTGTTTATAGCTTAAATACATGTTCATTTTTACTATGGGCATTTTTATTGCCCTTATCTTACAACTCGAGGGCATTCAATACATCCAGCCACAAACATGTTCCATCTGATAAATTATTACTGACACACACAGCTAAAGGGGCAGGCAGGAGATGGCTTAATGTCCTCTGGTAGGCCCTGCAGAAACATGCATTATACAGTATGTGTAAGTATACACATTAACACAAAGGCAGGGATGGCTCCATGCTTTCACACACATACTCTATTCCCCAGACTCCACTGATAAAGCCATCTCAGTCAGACATAGCTGCTGATCAGAAGGGTGAGTGAGCTATGCATCCCATTCATCACTAGCAACAAGTAAAAATGCCTCTCTCAAACATAATCAATTAAACATAGCACATCTTGCATACAATACATAATAATAATAATAATAATAATAATAATAATAATAATAATAATAATAATAATAATAATAATAATAATAATAATAATTTTATGTGTAATACACTTTACTCAAAGTGCTAGAGCAGGTAAATAACATAAAACATAATTAAACACATGCAAAAGAAAGAAGCACTACGTATACAGAAAATGGTTTTCATTGCATGTGTTTCAGTAGGATATATATAAAGTATTCAAAGTGAGTGGTTTTGAATATACACACACACACACACACACACACATACACATACACATATATACATATATACATACATACATACATATATATATATGTGTGTGTATATATATATATATATATATATATATATATATATATATATATATATATATATATATATATATAAAGATTTTTTATATATATATAATATATATATATATATATTATTTATTTTTTATTTTTTTTAAAGTAAAGTAAATACAGTGTACAACCTTTTATAGGTGTGTCCTCCCACTGGGCTCTGCAGGTTTGGCAGGTGTTAACCTCTTCTTGCGTGCTCCCTCCCTGAGGCAACACACGCTTTCACAGAGCAACGCCTCACAGTCCCCAGGCAGCTGTGTGCCATTCACACATGTGGAGAGACACATGTGGAGAGACACATGTCTACATTTCACCTGCACATATTATAAACCTACTCCAAAGCCCTGAGCCCTCCAATGACAAAGATATATTGTGCAGAATTTTTCAAATTATTGCTTTTCAATTTTCAGAATCTAAACATGCCATTCGATTCGTCATAAAAAATATTTATTAATTCTGAAAAGTTTTTTTTTTAATCTTCTGAAGTCTTTATTTAATTATAAGAATACAGGTTTGGCCATGACGCTGTATTCTTTGATATCCCACTCTCGCCATGATATGTAACTTTGAGAAAGGAATGTCTACCAAAGTTTGAACAAGTACCCTGACTGTGGAAGCCATGTACCCTTTGTCCCACTGGAATTTGCTATTTGGCCCCTACTGACCTCGCCTAACCCCCACTCATGCCTGCAGTTTCCAGTTTTAATCAAGATTAGTGGCTTGTGCTCTGCACAATGTCTTGTTCAAATTAAATTTGCCAAGAGACTCACAAAGACTCAAAGAATATCCAAACAAGGATTAAAGACCTTTTACAGAAGATCTGCATATCTATACATGTTTCCCTTATAAAGAAACTATATTGACTGAAGATCCAAATATTTTATATTAAATAAATAACAAAGACACAGATAAAAAGACACTTGGATTTGAATTAAACAATTTCTACAAAGACACTCCTTCAGAGAAAAGAACAGTGAACTTGAAAATTCTATGAACTATCATCAGTGATTGTGTTTTAATGTTGATTTGTAAAATCATGTGAATGTTATGTGAACACTTTATCTGTGTAAAACTAGTTCGTATGGTCCATTGTAATGTGAGAAAATGTTGTAAAACCCCAGTTTGGCAATCATCCCCCACGCATCTATCTCCCATTGGCCAGAGCTCAGGGAGGAGAGGAAGTGGAGGAGTCCTATCTGTGACCCTGCCACATTTTCTGCGATTAACACTGAACATGCAGCAGTTCGACCTGGAGATCACTCCAGGAGAGATGCAATGGGAGTAGTTCTGTGTAAAAGAGAGACACCGTCCCAAGTTCTCTCTGTTAGGCTATGCCCGTCTCTTGACGTGTTTTTATTCAAATTTCTAACTAAAAGCAAAGCTTTCATATATTTTTCTAAATTTAAATCTTTACATTTTTGGTCGATTTTTGGTCTGAATCTGGACCAGTGCTAATAGACCTCATGGACCCTAGAAAGGTCCCCTGTTCCTCTTTAAAATAGAGGCTTCAGCATCCTTCACCCTGATGATGCTCAAGTTGGAGCTACTGTTTAATCACATTGCATTATTCATCTGTCCCAGCCCGTCTGATTCAGATTTACAACGTCAGTTCTGAAGATGTCAGACCAACCCTGAGGAGACTACACTGAAGGACCTCATCACCGGACATTGACTCCAATGAATTCCAATCAATGAATTCAATTACCCCATTCTTTAAGTATAGGAGTCTCTTCCAAAACTTCGAGAATACCCATTCCTCCCTACATAATAGACCCTCAAGCCTCTAGCCAATTCTTTATAGGTAGTCTGAACAAAAATACCTTGCTTAAACTGAACAAGGTCCCTGGGTGCTGCACTGCAGCTGCTGTTTCAAACGTAAATCATACACTTCCTCATATGGTGAAAGCAGTACCTCCATTACATCAAATTCAATTAATAGTAACATACCTTGAATGCGTTCACACTTTATTGTTGCCTTGTGATAAAGACTTAACTAAAAGTGTCTGTGCACAATTATGCATACATGAATACAGAGCAGAAAATCATCACAAATGATATTCAACCACATAATCAAACCTGTGTAAGATAAGATGAGGGAAATGACTTGAAGATGTGAATCTAAAAGTACACACATTTCATGCATAACTGCTTCTTAATGAAATTCTAAACATGAGGCTAAGAGAGTAATATCTACAATCAAATTCTATTTAATCCAATTTTCTCTGGCCACAGAAAATGGCCTGTACTATTTTTAGCTCTTCCCACACATCACTAGTTATACTTTGGATATTATGAAGAGATCTGTGGCTCTACTCCACTTGACTGAACTTTTCATAGCTATCTGTTCATCTGAGAAAATCAATGGCGAGTTTTAATCAGCAGATGTTTTCTGTGTCTACTCCACTATCTTCCAGCTTGCTTATCTTCAACATTTTTATACAAGATAATTCTAGGAAATTGATAGAATTATTCTTTAGACTGCATCACTACATGTGCCAGAACTTGAATTTTTTGGGAAAGTAAAACATGTATTATATCATAAAAAAGACATTTATTGTTTTGTCAGACCATGCAGTAGTTTATGAGATGACTAAACAATCAGCCTTTGTAGTGATTATTATGCAGTCCACCTCGGGACATCTGTGGTTACAAATCTCCTTACCTCATCACTACAATGGAATCAATGCACCACACTTTGCAACACTACATATTTCAAAATTGGACATAAAAGCTATCGACTCAACTAAAATGACATAGCATATTCATTTGTAGTCACGAGGTGGTGCATCAGAGTAAATTGCATGAAAAAGATGATATGGACTGTTTCCATTTTTCTGTCACAGCTGGATTGCTTGTTCTGAGATTCCTTGGGGCCCTGGGTACATTTGTACAACCATTTGTGGCTTATCTGTGATCATTCCTGCTTATCTCCATCTGTCCTGTCAGACTGATGGGACTTTGGAGAGTTACTTCAAACACTTCAAAGAGTTTCTTCTAATTCCAACCAGGAAACATTCTCAAGAAGTGGATGAATAAAGGAAATATAGAGGGCTGTTGTATGATAATATGATATGATAATATGTTATTGTTTAAAATTAATATGAAGCTGATTAATATGGTTAGATTAAGTGTTGAATTGCAGTATTGGGGGTTTTCTAATTGTGGGCTCAACACTTTGGGTTGATTGGGTTTTTCCCAAAACTTCATCATGCTTGTCAAATCCTTCTCTCTGCTCAGTGGGAATTCTAACATGATATTCTAGCCAATTATATGAGGGTGAAAACATTTTGAGACCAGTTATCATTAGCATCATATGTAATAAACTGTGCTTTAGTGCACTCTCTGAAATATAACATAGTAACCTTATCAACAATTTATTAATCTATAGTATGCAAAATTGGCTCTTGTGCACTTTAAACCATTTTAGAATGTTGTCACCCCATCAATAACATACCTGGAGTTGTGTTTTGTTTCATTCACATATTTTTGAGTAATCCTTTATTACTAGTTTGTTTATCTGCAAAGCTAAAAATGCTCTATTTCACCTTGCGATGTCATTAAGCAGTAGTTTTCAAGTTAACAACTACCTTGTTCAGCAGCGATCGGTAATTCCAGGTCTGAAATGATCCAAAAACACTTGTTTTGTACTTCCTGTATTACCACATGACATCACAAGGTGGGAGTGTTTTCTGTTTGAGAGAAGAACGCAGCCTAAATATGCAGAATTTCTGTGTTAAACATGTGTGAATCAAACAAAACACAACTTCACAACTCCGGCTATGTTTCTGATGAGGAAACAACATTATAACATAGATCAGAACACAGAGTACAATATACAGGCCCGTAAAGCTACATTGTGTTTCTTGGACCTGATCGCATGTACATCCCTGTCAGTCTTTGTTGTTCCTTCTTTGGGTAAAATATGATCAGCACATGCCAAGTCAAAGAGGTGATACCCAGATGTCAGTTTTCTCTGCTCCTAACACAATATTGAAGCCAGTCTCCCTTTGCATGTATTGGTAACATTGCAGTGACAGGCTGATGTATTCTTGAGGATGGATCCAGTGTCTTGATATTATGAGTGTTTTCTGTCTACAGTTCTACAACCTCCTTCCCCTTCAGATGCAATTGTTTTTTTTTTCATTTTACCACGTTTCACCATTGCACACAATATATCTCCCAGACACAGAAATATCCTATGTGTACGTTTCTTTATATAAGTTGGAGAAACATGTTGAGAAAGAGCAGGGAAAGAGAAATGACTGGAGAATTTCATCTTGTGCGCCCTCCTGTCATCCTTGTGCAGCTTCTCAGGAAAACTAGATTCTTGGTTTGATTTAAAGAGCAATAAAAAGCTCACATTTGTTGCTTCAAAACAATGCATTTTAATAATAAAACAAAGCTTTTCATATTCAAATTATCTCAAATATAATAACTCAGCTCTAAAACCATTAGCTGGTCACCAAACAATATAATTTTTTCAAGTTTCAGTATTACTAATGGATTTGACCACTGAGAAACTCTATTATTTCCACTGTTTTCAGAACCACCATTGCAATGTAGGAAATACACTGACTCAAAATTGTTCTGAACAGGAGTGTAGTAGCAATGGAATATCGTTACAAAATAGTAAAAATAGGTCTTTAGCAGTTGCATCAATGGCATAACATGCTATAACAAAATTGAATTAGACTGTATTGAGGTGGAAACCAAGGCTGGAGACCGCGTTATTGTGGATATTTTATAATCCTGTAGTGTTTGTCTTTTAACCTCAAGCAGAACTAATGCCCTGATAAGGGAATAGAGGCAGACAGGTTCCAATAATTAGAGGAGAGAATCCTTCTAAGTTTAGTGGGGGAAGGGTGCGTGTGTGTGAGAAGATTGTGCCGAGAAGAGAGGCTGACAGAAGAAGAGTTGAAGAAAAATGGATGAAGGGGGCCTTCTGTCTTTTAACTGTTGCCATGGACACCAAGAAAGCTGACTTACCGCTTACTGCTGTGTGAAATGGTTTACAATCATAGATGCAAGCACACATTATTCGCTCACTAGAGACAATGAAATCAGCATTTATTATCTCAGTTATTTAATAGATGGGATTTTATGGGTTCTTAAAAAAAAAAAAACGGGTTTATCTTCTGTGTGTAGAAAGACTGTGTGTCCACTGGCCTCTCATTAGTGACATAAGAAGGAAATAGATAATAGACTCACTTAGCATCCTCAGTGGTGCATGCCAATTCTGTCCCCGTTTCTATCAAAATCACAAGCACAATAATACAATTCAACTTTTATAAACTCATCAGCTTACTTTAAATTATGGGTTTTGAAAAAGCAATTGCCTTCATCAAAAAGTGAAATGAATATGGAGTGCACAGAGAGAGAGAGAGAAAGAGGGCTAATGCTAGGTCACTCTTCCATGTATTTGATTTACTGCTGTAGAGTCCCATGGGAACATTTTTGATGCCACTTCCAGAAGCCACCCACATAATGTAAAAGAACAAAGGGATTGCTGAAAGTGATCAATATTTGGTCCACAGGGAGATGAAAAAGAAAAGAAGGTTGTCACTGAAGCTCCCGCTCCAGTGATCACAGGAGGGCATTTGTTATGTAATATGACGCCCATCTAAAATCTGATACTGTTACATTTTCGCGAAGCCAGAACACATTACTATTAGCCTCACATGCTACTTTCTATGTGAAATAGTTTCAGTATGAAAACGTCCCTCTTGTCACATTTGAACCTTCAAGCCCATCTGATTGGACGCAGGTTACATCCACGTAAAACCGCGCCAGAATTGGCAGTGTAGAATTGGGCGTCCTTTGCTTTTCTTTTGTGTGCCGTATTCAACTTTCTCTCAGGTGCTTGAATGCGCGTGACCAAGAAGAGGGAGAGAGGGGGGGGGGGAAGAGAGAGAGAGAGAGAGAGAGAGAGAGAGAGAGAGAGAGAGAGAGAGAGAGAGAGAGAGAGAGAGAGAGAGAGAGAGAGAGAGAGAGAGAGAGAGCTGACTGGCCGCCTGCGGGAATTCACTGTAGCGAAAGTCCGGCTTTGCAACGCGTGTGCGCGCATAGTCTTTCAGCACCATGGAAAGCGCACGACGCCGCAGTGACCACGCGCGGATTCAACCGGTGGCTCTCAATCAGACAAGCGGAGTGAAAGCGCTGACATAACCCAAAACAAAGTCATAATATTCTGTTTATTTATCAAGTAGGTTTTGTTTCATGAGGCACTTTCAGTATCGTAATTCACCGTAGCTTTGTCGGTTGGATCGTTTGGGTAGGCGTGCCTCTGGATAAGTGCTCCCGTGCCAGCGTAGTATTGTAATAGGAAACTGTAAAGGAGACGCGCTGGTGAATCACGAGACTCTACATTTTTAAGGATGCTGGTGGAGGGAAATGCCTGGAGACAGAGATGACGAGATTTGTCGAAAAGCACTTGAACTCCTATCAGACCTTTGTTCCAGGGGCGAAGTGCCGAACGAGAATTGCCTGGATTTCACCTACTATTTCCGAGACCTCGCCAGGCCACGCTACTCGGATTCAGGTGAGGAGATTATCTCTTCTGGTTTTACACACGCACTACTAAGGCATTGAGGTGAACTGAAGTGGGGCCCAAGTCGTGTGCTTTGGCTGCGATTTTATTACTATCATATAGTGCATAGTACTGAGACAGCACAGTCAGTGTGGCTCATTAGTTATTCCAATTCTAAGCCTTATGTCTATTTATAGTTACACCATATCAAATCTTCCCGTGCTCGGGAACCTGTGCATGCAACTAACAGGTGAGTGCACACTGTATAACCGCTTAGAGGAGGTACAAGTGGTGTTCACCACTAGAGTGAACTGTGGGCACAAGCACAGATTCATGTTTGTGTAGTTGCTCACCTCATTTCATTCATTAAAACAGACCAATCATCAGCATGGGACCATTTAGCCCTTTTGGCCACCTTTTCTTAACTATTCATACATTCTGAGCTGTTATAAAGACTAATTGATTTGTTCAATGTGCATGGTGTGATGAATGCGTAAATTATGTAATATACTTTGATAACATGCAGTAGATCACTGACAAATCTAGAATAATTAGAAGAAGAATAAAAGAGCTGGAGATTCATCACTTTTTAGCAATCCCTTGTTAACATAATACCTAAATTTATTGCTGCAGATGTGATCACAAGCCAAATTATTTTTGTATTATGTGAAAATATTTTAAACAACACATTTGTAGTTGTTTTGTCTTGCACATAGAAAATGTGAGACTTAAAACACTGCCTTTTCAACACTCCCTGGCCTCCTACACTGTTGCACCTCCTAAGGTCCTGTGCTTGAAAATAGGCCCACTACATTTTCTTTTTATAATCCAGTCTCCAAATCCATCAGGACTGTACTTCCCCAACACCCGAGCAGCACTCCTGCTGCCTGCCAAACTGTGAGCAGAGTGTCCCCACACGACAAGTCCTTCACATTTCTGCACATTCTCCTCACACATCTTCTGGGGCTGGAGGAATGAGATCTCTGAGAGGACACTTTGTCTGTGAGGAGCACTCTGGTGCCCACACACAGGCAGTCTGCTGAGCCGCTGCTTTAGAATCCCTTTGGAATCATATACAACCAAAACTGTGTCTACTGAGAGGAATAGGTCCTCTTTTGCTGTCTTAACTTGAGCTCATTTATTTAAGATGAAATCTTACACTGAAAAACCTATAGCAAGATTTAAATCAACAGGCAGCAAACTACACAGCGTACAGACACAAAGCTACACTTTCTTTTGTATAGAATGGATACATTTAATGTATAGATTTTGATTTGCACAGTACAGTAATATGGGTTGGTGTTATCTGTAACTTTAACTTAAAAGAGCATTTATTGACCATAAATGCAAATGTACATAAAACTAGATCTCACTAAATATTGTTCTGATATGGACTGCATACATTAAGCTACTTTATATGTATAGAAAACATATAGTCTAGTCTAGAAATGTCAACTTCAGATAGCCTCTGTGTGATAGCTAACAACAATGCTCTGATGCAAATAAATGCAGAATTATTCAGTGCTATGCGCTGACACTCTCAACCTCCATTTGCCACTTTAAGCTTGGTATTAGTACATAAAATACATATTTTACTGTCTGTTGATACTTTTTCCCCTTGACTATTTTAAACATGGGATCAATAACAGGCTTATAATGGAGCATTTCTTAATTGCCAAAATGTTTATTTATTCATTGAACTGTTTAGGGTCTAGGTCAAAACAGTTGGTTAACACTAAGGTGACATATGGGCATGGGGTTGCATGCTAATGTAAAGACATTAGTTTTCCAAAGATACAGAACAAAAAAGCATATCTGGCTTTGATTCAAACACATAATTCCTCTTGTGTTATCACTAAGGAGGATGAATTATGACTGCATATGAGACATTGCATGTGAGGGGCTGATAAGAGATTTCACTGCTATCAGAATATTATACTAATCCTGACTAATCTTTTCAAAGGTAGGAGGGAAAAAAACACATACAAGAAAAAGAAAACCAGGAGACTCAACCAAAGCTATTGCATAGGATTCACTACAGGTCCATCAGTCCATATACTCTTCATCTGTTACTAGATAAGTACATGTGATTTTACAGGAAAGTGAGAAACAGTAACGCTGAATCTTATCAACTTCCTTTAACAATTAACTGTCTGTTCAATAAATCGTTCATATACAGAGCTGCATACAGTATAATGTGGCAGTAGTCCAATATCATACATCTTACTTACATCATCATACATCTTAGTCTAATCTAGTCCAGGCCAATGGGGCAAAACCATGCCCTTACTTTGAGTATTTCTACTTTCTTCCTTCTATTCTAATGTTATTCATAAGCCTGTAATGTGGGGTCACTCTTGGCTCATACTTCCTGCTTCTTTTCCTTGCCTTAGATGTGTCAGTGAGCCTGCTGTCCTTGGTAGTCACTGCCTGCGGCCTGGCCCTGTTTGGAGTGTCTCTCTTTGTATCATGGAAGTTGTGCTGGATCCCGTGGAGGGAGAGGGGCCTATCCCCAACCATCAAAGATGCCACAGGACACCTCATCCCCACCCTAAGCCCCCTGCCCCCCCAGCCTGCCCCGAGGCAGCCCGTCTACACAGCAGTAGACCCCCCTGCACACGGCCGCCGTAAGTCCTCTCACAGCTCCATGGCCCGAGAGCCCACTCCAGTGGCATCAGTGGTGTCTGTGGAGGCTCCTATGTCCCCCATGTCCCCACCCCCTGTGGTCAAAGCCGCCCCTGAAGCAGCCATGAAGATCAGTCACACATCTCCAGACATACCGCTGGACGCTGAGTGCAAGACCAGGGAGAACGGAGTCCATACCACACCACGAATACAGCGGCAGACCACAGAGCCATCGTCAAATGGGTAATTTCTTCTCATAATATACTTTCATTCAGTTGAGTAGAATCATAGTTTTATATACATTTAACCGTTTCATGAGTCATGAGACTACTGACATTACTGAAAAATTTATGTCTGTATTGAGCTGTGAAAACATGCAATTTTAACTTAATATTTACAGAAACTATAATGGAGATAGCAGTACTATGAGGAGTTTTGTAGTAAAGTCATCATTAACATTATATATGAATTACTTTACAGTTACTTGTAAAAGTCCTTTGAAAGTTGTTGACTTTTACAATTGAGGATTAAAATAAATGAAGCACATCTCTTTCTTATTTACAGACAAGGCTCGATCCGCCGACACATGAACCTGTCTAACCCAGACTTCAATGTGGCCCAGTTCCAGAGACAGGACTCTCTCACTGGAATGGGTCTTGGTTTGGGGCGCCTAAAGCCTGAGCTGTACAAACAACGCTCCCTGGAGGGTGATGAGGGTAATCGCAGAGGAGGCAGCTGTGGACGCCTTAATTTTATCCTCAAATTTGACTGTGACCTGGAACAGTTAATCGTCAAAATTCATAAAGCTGAGGACCTTCCCGCTAAGGACTTCTCTGGTACTTCTGACCCTTACGTAAAAATCTACCTGCTGCCTGACCGAAAGACCAAGCACCAAACTAAAGTCCATAGAAAAACCCTGAATCCAGTTTTTGACGAGGTCTTCCTGTTCCCAGTCGCATATTCTGAGCTTCCCACTCGTAAGCTTCACTTTACAGTCTACGACTTTGACCGCTTTTCGCGACATGATATTATTGGTCAAGTGGTGGTGGACAACTTCCTGGACCTTGCTGATTTCCCCAGGGAGACCAAACTGTGCCGTGATATCCAATATGTCTCCTCGGTAAGTCTGCCCCTCTCCTCCACTAACAAAACAATGTGAAGTGTCATACTATATCTGAAGGGCCATGCATACTACAGATTTTTCATTATGCAGCACTCCCTCAATAGGCTCTTGTACACTCACACAGTCTATCAGATTAATGTGCATAAGATGTTTTATCACTGGTGTTTGATCTGATGTAGTGTCATCATAAAAGGCATAAAAACATGGATAAATCATGGAGTGCCATTGGGTTTTATGGCGTTTACTGTAGAACAGAGCAGGAAGAGGTGCCTGAGAACTGTACTCAAATAAAACAGTAGTCTCTGCTTGTGAATGGATTCAACACATTTAGTGAAACTGACAGCTTCTGCAACTACTGTAAAGTTACTTTGAACCCACTGCAGTCAAAAAAGATGAGTCAAAGTTTGAGCATCGTGTCTCTCATTGTATTTGACTTTGGTTCTGAGGCAAAAATATTCCTTTGAAAAATGTTTTGAAGCAATGACTCACAGTCAAAACCAGTCTCTTAGAAAGCATAAATACATGTTTAGTCTCTCATATTCTACACATGTCTCCTTCAGTAAGAACAAGTATTTGATTACAACAAGTGAAGTTAGTCCTGAAACTAAGTAGCAATAGCTCAGATATGTGTGGTGCGCAGAGAGAAGAGAACTCCAGTGGTGAGAATTGATTGCCCTTAGTCTTAATGACATGAGTTTATAGACTGCATCAGTTCAGTTTCCTCTGACAAAGAGTGTGACTCTACACTATTGAAAGGTGCAGTGTAAAGAGTGCGATGAATAAGATTCTTGCTGCATGTCACCATTGTGCTTTGGTTCAATCACTCTCAAGCACAGTGAACAATGAAGAGTCTGATCGTCATTGTGAACATGACCCACTTCAGCTTTTCACACATAATAATACAGTCAGCATTTAATCTGTGAAGAATGTGGTTTGATTCATTCACATGACCATTTAAACATAGAGACCAACCAACCACTGTCTAAAGTGGATACTAAACTACTCATTAGTAGTGATTTATGTTATGACTATAACTCATTTACATGTGGGTAATAAAAGTCACATAAAATGTAATTAGCTGAAGTCTTAGTTCCTATGTTTTTCTCATGCCCCTTTCTTCCCACAATGTATGCAAATATCTGCACTGCACTGCAGCCATTTCAGTGTAATGAGCTTGCCCACTCATCCATCTGTCAATCAGGGTTAAAATATGGCAGCAAAGTTACTTGGACAAGATGGAAAAAGGTTTAGAGACTGTAACATTTGGACATTTTTGTGCACAGTGATATTATGCTGACACATTCCATCTGGAGAGAGCCTGATGAAATATTGTAATCATTAATGGCCACATTACACACAAATGACTCTTGTGATGTTATAATGTTGTTACCTCATCAAAAACATACCTGTTGTGTTTCGTTTCATTCATACATGTTTGATTTAAGTATCCATTTATTATTAGCCTGGTTACATCTCCAAAACAGTAAAACTCTGCACCATCTGGTGATGTCATGTACATGACATGTACAGGATGTTTTCAGGTTAACAGTTGCCTTTTAGTTTAGTAGAGATCGGCACTTCCAGGGCTGAAATTATCCAAATGATTCTAGTGAAGTTGTGTGGAGTTCAAAAACAAAGTGGAGCACTTTCCATATTAACACATGACATCACAGGAACAGTGTTTTAATTTTGGAGGAGAAGTCATCTTAAATATGCTGAGTTTTGGTTAAACATGAGTGAGTGGAAAAAAAAACTCCAGGTATGCTTTTATGAGTGCAATACAGGTCCTTGTAATTTTACATTTTGAGTTTGATGATCAGATATGTCCTGACAGCTCAAACTTTAAAATGTACCAACATAAGTCTATTCTATCCAAAGCATCTCAGTCAGACTCCATCCACCTTTGTTCACTGACTTCTTCTCCTGTGTCACTTTAACCTGTGTCTTTAACCAACAGCTCCAGTGATATCTTGTAAAACTCCTTTCACTCTTGCTGATACTACAGCACGAACAGATGCACAGAAAACCAAACCCATACACAATACTTTTCAAAGGTGCCAAAAGTGCCTTAAGATCTGATAACATCTGAACTCTGTCATGGCCAGCTGTCTGTTTATATTGTATGTTTTAGTATAAAGTGGTGACTGTAGACACAACTGGACCATTTGGTTGGTTGTCGGAGTGGTTGTATGAGGCAGACAGTATAGTGTGCTTTGGTTCTCACCTCTGTAGTGGAGTTTATTTTCAGAGCATGTGATAAGCGAGCGGCTGCCTCTCCCAGCTCCACACTGGTCTCTCTCTGAAATGTGCACGCTGTTATTGTAGGTGTGTGGCAGATGGAGGTGCGGGCTATAATAGAAAAGTGTTCTGACAGTGAGACAGCAGATCAGTTGTCCAAGGAAAAGAATAGACTCTTGTGATTGTGAATGATACACGTTCACAATGTTTTTTTTCAATTAGCAATGCATTCTGATATTGAACAATTGTAAGAATGTGTACAGAGAATGTGTTTGGCAAGGTACATGTTAGTGGGCAAAAAGTAAAGTACAAGAACCAAGCAACAATAAAGATATATACAAATAGGGTGTGTTTGACCAGGGCTGCATTGTGCTGTAGACAGGGCCACAGTACTGTAAATCTTGGAATGTGACTTCAGTCTACAGGGGGCACTATCTATCAAACATGGTGCAACAGGAGCAAACTGGTAGCTAACACCCGTGCTTCATAGAAAGAAGGTTCCGGGTTAAACTCCATGTGTAGCAGGCCAGAATCCCCCCCTGCCAGAATGACCCCGGGGTAGTTCTGGACTAGGCGTACTTTTCATCCCCCTAGGCCAGAATTCCCCCCTGCCATGATTGTATATTACACCTAATATCACAACAATAAAACACAAAAACAGTTCTTACCTACTTTGTTTCTTTTCAAATTTATATTACATTTCAGTATAGGTCACACTTATTGATTTGTTTGGCAAACTGACATTAAATGTTCACATTACTAGTTTTAGAACTTACTAGTACTAGTCTTTTCCTATTCACTAGAACTTCTACTTAGCTAAAACATCAAAATTAAAATATTTAGGTTTGTTTTTTAAGTACATTCAGAAATTCAGTGAAGTGGTCTGACTTAATCTCTAAGTATATGTCAGTTTCTATATCCTGTAGATTGAAGGAAGCTGGGTAAGTGGGCCACTGTATACTTTCAACTGCTTTGGAGTATACAATGATGACTGTGTTGTCCGTGCCAAGCAGTGATGCTGTGCACATGAGTTCAGCATCTGTTGCCCAAGCACCACATTTCTCTATATCATTTGAAGCATATACTCACTGATGGGCTGGTTGAAGCTACTAAGCTTTTCACTGATACTCCCACTTATGTGCTGCACAACACTGTCACGGACAGCAAGGTGATGCTCTTCACTTCCACTGAAATGTGTGCCAGATTAGACCACATCTGCAAGTTTAGACTGCTTAAAATGTTTTTAAGCAGTTTATCATCCTACCTGCCAACTCCCACATTTTCTATATCTATATCTGTATCTGTATCTGTATCTGTATCTGTATCTGTATCTGTATCTGTATCTATATCTATATCTATATCTATATCTATATCTATATCTATACCTATATCTATATCTATATCTATATCTATCTATATTATTCACATAGTATAAGCATAAGCATTTTTTAATAATTGTGCATGTGTCATTGTATTTCAGGATAATGTGGATCTTGGAGACCTGATGTTCTCTCTCTGCTACCTGCCCACAGCGGGCCGACTCACCATTACCATGATAAAGGCCCGTAATCTGAAGGCTATGGACATCACTGGTGCTTCTGGTAATTAGAAAGTGTGACTGCATGTAAACAATGTGCTTTAGAGCAGTAATCATGAATATATATGAGTATTACCCTCTCATCTCCCCGCCCTACATCCACAGATCCATATGTGAAGGTTTCTCTAATGTGCGACGGCCGGCGACTAAAGAAGAGGAAGACGTCTACGAAGAGGAACACGCTCAATCCTGTTTATAATGAGGCCATTGTCTTTGATGTGCCTCCAGAAAACATCGAGCAGATCAGCCTTTTGATCGCAGTGATGGACTATGACCGGTTAACATCTATTTTTATTACTCTGCATGCACCTTTTACATGGGTTATAAATCTGAGAAACACTAAGATTTAATTAAACTGCATGCATTTTATTGACGAGAGCTTTTTAAGGATCCGTTTTATAGGTTTTTAGAATGCAAGTCTTTTTCATGGACACATTCTCTGTCTTTGGCACAAACAGAGTGGGCCATAATGAAGTAATCGGAGTGTGTCGAGTTGGCAATGATGCAGACAGCCTCGGTCGAGATCACTGGAATGAAATGCTCACATATCCACGCAAACCTGTCGCTCACTGGCATCCCCTGGTGGAGGTGAGTGCATCTGACAGGTGATCTGACAGGCCTGTCTGGGGCTGTATATAAGGAACCAGCAGAATATGTAATAAATTCACCCAGTATTTCAAATGGAAATAAATGCACAGATGAGGTGCCGCAAAGAGGCTCTTACAGTATGACAACACTTTACTATTTCTGCATGTTTTATTAACCCTACATGTTTGGTATTTCGTACAATATTAAATTTGGTTACATTTTATAATAACAACAGCTTAATTAGACTTAATGCATGAGCATGAAAAAGTACTGAATTCATAATGAATAATGTGAGAAAGATTTGAGAAAAGTAACGACTACATTAAGGAATTAGGGGTTACGGTATTAATTAAAGTAGTTAGTAAGCCTGAGTCACAATCAACTGGTTCGTTATGACTATTAAAAGTGTAGTTATTTTAAGGTGTTTCAGAGTGGATTGTCAGCCTCTATGATTCTATTGCTTATAGCCTCATTCTCACTGTGGCAGACAGAGTCACTACACAGTTGTGGTTGAGGGGGTTTAAAGCGATTTGAAACTGTCATACCATTTATGCTTTTAGAAAAATAGATACTCAGTGGTGGGAGGAGTGAGGTGCCAGGTAAGCACTTGTGTTAAGGGAATTTCCTAGAAGGCCTCCTCTCCTCTTCCTTTCTTTATGATTGAGACATGTGATGTGTTGTCTTTCAGAGATTATTTGACTTGATGATCTTCTCAAATAAACATGTGGGCAGAATGTGTTAGTTATGTTATGAAGAAATCAAATACAAACACAATTTTCAGCTTGTGAAGTCCACCTTGAGTTATGTTTTACAAAGTCCTCTTCAATGAGACTTCTTCACACACATTTATGATCTTAATGCCCTTCACATCCACTTTAAAGAGTACATTTTGTTCATCCGGAGATTATCCTCAACTCTGACTGCCAGTCAAATGTCCAGGCTGTTTCTCATTAAATGCAGAGGAGACACAATAGGAGATACTAAGATACCACCTCACTGCTAGTAGTATATGCACTCACACGTAAGATTGTAAGTGCATTGTGAACCTGAATAAATATGCAATGCTTATGAACAAATAAGCATATGATTTAGAATTTTTCAGATAGTGATTTGTACTTTTTTGGAGTATAGATAGAATAGAAAGGGCTACCTGGCATACTGGCTTGTCAAACCCGATCTCGTCAGATCTCAGAGGCTAAGCAGGGCCGGGCCTGTTTAGTACTTGGATGGGAGACCACTGGGGAAATCAGGTGCCACTGTGGGGCGCCAGTGGCAAAAACTGTCATTGTGTCCTTAGGCAAGACATTTCACCCACATTGCCTATGCTTGAGTGATGGTGGTGGTCGGAAGGACTGATGGTGCCGATTGGCAGCTGCACTTCTGTCAATCTGCCCCAGGGTGGCTGTGGCTACAATAGTAACTTACCACCACTGGGTATGAGGGAATAAATAATTATCTGTAAAGTGTCTTTGTGACATATGTCTGTGAAAAGCACTATATTAAAAAACGTACTTACTTACTTAGGCAAAGTAGGAAATTAATTAATATTCTCTACTTTGCCTAAATGCCTTTAGGCATTCTATACAATGCCTGGAAAATGTTGAGGATAATGATTAATTTCCCACTTTGCCTGGTCATTTCAAGCATATTGGATGCCTATACATATGTGTCTGACTATCAACTTTGGTTGTAACATATATATAAGTTATTCCATACTGTGAACATAGTCTTAGCAATGACATTACCAAAAGTTACACAGTTCCCTCATTTAGGCATTCCATTTAGGCCATTAACTATATTGAATTTTCTACCTATATGTAACACTCTTGACATGTGTTTGTCTGTGACAGTACCAGGGAACTACAGGTAGCAGCCAGGGAGGATCATGTAATTCCCTGAAGACTCCTCCGTCCCCATAGCCCAGAGCAGTGAACAGTGAAAGGTCACCAATCAGACTGGAGCTTCCATGGGACTGTACTGCTGTACATTTATGGAGAATGTGCACATCCAATGTGGAAGGCAAGGTTGTTGTTGGGTCAGTTGCATGTTGAATGGCTGAAAATGTGGATATTGTCTTTTCTGAAATGTCCCAAGAGAAAAAGAAAAGAAATGAAAAGATGCGCAGACATTTTAAGTCCGCTTTTATTAGGGTTTTAAACAGACATTTGTTTTTACATTGTATGTTTTTTTTTTGTTTTATCAAGATGAGTCTGTCTGTTTTTATTCAGTGGTGACTTGGTGCATGAGGCTATGGGTTGGATATTTTCCTGTTTGTGTGTGTTTGTACTGGGAGTCTGATGTCTTGTTTTGTCGATTGATATGCGGTGACATTTTGAGAAAAGTACTTGTGTGGCAATCTGTTAAATGTACAACAAATAAAGATAGTTCCACAAAATCTCTTTAAGATGGCTATGGGTCATTCTTCTCCCTCCACTTTTTTCTTGAAAGAGTCACAGACATACACTCGGGGCAATGACCAGTAAAATGTTTGCGTGACTGCTCGCACTGACACTGTCATTCAAGCAATTTATTGAAAGATATCTTCCAGTGTTTTACATTTTAAAATAATCAATATAATATATAAGACTGCACAACCATACCATTTTGGTTAGCCTGGTCCATTTAATCTGACTCTGATTTTCACAGATTGCCTTATTTACTTTGGGGTATGGGCTTTAGAGTCACTGGAGCCCGTTGCTAGTGTAGGGTCAAATGAGACCGATAATTAAGTGTTTCCTACACACAGGGAGTTTCTCTTTGCGATCCATGGTAAAGTTGTCTACGTATTTGTTGTGCATCATATTTTTTATTGACATTTTAGAATACATGTTGTTTTCACTGCTGTTGTATTTTTCTTCACATCTGTCTGAGTGCCAGTCAGGGGTTGAGTAGTCTGACTCATGTTGTTACAAAGGCTCATAACTCACCATGCTCTGAGGGCGGAGTGATGGATGAATAATACAGATCACAGAGTCAAAGGGATCCCTGGTGTCTTCACACCCAAAAGCATTTCTTAACCTATAATTTCTCTGACCCATTGATTACACTGGGCCTACCTGTGTGATGATGATGGTGATGCATGCTGAGCTGATGGAGAGGGTGGGAGTGGGCTGTCACAGTGGAAGCACAGGTGTGTGGGTGGGCTGCTTGTTAACGGCCTGTTAGTGGGAGCTGAGAATGACACATATCTGTAGGCTATGCGCTCATCCAGATACAGGTACAGGCTGTATCGGAGCACTCTTCTCACCATTATAAGATAATACTTATCTTTTCGCCCTGCACTGGCCTATAGCAAAAATGACTTGTTAGTTAATGCAATTCTTTTTAATCAGAATGTCTTAATTTAGGGTTCATGTTATTTGCAAATCAAAATTGTTGCATGGATACACAAGCAAATGTAGCTTTTGTACTCGTCCCAAGCCAAGTAAAAAGAACAAAGACAGAATGCGCTCACATTGTAACTAATTGATGATGGCACTGTATGATTTTCAGTTTTTGTTAATCATAAACTGCAACTAATTTTATTGACCAGTCTGTTTCACCGTTGCATTTTGTACCTTTCTGCTGGGTAAATCACTGTTCCTGTTAAGTCCTAAGAGGCTACTGCTGTTGTTACTGTGAGCATACATAGAACAACCCTAAAAGCAAGTATACCCAAACATGTAAATCTCACTTTTTAGTATTCATGTGGCATCATTGTCTCTGCATGTTTGTATTAATGATTTTGTGGTAAAAAACAGTACCCTTAAAAGAAAAGGTCACAATCCAACCATAGGAAACCACATGCCAGGCATAGACAAAAATAGATATACGGATATACAACAAATCAGTCAGCTATATGTGAGAAAGGGGAGAGCCAGATGGATGGATGAAGTTGCCTGCTGAAAGCACTATTGATCAGTATTTTTGTAGAAAGATAAAATGGGCCCAAAAAGAAAAGAAAGGTGGTGTCATGATATAATTTGCACTAGGCTGCTACAGTGAGTGTTAAGTGTAGCCGACAGCATCCATGTGGCCTGTGTGTGTCTGGCCGGGTTGTAATCACGGCTCGCATCAGGTGGGGCACAGGGACAGGATCTGCTCCAGGCAATCGGTAAACAAACCACTGCTCCATATAGTAGCTCATTTTCAACACAATCAATTCTCTGCTGGGGAAATGCATTAGCCATAACAGCAGTGGTTCAAAGACACAGGACACAAGATCATGTAATATTGGGCAATGAAAAGGATCTATAGCATTTATCATTATAGCAGAATCTATAGATATTCTGGTTAAGGGAAGGTAACATTGAGATTAACTACCACATTTGTGCTCCAAACTATGTTCTACGGTATTTGACATACTGACAATGAAACTGGGCTGGTCTCTCTGTGGGCTATAAGAAGATCATTTGTCCTGCAGGGCTAATGGTCTGGCTCTTTGAGAAATGGATGCTGTGATATGGTAATAACTACTATGTGAGCAGCAGTGCAGCCATGTTAACACTCTTCACCACAAGAGTTTAAATGCAGTGAAAGTAGCAAGGGCGCAAAATATCTCAAGAGAGAGACAAATAGTATGTTTTGAAATAAAATATGAATGGACTCTCAAATATCTTGGTAAAGTTATGTCATCATCTACGTGAAAAACCACCAGGTAAGGTTTAAGCTCTTTTGTGTTTAGGACGAGGCCCATTAGCCCAATGGTGCACTCTAGTGGATGAAAAAAATCACTGCAGGGGCATATTTGTTCATACATTACAAATGCATTACATGCATTACACTGTAAATCATTTGTACATTGTAAATCTTCCTTCACATATTCCAATTTTATGCATTTTATACATTTCAATATTATAATCCCAGTGACATCGTGTGCATTTTTATAGAACTGTGTCCATCCTCACTTCATCTGTATATCATTGTAAGGTGCAGTGCATATGTCATCACCAAGTATTAACAAGTGACCTCTCTGCAGCCAATGGAGGAAAACGTTCCATATTTAAAATGTACATGGGGAAACTTACAAGGTGTCTTATGATTGGAAATTCAAATTAAGATGTTTTGATGCATGTCAGTAACTTAAACAAAAATATACACAAATTGCAAAGCAAGCAGGGAACTGTTGACAAAGGGCTGTGTCTGTGGCCACATAATGAGAGGAGACGTTAGAGGCAGAGGCCACATTCAGGATGTAGTTTGCAGGGAAGCCACTGCAGTGTCAGGACTGTACTCACTGACTGAGGAATATGAGAGCAAGGATCATGGACTTACACTTCAGCAGATACCTGTGTGTTTAAACCACTGACCTGGTTTAGGGCAGTTTTGTAAGTTTGTGTTGCCATGGCGTCAAATGCCAGTCACATGTTGCAGACTGCATTGGAGCAAATGGATAACATCATTGCAGGTAAGCTTTTTTATCATCTTTATGTCTATAGCATACACATGCTGTTGATACATGACAAAACACGTCAACTGGTCATGATACTTACAAAGTAACTACTAAACTAAAACTAAAGTAACTACTAAACAAAAACTAAAGCTAAAATGGGCGCAGTATAATACAAATACAAATAGCAATGCTCCAAATGAAACATATTTAATTCATTCATTATTTAATTTCTTATCATTCTTTTATTTGTATTGTCTGGCTCACTCATAACGATAGAAACACAAAGTATTCATGTGTATTTTGCACAACTTTCAGAGACAACTTTCTAACTAGTGTGACACATTCTACAGAGCAGCTTGCACCAATCACACCATAACACTAATAGTTTGAACAGGTCAAATGACATGAATATAACAACAACAGAAATAGGCTTCAAATAAACCTGCAAGTAATAAAAACATTCAGCCTGTACTAGGCTTTGCAAAACACATTCCATCATAGCATACATAGTTTACTGCATTGTCACCTAGCTGTAATTGCATGTAACAACTACTGTTTAAGTACAGTTAAATAAGGAACAATATACCTGTAATTTTAAGCACTTAAAAGCACTAAAGCAGAGGTAAAAAAATATATTGCATTTATTTAATTTTTTATTTTATTTTTTCAATTTAGATTTTTTTTTTACAAAGCAATAAAAAACTTCCACCCCATCCCTCTTTCCACAATCAAATATCAAACACACAGAACTACAAAAAACAAAACAAATAAACAACAACAACAAAAACAAGTCTTGTTTCCCAAAATTGGATTAATATTTGTATTATGTCACAAATACTGCCCCCACAGACTTTTTTCCAGAACTTTCACAAGTCACAGGTAACAATATAACTTTGACCCCTTTTAGGCAAACACAATACAAATGACATTTTCTTAATGTATTTGGAGACAGAGGATTACCAGTCGAACTGCATACAAGAGCTGAATCCAGCAACTGCGGACCTTAGTCTTAAAGCATTACAGCTGACTGAGGCTCTCCGGGTAGCGGTGGAGGGCCAGGATTTGGACCAAGCCCTTCTTCAAAATCAAGTTTCCACTAAAGCTGCAGATGTGATTCTAAAATGGCTGAAGCGTGGAGAGGTGAGTGCCATGTTTAAACTACATCAGTCAAGCTTCATAAATCACCGTGAGCACAGGCATGACACAGGAACACAAATAGCAGGTACAAAGTTGGTCCTCCTGCTTGAATCGTGAATAGGTGTATTCTTAGGTGCCATTGTTAAAGTAAAGTCCAGAGGTTCCATTTGTGGCATTGGTGTTCAGTGCAGTCTTTGATCACTCACATCTGGAGAGCCTTTTCCTGTCTAGTGCGCTGCAAGTTGGATCTAGTAACTGAGCGCAGTAATGAGATCCAGAGCTCTCTTCCAGCTCCTACCACTTTGTATTTGACCTCTCCTTTCATTCAAAAACATTCTCTATGTGTTTATTTGCTCTGCCCCCAACTCGCATCCAATAGGCTATGCTGTCTCTCCTATTAATTGATCAGATATCCAGACTTGTATGTGCATCTCCCTCTGCCTGCGTCACATTCATTGACTTCTTGCCCTCGACCACATCTGACAAGCATGTGCTGCCTGGAAACTTCTCCTTTCTTTGTGCCCCTTTAGAAAAAAAAAACACAAAAACCTAAGCTTTGTAGAATCTTCAGTCTGGCCAGAGAGGTACTTGAGATAGCGGCTGCAGGGGACAGCCAGGGGAGGATGTGAGCTTATTAGATGCAGCATTGGAGAAATTTGAGGTACTTAGGGGGTAGAAAAGGGAGGGGGGAGTGGTAGAAAGAGGTACAAGAAGAGAAGCAGAAAAGGACCAGAGCCAACTGGCAGCATGAAGTTATTTAGCTGAAAAAGTCTCAATCTGCCAGACTCCAGAGCACAGCTAGTTCTACTCGAGACATGGAGGTTCCTTGTGGAGAATAGCAGCATTCACAGCACTACCAAAGGCTACTGTTGCATCTAAATTTACATAAAGTTTGCAATGGACCTGCAGAATGGAGTACAATATTGATTTCTACAGACATTTTGCTTGGCTTAGAAAGGTAAGATTCTCAATGATTACTTTTAATTTCTTGAATGCAGTTTGCTTAGTAAGCTGGGAAAGAGCAGAGACTGCCATTGACCTAATCTTGAAGAGTATGTACATTTGTTTGTCAATTGAGAAAATGGAATGTACAAGGTGCATGCAGATAACGCACGCTTAGAAAGTCAACTGTATGTTTTCAGAGTTGTTAAAAATATGTATTTGAGATGATGAGATATGATAACTAATAATGCTAAATATAATGTACTTAGATCTGCATTCTTTATATAAAAATCAGGTGTTTTGAGTTGAAATGCATTTACTCTAACTGGAAGAAGTTAATATTACAACTCTTACTGTGTCTGTGAGACACAGTGTGAGATATAACTATATACTCTTATATACTCTTACTACACTATATACTGTAACTGTAACTAATACTTGTAAAGCTTACATATCATATGCAATATAGTGTAAGCAATGTATACTCCACAGGCTAACCTACAGTAAAACAAAAATGATGCCTCTAAGATAAATGTATACACAAGTGTGATGAAATCACTTCCTATAGGGACCTAGTGAGCATAGAGACAATGCATACCATCACGGTAACATTAAGGAGTCATTAGCTCTCCTCCGTTGAGCTGCAGTTGGTAAAGACTGCTACTCTAATGCATTCACAATTCACTAAAAGCATTCATCAGCAAAACAAACAAACAAACAAACAAAAAAAGACCGTTGTAAAGAACAAAGTGACTTACATCTGGGCTTGTGGCTAATGCGCGTGTATGTTTGCCCACACACACATTGAAATACGATGCAGAGAAACCATAAAACATTTTATTGGTGCTGTTTTAAAGGGGCTGCAGACCTCTTTAGAATGGGCCGCTTCTTGGGTTGATGGATGTTAGGAGTGTATAAACCAACAATGAAAGACAAAGGAAAAAAGAAGGATTTTTTCAGATTTTTACCTTTTATTTTTGGGACAGCACTTTGAAACATATGGTAAATATCCAGGATAATTTAAACAATTTGAAATCATTAATGTAACAATGTCACTATAGGGTAAGAAAATGTGTTATTCCTTATGCGTGGTAGAGTTTTTTGTAGTTTAAAAGTTGTCATTTTATGTGTTTCCTTGTTTTGTTTTGTATATATATCTCATTAATAGCACATTCAATGGTTAAATATTTCAAGGCCTTCTTTATCTTTTCTAATACAGTTACTTTGATTAAATATAATTAATTACACATTTATTATTTAATTTATTGTCTGGATGTTGAAAAATACTAATGTTAACATGTTGCCTGTATAATATGTAACTTAAATTAGAAAAAGAAAGTCAATGGTATCCCTAGGCCTGTCACAATAATTACTAAATCGACTTCAATCATTCAATATACAAAATCTAGAACAATATATTTTAGAGCTCAATATCTATTGTGTGTACTTTTTCACTGCAGTAGTGGGGAGATTTTAGCTGTAATACTGATACTAATAATGATAAGATTTGAGCTGTAAAAGGCTGAAGAAGTAACTTCTATGACTAATTATTGCTTCATTCGGCTATTTATTTTTTGTGGCTCATGCCTTTTAATGATAACGTCTATTTAAATAATACTGTACTGGAATTATCTTGCTTTATTGTTATTGTGTCAGTGGCATAAAGTAGTTGCAATATTATCATTTATAGCAATATATCTGCTTAATAATGTATCATGCTTCGAAATCTGTTGACAGGCCAGAATTCTATACCTGAAAACCACAAATACAACTTGTGACACAAAAGGCCAAGCGTGTACCACTGTGATAGGAAATGACCCAGTGCCAAACTAAATGCAGTGCTAATGTCTTTTGTGACCTGCAGGTGAACCTCCAATCAGCTGGCAGTGCTGAGTCTTACCAGGAGCGCCTGTCCCGCCTAGAGGGAGACAAAGAGTCCCTCATTCTGCAGGTGAGATGACGTGCTCTGTTTGTGTTCAGCACATATAACATTTTCAAGTGTTAACCCCAGAGGCTGATATGGTTTATACAGGTCAGTGTGTTTCCCAGGTTTATACACAGGCAGGGCTTTCTGTCAGAGGGGTCACTATTGTAAACAGAGAACCTATCACATTACTCACAGTGTAGAGAGACTGGAGCCAAAGGGCAAAGGTATGCTGGAGTATTATGTGGTGTGGAGGCTTTCGCAATCCCTATTCCCTTACATGGGTGAAGCAACCGTAAAAGAAGGTTTGGTAAAGCTTACAACACGATTGTCCTGTTCTGTGGAGTAGGTGTGAATATAGGCTCATTAAACCAGTGTGACTGTGGTGCACTGCAGACAGGCTGAGGCTTGTTGCACTGTATATACAATGCATGTGTGTATAGTGCAGGAAGCACTGTGAGTATCTATTAAATTTTAATGGACATTTTCTCACACTTACCACACCCACTCTGTGACAGACTTGCACAACAGTTTCTAGGTATGTATGCAGGCACAACAGTAATACAACAGCAGTAATTGCAGCACTTGACTTCTTCAGTAACACAATATGAATAATGATCAGACTAGTACTTAAATGTAACTTTTCTGGAGGGTCCACCACCTTGTTTACATGTTGTTGTTTTGTCGTGAATGGTCCAGATTAAGGCATTAAACAGTAATCATAATGGAGGTCAGATGAAGTAATAAGTCAAACCCACTAACTGTAACTTTGTATATTTACTGGTAAAAAAAAAAAAAATCAACTGTTATTGAGCAATGAAAGATGGATATATTAACTGTGGCAGCAAAGCAATAAATCTCCATGTAGCCAAACAGATGGCATACCCTCCACCAGAAAAGTTACATGATGCACGTTTAATCCTGCTGTTTTGCTATGAGACAACATATAATATAATGAATTCTGTTATGAGTAATGTTACCATTTCTGACTTTGCAGCCTTTTTTATTATTATTTATTTACATAAAAACATGTGTCCATCTAGGTGAGTGTGCTGACTGACCAAGTGGAGGCGCAGGGGGTGAAGATAAGTGACTTGGAGAGTTCTTTGGAGGAACACCAGTTGAAGCTCAACTCCACAGAGGAGATGCTGCAACAGGTACCAACATCTGCACAGTCATTACTGCTGTGGGACTCAAAAGCAAAATGTTCCTCGCTTTTATTTGTACTGTTTAATAATTGACAAGCTCAAGGTGTTATTCTTTAATACCATTTGTCCTAAAATCCTGACTTCCCTTTTAAGCTCATACGAGGATGACTTTAACTCTCTCTCGTGGGAAGGAATTCCTCGCGTGGATTCCAATATATCTCTCTGAAGATTGCCTTGACAACCCAAATATTTAGAGCCGACAGTCTCATTCCAGGACAGCGTCTCAGTGTGCGGCGCTGGTGCCTGGTGTGCACGAGGCCAAACTGCTCCGCTCTGTCTGGGCAGGTGATTAGAGCGAAACCAACAAACCACACCCCCAGTCCCTCCATGCGCAAACACACACACACACACCCACACACACAGAGTACAGCTCATATGTGGGACAGGAGAGCAGCTCCACAAAAGACTTAGGAATACTTCATCAACAACAGAAATGGATTCATGGAACTCAATCTCCTGATATGGCTACAGGTCTATGAAGGTATACTTGAACTTTTGTACTGGTGTGGACTGGAGCAGGATGGATTAGGTAACATACTTCCCGCTAACTCAAGACGTGCAGAGTTTATCCAGCGTTGTACAAGGCAGTGTATCAAAGGGCAGCATGGCCGGTTTTCTCCCAAGATGTGGTAATAATGAGGCTGTGGATTTGAGCAGTAAATCTCTTCCTGATGACAAAGCTCTGTATTTTCCATGAGGGAGCTGGGAAGGTTTCCAAATAAGTGGATGTTTCATATACTCTGCCCTACACTGATTTTGGTAAAGTGATTTACCAAATGTTTGACAGATTTGGCTGGGACTATTGACTGCGCTCTATCCAAGAAAAGTATATTTTCCAAAGGGGTACAAGAGCCACAAGTCTGCGTGGTGAGTGACAATGAAAATGCACCTGTCAATGCTAGTTGAAGTGTCTTTCTAAGAAGAGTCTGAGGGCCGTGCTCCCCTGCTCGCTCCCCCTGCCGTGTGCTTAGAGCGAGCTGTGAAATAGCATTATAAATAGTGGTCATGCGTTGTGTATATTTAGCCGCTCATAGCAGTGGGTTTGTCAGACAGGACTATCATTACTGAGGCACACATTAGCAGTCTATGTTGCCTTTGTTCCCTGTGAGTATTTCCCAGATGGCAGATCACTATACTCATGATGTGTTTGTTACGCACTGCCATGTGTTGTTGTGGATGACAGGAGCTGGTGCACCGGACGTCACTGGAGAAGCAGAAGCTGAGTCTTATGGGGGAGGTGTCCTACCTGAAACTCAAGCTGGCAGACATGGAGGGAAAACACAGGGACTCCAGCGACAGGCAGCACAAAGCAGAGGTAAGGACAGCATGTTTACACCTGGTCATTCATGAGCTGTTTTCTAATCATTATGAGCTTGTGAAGTGTCGCAATGTAATATATATTTGATAACACTTACTGAATGACACACCACTATTAAAGAGCAACACAACATTAAAGTCACTTAATACCAGTGCCAGTGCTTGTAGAGCTGAACAATTTTGGAAAATGATACAAATGGTGATTTCTGAGAATAGATAGTTAAAGGTGCACATTGCTACATGTCTATAGAATAACACTTGAGAAAAGAACTGCTAAAACTGTTAAACTAAGTTAACATGAACTAAGAACACATTTGTAGCTGTCTAATCTACAGAGTTAATGTGTATTAGTGTGTAAAAATTGTATTAATTGAGTTTAAAAGAAGAATCTGTTATATGGATGATTAGTTCCTTAATCCTGACCGTATTTGCTGATTTCATAGTCCATAAACACTTTCTAAGACTTAGAGTAAATGCCGTTCCAGCTGTAACTGTTTATTTTTATGGTCTATATACAAAAAATCGGAGTTTTCCGCTGTTGCTGTTTCAAATTGAATCAACTATTAGGAGACTATTATATTACCAGTGCACATCCTGCAGTGAACATATGAAACTAAGAGGGCGGGAAACTGGGCAGCATACTGTAGTGTATGTAGTTACTCTGAAAACAGTACTACTCAAAGAACCTTTGTGTCATTGTGTGAGGGAAGTCTTAGAGCTGGTATGAAAGAGGTCAAGACAAATTTCAATGTGTTTTGGACAGAATAATGGACAATCACATAATCCAAATTCAAACAAAAGTACATTTTCAATCACCTGTAATAACAGCTCTTTCATTTACACATTAGGCGCGTCCCACGTGCTGCCTGTACTACCCAAACACATTCAAAGCCCCCACCATTGGCCACAGTTAAATTTAGACCCAGAAGCCCTGCATATCGCCTGTCACATCCTCTGTCCCGGAGACCGACTAGACTTCCACTGTCCACAGGCCAAGCATAACTTAGATGCTGTTTACACTTTTCTCTGCATGAACAGTGCTCAAATCCTCAACCACAGAAATATTTACCTTTGAGGGACATTTGGAGTCAGAAAGGGAGTTTTATATTTACCAAAATGAAAAAAGAACACTGTCGTCATCTTGATGACGATCACTGACTATTACTGACCCTTTTCCTGGAAATACCATAACAATCCACCATTATTTCTGGCCAAATCATTATCTAACCAGAGGGAACTGTATCCCTTTGCACTCTGTTTGCACCAGAACCTGGTGAGATATTTATATTCTCTGAACAAGAAGGAAAAGGCTGAGTAAATGTGCTATTAGGACATTCAAGCCAAATTGAACAGAACTGTGTAGACTATTCTTGTTCAGTTTCCGTTCACTCTCCACATTTATTTTTCTTCCCCTCTCTCCCATTGACTCTTCCAGAGCGTAGTGAATTTTATTAGTGAGCTGCAGGAGCAGATGTGTAGGTTTCAGAAGGAAATAAATAACAAGATCCAAGAGAAAAAGGCCCAGGAGTTTCCAGTCAGCAGCTCTCCTGAAGCCCTCCCCGAGGGTCAGAGTCCACACATGGGACCATCCCGGGACAGGACCCCTGGACAGAGGCGCAGACCAGAGGGGCCGCGCAGGGCCCAAGCCCCTGTGGGACAGGGTAGCCCCCTAATGCAGCAGCAGTGCCACTGTGGAGGACAAAGTGTAGGCATTGCATGCAGTGTGGCTGGTGGCTTTGGTGCTTGGGCTTTTCTTTGTAAAAGGTTGTGTTGTGGAATCTTAAAGTGGTGCTTTGGGTTTGAGCAGTGGTGACTACACAGTGGTAAATATAGACTATATATAATTCTGTGCCCTTGTCTAACCTTAAACTGCTCACAGCTTCATCAAACAGTAACTGTATCAAAAGGTAACCTTACGGAGTTCATTCAGTATGAGCATCAGAAGAAATAAATCTGTAAATACACATCTGTATTCATCTATCATCAAACATGCACAGCTATACATGTTTGATGATAGCCCAGGTTCCTATAGAACAGCTTTTACCATAGAGCAGAGCATAGTGCTTCTCAGTGGGTCTGCAACCTTTATGGCCATTGTATGTTGAAGTCTTTATGACGATTCCATGCAGCTTTTCATATTCTCATTTTCCTCATGTTTTGGTTCATGTCCCACAAGTTGAGAACCACTGCTTTAGAAAGAACACAGATTTAGAACTTAACTATAAAACCTATTTTTGAAATGTCATGTATTCTGTCATTTTGAATGCATGGACTGTATCATACTAACAATAGTATGGTGCCGGTGGGATTTTAATGAGACTACAATGTTATTTTGTTTCACAGAGCTTACTGAAGGAGCTGAAGATATTGAAAGACAAAGTAGAGCACTTAGAGGAGCAGAAGTTACAGTATGAGAAGAAACTGAAAGCCACCAAGGTAAATACAGATGCAAAGTTCACAGTGTCTAGACTTTGAGCACTCGTTTCCCCCCTAACTGGTCTGTTTCCTCACTGCTGTCCAATGTGACGTTCCAGCCAAGTGAGTGAGTCATTTTCTTCTGAAAATACCTTCATATCCACAGACACTTTACAGTCTAATAGAAAAGGTGTAATTATGTAGTTGCCCAGTTGGTTCAGCTGTGTTGTTTGGCTTGACCTTATCCTGCATTAGCTCAGATTTTTATTTAGCTTCATTCTACCCGACAATTTTCAACAGCCTGCATTTAAGGGCTTAGCTGACTCTTGCTTTTCATATAAAGGACTCATTTTCTGTGAGTTTAAATAATTTACTTGAATTACCTGAGTGTTTAGTGGTTTGTTGTGCACAATGTGTGTCATACCTGTGATTACATTGTGACTTTAGTCATTTGCATTCTGTAAATGTTGTGTTCCAATTATGAGTTATGAGTAGAATAATCATGTATTTGAAAAATAGACTGACAGACTAATGAATGAACCAAAACAGCTCTGGATCTTTTGGGAACCAGTGGTCCTTAATCCCGATAACCAAAAATGGGCACTGGGTTTTAGGGAAGAGCCAGCAATAAACCAACACATGGTTCAGTGCTGGCCCTTTTCATAAAACCTTGAAATCTAATTAAAAGTTAGGTTTCATTAATATTTGGACATTAAACCTACTAGCAAAATAAAAGTTTACTCTGGAACACTAGCAAACATTCAAACAATCCATGAGCTCCACTTTACTTCCACTTTTTCTGGTTTCCCAAAAGTATGTCAGAGCCGCTCTTGAGTCAAACCAGTTAAGTTGTTTTTTTAGATAATCTGAAGTTTCCGTTGGAGACATGTATGGACAGGTTCTAGTTTTACTTTGTGACTGTGTCACTGTCCCCACAGGCTGAGATGAACAGTCTTCAGCAGCTCCTGATCAGTAAGAACGCAGAGATCCAGAGCCTACACACTCAGTTGCTGTCCCGGCCCAGGCTGACCAGCGACTATGAAGAGAAAGGTGAGGCAGAGTCCTATAAACTGTAAAAAAAAAAATAGTCCCCATGGTCTAATGAGGAATGTGAGAAAACTACAATTGCATAAGAAAGATCATAATGAAAGATAATTAAAGATTCTAAAAAAAAATACAAATATGATCCAAGTTATCACCCCCAGGCTTGAATCTTTTAAACAGAAGGTCTCAGTCACAGCCACTCAGTTAGATCAGTTCCCTTTATTGACTTGTGGAAATATCATTAAATGTCTGTCTACATTTTGTCCCAGAGGACTTGTACAGGAAGAGGCTGAACATCAAACGTAAGCGTAAGAGAAATGCCATGGAGGCTGCTTTGTCATGTGTAATGTGGAAATGTAGCTTCTCTTTATGCTGCTCTTATTTGTTGTGGGGAAGCAGTTTTGACACCTTCCTACTGTGCTCTATTTGGGTAAATCTAGGCATAATGACTATAGCCAGTTTTCTGTCAATCTTAATACTTTCTACCACTTACACATTGTTATTCTCCTTGCAAATGCTAATGCGTACAGACTTTGGGCTTGTGGCCAGGTCTATGTTTGGTGCAAAAGTGGGTTGGGTTTCTGCAAAGGCAGTATCACTTCGGTGAAGAATATTTACAACTGAATAACATGTTACTTTTTCCACTGGATTGGATTGCTTGTAATTGAGATAACTATTGTGAATTAAACTTATTTGTTATTATTTAGATGTGGAGCTGCAGAAGCTGAGAGGAGGAATGAAAACACTCATAGTTGCAAATGAGGAGAAGGTAAGGTCTAACATACTGACATCATTTTAAGAACAGTTCAAAGCTATTGACAGGCTATAGTAATACCCCAAACAAAAAGAGAAGTCCTGTCTTAAAATGTAAAAGCTCAAACTGAACTGTGGTTTAAATGAGGACTGTACAAAACCAGGACTAAACAAGCGTAGACAAAATAGTGGTCACCATTTCAAAACCTAAGTCAGAATATAACTGTATACTAAGACAGAATGGTGAAATAAGTGCTGCTGTTCTTCACCAATATAAGGAGAAGGTAAGGTGTAAAGCTGTTAACATGCTATATTAATAGCCCAGACAAAAAGAAGTTTAATCAATTTCCCTGTCTTAAAATATAAAAGATTGCTCAAACCTGAACTATAACTTCCATAAATTTTAAGAGAAAATACATTGTTCTGTCTTGAGCAGAATGATAGAGAAGTCAAAGAGGATCAAATGATTGCCCTGAGAGACTGAGACAGGATACAATGGCGTGGGATGCAGTGGGATTTATTCTCCAACGTGATGTTGACTAAACTATGACTAAACAATAAACTTTAGCAGGAAAAAAGCCAGATCTAAAACACAACTTTGTTTTAAATGAGGACTGCATGAAACCAGGACTAAACAAGTATTAAGCGTAGACAAAATAGTGGTCAACATTTCAAAACTTAAACCAGAATATAACTGTATACTACAACAGAATGGCGAAATAAGTGCAGTTATGCCTCACCAAAATAATCGGTACCACGTTTGAAAAGCACTACACTGTCCAAAAATGTTATCGTTCATTTGGACAATTGAAGTTAACTGCAGTAGCGCCACCACCCTCCCAGTTCCCCCAGCACAGAGGGTCTTTTGTGTGCAGGGCAGTGAAGACAGATGAGGTGGACCCACATGTGGCTCCCTACCAAAGATGCACACCCTGAGGCCAGCTGAGCCAAGCCTTCTCAAGCAAAGCCACAGTAGAGGCAGGCCCGCACTACCAGCCCTAATTTTGGAGCATGCTGCATTTAAAAGAACCATGTTAGAGCAGTGACTGGCACCACTTCAAAACACACGCATGCTCACAGCAGCTGGTCACCACAACTAAGGCTTAGGCCAGGCCCCAGTCAACCCCTCACCTCAGCTTTGATGTAAGAGCCATATGGTGAGGGCAGAGCTGCTAACATGACTGATTATTGGAACGTAATAGAGTGAAGGAAGTAGCCCAAGTGTGTAGTTTTAACCTTAGATAAACATCCAAATTGGTTTTACTGACCTTCATCTCATTTTATGCAGGACCGACGCATTGAAGAACTCACTCTGCTGCTGAATCAATGCAAGTTCAGAGAAACGCCTCACTCCACAAGACAAGGTGCTTTCTGTTTGTGTTCTTACACTGTGCAAAGCTCTATGTTATTTAAACAGAATAGTGAGCAGGGATCTTTATAAGCTCTCTGAACAAATTCAATATCCAGTACAAAAGGATGAGATATGGGATATATATATAACTGTATAGCCCAAATCTCATGGTAAATGGGGAGTTATATATTATATACATTATCTGCTGTTCATATAACACTGGGTTATTTTTGGCCACAGCTCCCCCTGCTGTTTATTCATCTCTAAACGGGAGGACATCGTCGATAAGTAGTGAAGAAGAGAGGACTGCTGACTTAGCCAGTGTGCACTCTGAAGACCTAAAATCAGAAGTGTGTATAGAGCACAAATATCAGTTAAGTTCAACATTTTTCTAATGTTTTAATTCTTTTGACTTTAGGTTTCCACAAACAGTTCCTCCTCTCAACAGACATCACTTGGGTCCGTACACAAAGATGATGTGAGCAGGTAAGAACAAATCAGTTGATAAGATCGAAAGGTGGTTCAAACCTAAGACTTAATCTAAAACATCAAAACATCACTGGCCTTTTCACTAATCATGTCAAGGAAAGGGAGTGTCTCAGGATGTTTGACATGCATGCACTACATCCCAAATGTCATTGAACAATAAAGCTGGGCTTCTATAATTCTTTCAAATAATACTCCAAACTTAATGTCGGAAGGACAACTTTTGTCTGTATAATATATATGTAGTAATAATAGTTATGTAATTTACAATGAGGCAGGAAATATTGTTTTAATTGAGTCTTGTAGTTTTATAAATGGTTGTAAGTTATTATTATTGCAAGTTATTCAATTAAGAAAAACAGATATATAAGAATGTACCAGTAATTAGGCCCATTGTTCTCCCTTTACAGAACAGAACCAATGCCCTCATCAAATGTGTCTACTATTTCACAAAAGGTGACATTTATTCAAACATCCAAGAAAATATGTATTCAAACATTCATGCAATGGAATTTAAATGGCTTGATTGTATTTTTTTCTTTTACGTTTTCTTGTCCAGTCAGCTCAGAGCGACAGCCAGAACAAGATGGATGCCAACAGCATGGAGAGCAGCAGTAGTGAGCTCCAGAAGTCTCCAGATGGGAGTGTGGATGGAGACTCAGTCCAAAGTAAACCCAGAAGCTAACCACAGCTTCTTATTTCACGATATGATGGATCATTCTCACTAACATGCCCTCTCATTGATTGTACTTCAGTGTGGGACAGTTCTTACGCTAGTTTTGGAGCAGAGCCTTTCCTCTTCTGCCTTACAGACCACTGTTTCTTTGATCTCAGCTAATTGCAGAGAGCTAGACAGAACAGGGGAATCATGGGATAGCAAACACACCCTCTCTCTCCCCTTTCTCTCCCCTCGTTCCTCTCTCTGTGATAGACCACACTCTTCCAGACCACACCCAATCTCGATTTAACTGACCAGCCTTACCTCAGGTCCCTCCCTGTGCTTTGCTGGGTTAACTCAAGAGAGAGAGAGAGAGCCAGTAGCTTTGCTCATAAAAATACACATGGAGAAAACACAGCTGCAAGACAGCTATAGGCAATAGGAGATATATATAAATATATATATATATATATATATATATATATATATATAAGTGCTGTGAATTGATTCCAATATTTAATCATAATTAATCTCATGAATGTCATAGTTAACTTGTCAACTGTTAACTTGTTAATCGCAAATAAATCGCACATTTTTGTCCCTTGAATCATAATTTTAATACTCTTCAACATAGAAACGTGGATAGGCTTGCTTTGTGCAAACGTTTTTGTTTTTATTGCAAACCATAACAATTGTCAGTGAGACAACTTTGTGTTCCATGTTTCACTTTCATGTTCTACTTTCATGAAGTGCAATAGTGTCAGCGAATTGCCTCTCTATTGTCTTAAGAACAGTCAAAGCCACTGAAGTTCCCACTGTGGGTGAAATAATGTGCTGTGACTGTGAGATACTTCTCATTACTGAGCCTGTTGTACTAGGGGTGCACTCGCGCTCGGACTTTAGGGTCGTGCCGTTTGCACCTGTGTGGCCGGGCCGGGGCGATGGCGTCGTCACAAGGTCCCATTTGTGTTTGTTTGCGTGTGGCATGGCGGAACTAACGCTTTTGGCAGAGAGGGTGGGTTCAGTGGCATGAGGTGTCTATTGTGTGGTGAGATTGATGTTGTCCTGCTGCGGTGCGTGCTCCTCTGTGGGTTTGTGGCGTGGGGGAGTGAGGCTGCGCGGGGCTTCTGTCGCTGTCTGCAGTCCTTGTTGGGGGTGGGTGCGCTGTATGTTTTAGAGTGGACATTGTTTTGTGTTTTCCTCATGTTGTGAAGTCATCCGTGTGCCATGCTTTGGCCCACCTCCTCCAACCGGACTTCTCAGTTTCATACAAATTGTTTTCCTTTCTGTTTACAGTTGATCCTGTAGTTTTTCTAAACGTACAGCAGTGGCCACAGCTTGGTTACAGAGAGCGTTAATCTCGCAATAAAAAATGAAGGTCGTTAAAATTCTTTTGAGTTAGCACATTAATAGCACAATATTTTTGACAGCACTAATATATACATACACAGAGGAATTTAAACTGCTTTGTTTTGTTTTTGAAATGTGTATGCAAGCTTCACCACTGAGCCTAGTGCAGATCACACATCAATGACAGTGTAGTTTATAGAGATGGCTTTTGAAGTCTACATTATTGTACTTTTGTGTTTCTTATAGAAAAGACAGACAAAACAGAAGAAAGCCTCTCAGTGCATTCTGGGACAAGCTCTCAAACTGGTCATCGAACAGTGGGTTCACCAGAGTACATGAAAAATAATAGAAGTTTCAAGCGATTTTGGGGAAAGTAAGTCTCCTGCAACTAACCACTTAGAAAGTATTTCAAGATTGTTTTTTGAGAGCTTTTACTGTGTTTCTGACTTTAAAAAAAACATGCAGCACTAACCGTGTATTATTTTGATTAACAAGCTGCATTTACATTTGCTCCAAGATATTTCATGATGTATAATGTACTGGCACATTAATAAGCAAAGATGTTATTTTGTTCTCACCCACTCAGACTGCGTAGGACTCAGTCTGGAGGGTTTCAGGCTGGAGATTCTGAACTAAGTGTTTTCCAAAGAGGAGGATTGAGAGCTACTGCAGGACCTAGGCTGACCCGCACACCAGAGTCACATGACTATCCACGGTACGAATCCTCTCATCCAACTATGACAAGCTAACAACGGTGTAAAGAGTACTGTAAATGTGTACATTTATAAGGCTAAACTTTTATCATTTACAAGTATAAGTACTGCTGCCAAATTTGTACTAACGTAATAGTATAAAGTATGCAGAAGAAATACTACTCAAAGTACTAGTTTATATTGTTACTTTTTAATAAGTCTTCTAGACAATACAGAATGACTTAAAACTGTTTAAAGCTGAACTCAATCATTTTTTATTCCCTGAGCATGTGGATGACTGGGACTAGTACTGCACTTACTATTACTGCTGTAATGCTAAGTGCAACCAATTACATTTACATGCTAGAATTATAGTCAATTATATATTCAAATTAGAAATACATGGTTAAACATCTACCCAAAACGTAGATCCTTTCCACATGTGCAAACTAAATCCTGCTAAACTCAATGTCTGCTCTCCTCAGTGACATGAGCACTCCGTTTGGGCAGTGGAGTCGGGAGCAGGTTTGCAGTTGGCTGGAAGACTCAGGACTCGGGCACTACATAAACCTTACAAGACAATGGATCGAAAACGGACAGACGCTGCTCTCTGCCACACCACAAGACTTGGAAAAGGCAAGACTTTCAGGAATTGTAACTAAAATATGACATTTCTTTATACCTGAATTATTCTTTTCTCAGGAGATGGGAATGAAAAACCCGCTTCATAGAAAGAAACTGCAGCTGGCTTTGAATGCATTCAGCACAAAAACAATCGAAAAGTCGTCAGAGCTGGATCACATATGGGTCACCCGTAAGAGGATTTACTGTACTGTTGTGAATAGTTTAAGCATGCTTGTGAAAATGTTACTGGAACCAAGTTGGGCAGTTTTCAAACATTCCTTCATCAATGACAAATACAGCAGTAACAATTAGCTTGAACTTGAAAAGACTGAAATGCTCATTTGTCAGTGTGTGAGGAATCTCTTGTATGTGATGAATTCTCAGGCTGGCTGGATGACATTGGATTGCCTCAGTACAAAGACCAGTTCCATGAGGCCAGAGTAGATGGGCGGGTATTGCAGTACCTCACAGTGGTAAGCACTTTTTGAGTCTTATTAACACATTAAATCTACACCATACAAAGTATCTCATTGTGGAATATTTTCTGTCCTTCAGAATGACCTTTTAATCCTAAAGGTCACCAGTCAACTCCATCATCTCAGTATTAAATGTGCCATTCACGTCCTTCATGTCAACAAGTTCAACCCCTCCTGTTTAAGGCGGCGCCCAGGAGATGAGGTAAAAATCACACTGAATGTCATTACAGAAAGATAAAGAACAAAGAGTACATTAAAATACCCCCATGTCTACCCCTTAGAAACAGCCTTCTCCTTCAGAGGTGGTGCAGTGGTCCAACCACCGTGTGATGGAGTGGCTTAGAGCAGTAGATCTGGCAGAGTATGCTCCTAATCTCCGAGGCAGCGGGGTCCATGGAGGCCTCATTGTAAGTACAAGTACATGTGAATATTCCACTGTTTTGGTCACATGATTTGTGTGGGATTACATCTTCCTCTGTCCTCTAGATACTGGAGCCTCGATTCACTGCAGAGACCCTGGCTCTGCTCCTAAACATCCCCCCTCAGAAGACCCTCCTGCGCAGGCACCTGGCCTCAGCCTTCTCCACTCTGGTGGGTCCTCAGGCCGCACAGGAGAAGAGAGAGTATGGGAACGCAACAGGACACATGCCCCTCACCACAACAGCCAAAGTCAAGGTGAGAATTTCAAATATCTTAGACATGGTCAGTTTATAAATAATTAAACCTCTTTCTGTCCATAGCCTAAAAAGCTGGGCTTCACTCAGTTCAGTCACCTGCGGAAGAGGAAAGCAGATGATTCAGCTGAATACATCTGTCCTATAGACACAAGTGCTCACACAGTGAACGGACACTCTCGCCCCCCAGCAGCAGACAGAGGGGTAAGCCCCAGCTCAGAGAGGAGAGGGCCCAATGGGGTCAAGCCCTCAGGGTGATTTTCATCAACCACCACCACCATCATCATCCTCACTTCTTCAACTGGACAATTATGTGTAACTGAATGTTGTGTTTAGCACTTCAGTGTATTGTTGTACAGGTAAATATTTCTGAATTAGTCAAAAAAAATAGTGTTAAATTTAGAGATGTGGGCCAATACTTGAGTGGTCCTAATGTGTGCAAGTTGTGTCTGTTTTTAGTTCTGCTCAGGTTTTCTCATTGTAAATTAAATGATGTACAGACATAACGAAGGAATTCACTGAAATACACAAAACAACCCAATGGCAGAATCTTAACCAACCAATGATTGTAAATGTAGCAAGCTGTTGCCCCAAAGTTGGTAATTGCATTCCTTATAATGTCAGATTCCATAAATCATGTACTTATTTTGTGCTTCTGCATCAACTGAAGTATAGCTGATTTTTTTGGAGTGTGAATGTAAATTACTTAATTATTAAAAAAAAGTCACTAACACTGCACTACCTTTATCAAATTGTAAATCTATTAAGACATGACCAAATCCAAACGAAACACATCGAGTCATTGTCAAATAAGAAAAGGCTGAACTTTGCTGCCCTCTAGTGGCAATTACTTAACAAGGGAATCACACACCGACACACCTACTCAGCCACCGACACACGCACACACACAGGTCCATTACAGTATGACCAACAGCTCTGTCTTTATATTTCTTAAGTTAACAAAATCTTACATTTCGGTAGCACAGACCAACAACAAACGTTATGTGGCCAAGTAATTACATCTTGATGACACGGATTTAACTGTTTTGCCCCTTTATACGTTCACTCTGCTGCTCCTTTAACAGAAAAGATTACATTTTAAACAACTGATGGGTAATGGGAAAATGTACTTTTGGCTGAAAGAAAGTCCTGATGTTTTCATTATGCTTATAAATATAATCTTTTGTTTTTTATCTTCAGAATGCTTTTAGAACTGTCTTCAACTATCATTGTGAGCTGTACTCTCTGCTATGGTCACCTTAGGGTGGCACATGAGAATAGACTAGTCACGCCTGCTATAAACAGCGGCTGCAATACTTTACACAGCGGTGTTTGCGGAAACCACTAAACTGAAACCCTTCTTCAGTAATCTGACATAAAGCAATAAAAAAATCATTACAGCTTAAGCAACTCATTCCTCTATCTTGAATCCAATGGAAATGACTTGTGTGGAACACGTCTTGAACTGGGTGAACAGTTTTTATTTTGTAACTGTTCATTCGTTTGATTATCGATGTGTATCTTGACACGATTTCCATTAAAAATTATTTAATATCAAGTATCTTCTAGGTCAAATTAAGGTTAGATTCTTGGATGCAAAACTGCAATTTACTTAATAAATACTTCACAAAACTGTTATCAATAAAATCATTTTAATGTAAGTTATGGGCTACATTCATTGTACCATCCTATGCATCGTTACATAAATTCCAGCAGGGGTCACTGTTGCCTGTGAATTCTCTGCTTTTTATTGCTCTGCTTATTAACACGGTGCTTCAATATATAAAATAATCTATATCCTCCAACTCCTATGTTTAAAGATAGCATTTGAGAAATAGCTTCTAACATGCATAATAACATAATTGTACAGACAAAAGCAAAGTATATACTCAAGGAAAACTACTACTACTACTACTACTACTACTACTACTACTACTACTGCACTATTAAAGAATGTAAATGCCTTGTGTTTAGCTTTCTTATACGTGCGTATCCATCTTATTGCATGCATTTAGAAAGCCTGGCCATTGTTTATAATCTCTGCTAATTCCAGTAATGTGCTCCGGCCTGCGCGCGCTGACAGTTTAACAGCTATTATTTGTGTCAGGCTCTCCGCTAATGTTTTAGTCTTAAATCACTTAGCTGCACAGTGAGTGACGGGCCTCCTCACAATATGATATCTGCTGATTTAATTAAGAGAAAGCTAGTCTGACATTTATGAGTTTCCAGGTTAGTCGCTAATGACGCCTGATGAAAAAAGTGAAAGTAAATGATGGTGCCTGGCAATACATAAATAATTTGCAGGCCCTTTACTCATGATTACACGTCACTCTCCCGGTGTGATTGTCAGGATATTTCAATAAATCATCAATAAAATCTGATGCAACCCCTCTCTCACCCATTCATTTCTATAGTTTACTCCATAATAGTCTTTTGTTTGAATGGCGCGAGCAGCCACAGTCTACGCGCTGTCTGCGTGATCTATGGACTCACTCCGACGTCTTTAGTGAAGCGTAATTGTGTTTTTATATGATGTCACTGGTTGTTCTTGTCATTAACTTGGCACCAGAACATATTCCGTATTAGAGTACTTCATGTGCTGCGTACTAGCACAGTGTTTCAGATGTGGGGGTACCGGTTGGCTCTCTAAGGTATGTGACTGTCCTGATGTCTTTTTGGCTCAGAGGAGAAGGGGGGGAAGGGGGGGCTGTGAGGGGACCCTGACGTGCTGCTGTCAGAAGAGCTGCTCCTTCTGCTCTATAAAAATCTCAGATGAGCATGGACAGTCAGGCAGAGCTGCACTGCAACAGACAAAAACAAATAAAATCTATCTATCTAATTTATTTGGGGTGTGATGGCCTCAGCTACTAAATACATGTCTAGGCCTATGTAATATATACAACTAAAAACGAACATATTGTATCAAAACTGTAGTAGTAGTAGTCGTCGTAACTGTAGTAGTAATAATAGTAGTAGTAGTAGTTGCATGCCGTCCACAATTTGGCAATTTCCCCTTTAGCTTTTTGTTCCGAGCTTGGGGCCGATCTGTAAACAGCACGGGACTAGATTTAACAGAATCAGATCATTCATATTGATTAGGACTGATCTGACCTGTAATTTGGCCTTGTTTAGTCTCCATGATGATAGAACAGTTTAATGCCATACTGTGAAACATTCCAGGGAGAGCAATAACATCTCCATGGAGAAAAGAAGGTGGCGGACCCTTCAGCAGAAAAGTTACACAATCCACCTTTAAGCTTTTGATCAGCAGAAAGAAGTATAAAAACATGATCGCAATTGTTTTTCACGCTCTGCAGTTTTTTGTACCTTGGTAGCTCATTTGAGACACTTGATTTAAACAGGAATGATGTATGATTGCAACTGAAGCAAGTTTAAGCCAGACTTAAAATGCTTGGTTAGATGTCTATTTCAAATCCATTGCTTTGCCTGAAAGAGGAAAAATCAGATGAAATACTGCTACCATTTCATAGAAACGCTTATTAGGGCTTATCATAAATTACCATAAAACATAAAGGTCATCATCGGCGGTGCTTTACACAGAGACCACTGAATGTCACATGGAAAAAGCAAAAAACAAGCAGCACTATTGTCTCACTGCTCAAACTGTTTCAAACAAGTGATAGCACTGAGAGAGGTATGTTATAGGTGCTGAGTGTAAAGTCTGAACAATTTGTCCAACTGCTGAAAATATGACAAAAGTGCTGAAGCCCAAAGAGGTGGTTGTCAGGGTGATGGCAGCGGTTTGTGTGGCTCCAGGAGACATCAGCTGTGATCCAGAGTGACAAACCTCACCAGAGGCCTTCACGTCCAATGAGAACACCTGTCTCACTCTGGGGACAAGCACAGGGCTAAGGATGCAACAAATAAACCGACACAATACAGTGCAAGAGTCTGTGTCAGAGGAGAGGCTCTTGGAAAGGCATTTGGGATGAAATTAAAGCACCAGTTCTCATGTATTTGAGTAAAATATGTCTTGGCCTAGTACAAATATATAGCATAAGTAGTTCTTGCGAGCAAAAAAATGTCTGCTGCGTGCTGTCTGTATCTGATTATAGAGCTGTTTTGTTGTCCTAATCAGGAGGTGCATATTAGCATGTTTGTGGGTATATTTACCATCATGGCCAAACTCTGCACTGGTCTCTAAGAATTGTGAAAAGTGCTTATAAACTCATCAAAGTGAATAATTTGGATGCTACATAAGGTAAGTGAGGCGTAATTGGTAGTTGGTAGTTTTCACGCATTTAATCAGGTACAAAACTTTTAAACATCATGCATTATTTTAGAATATATCTTGCAAATGGATTACTGGATATTCAAGACTATTCTAAAATGTAATATGTAAGTTCTGTACAGTAATAATATATACAAAAAGAAAATGGACCCTTACCTGTTTACAACCTCCAAAAACAAGCAAAGACAAAGCTGTGACCTGACAGCATACGAACAGCTAATTTGAGGAATATTGTAATAAAATATGCAAAGAAAGAAACACTGACAACCACCCTTGATAAAATTAGAGACAAAAAATGGTCTCTGATGATTTAGCACTTAATTACCGCTTGATTAGCATAATTATGCATGTTAATAGTATCTCAAATGAATTGCAGTTGTCAGGAGGGAGGAAGCATCTGTAGTTGTGGCAGCTTGATCCATATTTCCTCCTATCCAACCGCGATGTCTGACTCTTCCCCTTAAGTGTTTACCATTAATCACAACACACTCCCTTTCCTTTGGAGTGAATTTTTGGCATTTTGGGATAATTGGGCTATTATAGCGCACTTGTCACATCTGTAATAGCAGGCTAACGAACCCCCTTGTGTGCCTGCACTCACAGATGATGCAGAGCTCAGGGAATGAGTGAAACACAGTCACATAAAACTCACACTTTAACATTTTACTTTGAAACAGAAACTTTTTCATCATCAAATACAGCAATAAAAAGAAATTATGCACAGTGTTATCTTGCAGTAGTGTATAGCAGCTTTACTGTACTTGTGGTTTGAGTGTTTGAGAATCAATTCTCAACGTGACTTTACTGTTGCACAAAATACCTTCAAAAAACAAGATACAAAAATATTTTGTGATCCAAATATACATCCATTTCTGAGTTCACTTGTATCCTAACCAATAAGTAAAGGCAACATACTGACTTAGACAACACTATACTCAAATATCAGTGAAAGCCTGATCAAAGTGAAAATTATAAATAATAAGCCATATATTAAAGTTGCATTTAAAAAGTAGATGAATTCTTCCAAATGGACATAGTATGTTAAAGAGAAATGTAGCCAAAATATAATTATGCATTGAGGAGCCTGCATGACAGAGAATTCTGTACTGGGCATTACCAAAGACAGACTTTAAATTCCCCACTGAAACATTTGCATTATTGATAAGGCTCCCTGTGTCACCTCAACCATAGACTATTTAAAGGAAATAATTTAATGCAAACTGCATATTGATGCACTAATGATCAATCGGCCCTTGTTCTGTGTGCTAATCATATGCGACTGGTGCAGGGTGATGTACATTAGAGCATTAGTGAATGCAGACAGTGGTGAGACTGGACCATTTATTCAGAGGAACCAGTGAACAATGCCACTGTTACCAGTGAAGTACTCTATTCTGAAATTACAATTACAAGCATGTGCATGTGCAAGAGTTTGTTACCCTCAGTTGTTTGTGCTTACTGTCTTTTTGCTGTATTGCATACAGTCTAAAGTATCTGTGATGAGACCTTGCTTTGTTACAATTAGGTTTAGGTCTTTTGTGCAAATATGTTTACTCAACATTTTTCCTGCATTTTTCAGCAGTCAATAGAGAGTGACAGCTCATTCTGCATACTCATTTATCACTTAAGGAAATGTGTGATACCTTTAGGATGGTCTTTGAAGATACATTTAAGGAGCTTATTGTCAAACTGCCTCAACTGTTCTCACGGGACATCTCTTTTCTCAAAAAAAAAAACTATAATCAATGTTGCGATCAATGACATTTGTTGTTCTCACTGTGATGCAAATGAGGTCCTGCCAGGCTTGTTATTGTGCCCCTGACAAATCGGGGACATTGTTTGCATGTCGGGAGAATGCCTGTCTCTCATTGAATAGCAGACGACACGCGTAGATGCTAAAGATTTGTCTGTCTGATTGATTAGTGTCATGCTTAAATGCTCATCAATCGCCCAATCACTACAGGGCATTCCAAAAAGAATCTGTCCCCATGCATCATAGCTCAGGTAAGACAGACAGTGAACTTAAAAACCGCTTAAACGACTACTTCTTTTCACTGAAATTGTTGTCAGAAAGATCGATTATTATTCCCCATACAGACTGTGCAGAGACACCAGGGACATGCCTATCGTTGTACAGTCATTTATATCTATGACCTACAAGCTATAAGGATGTCACCACTTCCCATCCAATCACAGAGAAATGACCAATATAAATCATTCAAGTCTGTGAATGCACCAAGCAAAAGCTATGCAATAGATGATTTCCCTTTATTCACACATGTTCAATACATCCTCTACAGCTTTTGTACAAATTTTAAATTGATTTATATGGACAAAGACATCTGAAAATACAGTTTCTCCTATTTCCGAGGTAAACTCTCTTTCAGTTAATCAAACCATGTTAAATCTGTAGTAAACAGTAAAAAAGTATGATAAAAAAAAAAAAACTTTTGTTTTGTTGTTGTTGTAAAAAGTCTGGTAAAGCATGTACATAATACAGTGCATATGGCTAAAAGTGGACTTGACTTAATGTATGCCTCCTCATGTGGCTGGCCCTAAACGCCCCTTTGCCCATCACCAGGAAAGCTATCTATGGCTGTAGCTGCCTCTCTAAATTAAGAAGGCCATAAAACAGCTCAGCTTTCCAGATCTCAATCACTGGGTGAGGACCCATCATCACCCTTGGGCGCTCTGTAGCCTAACCCAGCCCCTATTAAAATGAATTAGCACCTCTCTCACTACTGACCACAGATCCAAGTCAGATTGATCATCCAGATAAAATGTCCCTCTTCACTTTTGGCCTTTGTACATATATCTGCCTGAAAACGTGTAATTTATCACAGCTAACCCTCACATAAGATTAAGTGTGCTGAATGCTTCTATTAGAGAACATATAATAATGTAAATGACACTCAGGAGGGGTTTTGTAGTCTTAAAGCAAAGCGGTGTAATGTGAAACTGAGTATGACTATTATATTATTCAACCCTTTTCATGAATACACCCTCATCTCTTCTAATGAGAATAAAGCATTTATAATACAAACTATAACAATTTGATTGAATTTCTGAAATATATCAAAATAAAGCAGGCTTAGAAGGCTGGGTCAGCATGAAAGCTGCAGTGAAAATAGTGTCAAAGGTTCTGACGGGAATGTTTGAAATGACTCAAGTGTCACTGAGACACTCACAGACACTCTCTTGTGTCTATGTGATACTCAGATAGACTTTCCCTGTGGAACAACTGCTGTTATCCCCCTGAGACCCGGCCCTTTCACTTGTGTCGTTTATAGTGGACATTGTGCTAGCCAGTCTATCTTTTAAGTGTTTTGAGATAGACTCTTAATTCCTTTTGTACTTTGTAGAGTACGCCCAGGGCTTTCTGCTGATATGTGATTTGTTTGCTTAGAGTTTTTGGAATCACCTTTTCCTTTCGATCCAAAATGTCCGATATTCAAAAAGATACATTTTATGGTACAAGGAAAAGAAAATCAAATATCTGTTATTTATACCATTTTAAACTAAATTTTTCAAATGCATTTCTTTTCTTAACCCTTTAAGATTCAATTTAGCAATTATTTTAATAATTTTAATGTTTGTGGTTTAAAATAATAACTAGTTTAGAAATGCTCATTATAATAGACACTGGGACAATTGTGTTGTATTTAATGGAACTTTTTATCGTAGCTGACAGAACCGAAACAGAAGGATTTCTGTACTGAATTACTGAGGGAGATTGTGATTCTGACTTTTTGGATGATAAGGAAAAATGAGGAGCACATCAGCCTGAGATTTAGGGAAGTTTTCAGAACCCCTTCAGTTTATTATGGTGATGTAGATGCATAGTTAGTCTGATTATCTTCATTTGTATTGCTAAAACACAGCACTGATAAGCCTCATTTAGAAAATAAAATAGTACAATAAAATAAATATGTTAATAAGCTACAATTTCTCTATTAGGCTACATACTGTAAGTATCTATTGAAAGGGTTGGTTCTCCAAACAATGTGAGCCATTGGAGAAGAATGACCTTAGACGGAGAGTTGAGCGGGAGTTCAGTGGTGACAGTGTGACCTCCTTAGAGCCATGTGCAGGTCATAGACTATGCAGACCCTAACCCTATACTATTATCACAGTATCATAGACCATATGTACAGTTGATGGTGCAGATGGAGACAGGCTCAGGAGGACAAACAGCACTCACTGCATCTTTACACTGGTGACTTCAGATAAGAGCTCTAATTCTGCTTTGGCCAAAAGGCTCTGGGCATCCTAAACTAGTTTGGACATTGAGTCTTGGAGTTGACTGTCCTGCATGAAACATGGACCTGTTTCATGCAGGACAGTCCAAGGATCTGTATGGGCATATAGGATCTGAACTGGACTCCTGCTCGGCTCTCTCTAAGGCCGGTCTTCTCTGGTGGTTCCCTTTGGCTGGATCTCAGATCTAGGTTGGTTCAGACTTGTTCCTGTGTTTTAAAGAGAGGCTGTATGTTTGCAAATCATGACCAATTTGCAGAATTCACCACCAAGGGACTCACAAAGGTGCAGAAACATCACAGCAATGATTATGGATGTTTGGACTGTAGGAACCTTCTTAGTAACCTAGTTAAAATGCTGCAGTGACTGTGCTACTCAGATGTGCAAAGGTAACTAAATACTTGTGTAGGGAGGAACTATAGGGCCACTGTTTTGAGATTTTAAAAAAAAAATATCCTACCGTTTGGTGACATGGGTTCATAGTAAGAAATGGATATAATGCACACAGCGCCTTGACATATGTTTTAGTCTTTCACGTTTGCTTATTTAAACACTTGTGCATTGGACAAGTAGACAAATATAAAAATTAAAAGGGATTAAATTAAAATTTTCCCATACCCCTAATTTAATTAAATATTAAACCAGCAAGGTGGGGTTATCCATGTTCGCCTGATCCTCAAGCTCATGGGGTACCAGGGAACATAGGGCCCACCACAAACAAAGAAATCCAGCTGCCAGTTTTCAAGAAGTGAGTCAGCTGGCTCTGTGTGCATGAGTGGGGGAATGGATTCCTCTGACTAAGTGGGGCTGGGGGATTATAGGCTGCTATTATGTCCGAATAAAAAATGAACTCAATAGGAGTTAGTCTGTGGCTACACTACGATAAAAAATGTAAGAAATTAAAAGGAAGTCTAAGACCTTTTTGAGGCAATGGTAGAAGCTTGTCAGAGATGTTGCTCATCAAAAAAGTTATTGTTAGGTTCTTAACTTCACATGGATTTAACATCAAAATGTCCCTTGCGTCCATTACAGAGGACATGTTAAAAAATTTAAATAAAATCTAAATGCTAAAGTGTCCATTTACCCCCAAATAGATAAAAAAAAATCACAAAAATATTTATGTATATTACAACATTTTTTTCTTTCGGGTTCCAGGAAACACTAACAGCCTATATGAACAAGAAAAACAAATGTTTTATCATATTATTATTGTTATGTGCTTTTGGAATTACTGTTTATTTAATTGTGTATATATTTGTTTATACTTAAGAGGTAGGGATATAATTAAGCATTCGCTTTTCCATTATAATTTCCAAATAATAATGTTAATCAGTCGAAACAATAATAATATCTTTGCTCTTTTCACCTGAAGTGTCCCTTGAAAATAAGGCCTATGCTTCCCATGGTGCACTGAGACAGATACTCTAGTCTTTTATTCTACATTTTCTCTGGACAAAGGCTGAAAAGGTTCCCCATATAAATGAGAAATTAGCGAAGTGTGTCGTCAGAAGTAATTAACTGCCTCAGAGGCCAGTGTGCATTAGGCCTGACAGGATGAGACAGGAGGCAAAAGCACATCCATGTGGACTGTGGAGGCTGTCCACCCTGATCAGATAAACATTTTCTGCTTTTGTTTTGACTCCTGATTGCAAAATGATTAGCCAGCTCGCCTGTCTGTCCCTTTAACTGCAGTGATCCTAGAGTGGCAGATAAGGTGATAGACTGAGCTGTGGCTGTGTGCTGTTTTACACACACATGTTCAGGCTATCTAATCAAATGAAGCATAATTATTCAATTTAAAATAAGAATTTAAAATTATGTTATCATGTTTACAGCCAAAACAGCCATGTAAAATAGTTTGAGGTTGATCATTTACAATTATCTTAGGTCTAACACCCCTTTAAGAGCCAAATGATAAGCTTCTGATAACTCTAGGAACAGTACAAAGATCTATAAAACAGTATCACAATGAGCGGTGATGGGTATAATCAATATGTTTACTGGATTTAAATGAATTTGTTTGCCCTTTGTGTTCTAATTACACTATGCATGAATTTAAATATAGGATTTAATATGGTAAATGCACAATGAATAGATTGTGCACATTTTACAATCATTCATGTACTTTCTCACACTGGCACTGGCTCCTCTAATGTAACCTTGAGCTGAATATCTCTACAGAACATGAAGATTTTGTGGGAGGTGGAATTCCTTATCATTCATATTTATTCCAATAATAATTAGAATGGGTCGCGGGGGCAGCCGGATTAAGCGGGAGAAGATGGATGGATGGATGGATGGATAATTAGAATGTCAGGATAATGAATGCATGTTAACTTGTTTATGAACAGAGCTGGATTCCATTGTGTATGTTACAGTAGCACTGTAATGTCCGCACTCATCACGTATACGGCTGTAGGGGCTTATATTGTGATAAGAGTGTGATAAGCACATGATAAGGACACTATCTCAAATGTGTAGTGGTAACTGATGTCCAAACTTGTCCAAACTATTTCTAATAGTGGACTCCAGGCTGATACTACTGTTGGGGAAACATGCGAAAGACATGTTTACTTTAAACATTTGTTTATAATTTATATTTATGCATGTTGTATCTGTGCTGCACGAATACACCTCATGGTCAGACACATTAAGAACAAGTTTATGTATTTCATCCTAGTCACTTTTACAGTTTATTTTACAGTGTGGCTTTTATCGCAAAGCTGATAAGTCCCATTAATATAAAACAAATCTGGCTGTTAAATGATAAAACAGGGTTACTATGGCCTGTTACTGCAAAGCTATAAAATCTATCTTCATTTCCTCCTAATTAAAGCCATAAAGAGAAGAGGGCTTTAACTTTGGACTTTAACTGTATACTGACTGACTGTCAGATTATTGACAGGACTGTATTGAGGAGCCATAACAATCACACTTTGCTAAAGAAACCTCCATATTCTCAAACAAATCAGAAATATCACTTACTACTTTGATGCCAATATTTAAAAAAAAAATGTATAGGTGTCAAGCGATAATGTTACTGACTTACCTAAATCCACTGCTGTGTATATAATATAATTTGTCTGATGTTTCTCTATAAAGATAATTCAATTATAATGTGCAATAAAGATTGAGCAATTCTACAGATGTTTTCAGGGTTTATGGGAAAACATAGCGCGCTGTCATGTGCTGCAACACATGCTGCAGTACCTTGACCTTTGACTGTGGGTGGTCCACTTGCAATTAAAGCTTTAGCCAAAGTCATAGACACTAACTTATGTGCTACTCACCTGAACATGGCAATAATAATAGCACTAACTGAAGAGGTTACATGTTTTATAAATGCTGGGTATTTTTAAAGGATGTATGAAAGTGCCAATACTTGTGCTGAAGTGTGATGAAGTCATACCTCAGTTCAGGACCTTCCATTATGCTCCAACAACACAGGCAGGATCCTGGCCTGATTATAAATCACCTTGGAAACGTGCAGTGATGCAAAATCCATAAAGTGAACATCATGCTTAGAACCATCTTTAAGCATTCAGGAGGACTGCTACAATCGCCTGTTAGCATGCGTTTTGCATTTATTTACCAATTAAAAATGCATTTGGTATGGATTTGAAAGTTCTATGCAAAGCTGCGCAGCTCCTGTAAACAGATTATGGTCCTGGGGGACAGGCTGCTATTGAATGACTAAATAGGCCTTCTATGATTTATGATAATGCATAAGAGAAACAGGGGTCCTAGCCTTAGTACCTTAACACCAAGAGGGAGTTGAAATATTAGCATTCTACAGGCATTGTGTTATTTTTATATGGTTTAATATCTTATTTTGTTTAATTTGTGGAGGAAATTACTTAAATGATTATGCATTTTCCTTTTCAAGGAGGTTCACAGCAACCATTTTACACATGATTAATGCAAGCAGAGTCCAGAGCTTTACTCTGGCTTTTGCACACAAAGGCACAGAAACAAATTAACCAAAAGAGTGCAAATTCTCTTCTTTTAAGTAATATGAAAGTCTCTGTGGACTCTGATCCTCCAGCATTAGTGTTGATGCCATGGGCAGGGGCTCTGGTCCATGTTAAACAGTGGCTCTGTGAATTAAGAGCAGTGTTGGTTAAAGCCTCTTTCATTCACTTTGACGGCTTGAACACTCCTTGGAGCAGGGGGAGATTTGGGGCATCATGATATGTGACAGTTGAGATTACACAGTTAATCCAGTCTGCTCACGAGAGATTCATCTAGTCTTCAAGTGCTCCTCTGAAGCACTCTGAACTCACAGTTAGAGCAATTAAACTCTCCTTTTACATTTGATTCAGCTTCTGTCTTTGGCAAAGCAATCAGACAAAATATCTCTTATTCCAAGGCTCAGCTATGTTTTATTCTAAGACCAAGCCATTATCCTTTTAGCTGTGGCTTTTCGTGGGTACTAGAACTACTCTTGTAATTTTGCATTACATCTGAAACAACACCTCCTTACAAGGATCTGGCTGTGCAAGTATTGAAAAACAGGTTCTATTTATTTGTACTTTTCTTCTTTATATATACAAATATGTTGTATTATTTCTGAAAATGTATAAAAAAGAAAACTATGAAAAATGATAATAACATAATGGAAATGCCAAGATATTTTAAAACAGGACCACTGCAGAGCACTAGTGTCCAAATGAGACACAGTTTGCAAAATCTATTTCTATGAGCTTTAACATGTTATAACTGGAACTAAAATTCACTTACTCAGAGTTGTATTTTTGATTCACGCATGTTTGAGTAATCCTGTGTTGTTCAGGGTACCCCATGTGTCCAACAACAATTTTTTACTAACTGGCAATACTTTTGAAATTTCAGTCTATGGGTCACACACAAGTATTCACACACATTTCTTCAAAATAAAAATGAGGGGTGGCTGGCATGAAACTATGAGCACTGTTTTGAACAGTAGGCAAAGTGAGAATACCAGTTTTTAGGTTGGTTTGGTTTTAGGTTAAGTTGGTTTTATGGTTTTAAATGAACCACGGGATCCAAATCTATGTATTCCAAAGTTTATAGGATGATCTGTGTACTCAGATGCATTATTGCATTGCTGTGCTGACATATGTGCCTGTCATGGGCTCAATAGTTTCTTTTCATTGGGGTCATAGAGGATATGGTGGAACACTCACTCTCCTCAGCTTGGCCTATCTTGGGGTGTCTCCTCCTTCAGAACCTTTGAAATGTAATGAGATGTTATCTATCATGTGAGAGTGCTATTGTTTTGTGATAAGGAACGCGTCTGGCTGGTGACTGCATGACTCATTCTTTACAAGCTGTGAATGAATCTTATCATGAATTAATTCTATTATCATGCACACTTAGTAAATTAAAACACTGTAATTTGAACAGTCACAAAAACGGCTTTGGAGGTTTAAATGAGTTTTCATACATTGCTCCAAATCGGGACTCTTGGAAGGGGAAGATCCATCACAAATGAAAAAGGTTCTCATGTTTAGTAACTATGAAGGTTTTAGACTTTTCAGTTTCAGTTCAGTTTTACTCATAACATTTCAGCAACAAATATAAAAAATGCAGAACTATTAGTATTTTTAATTTAAACGTAGTTACATTAATGTCGATTCCATTCATACACAGCCAAATAGAGTCAGAGCCTCCATGTTAAGAGAGATGGGATTAGACCTGGTTTGTTATAGGGCCAAGCCTGACCCCAGGTGCTTCCTGTCGCCTTGGCTCTGGCTCCCACATTTTACTCTGTTTTAGACTTGCCCCTGGACACATTCAGAAGTAAACAAAATGCTCTTTACTATCTGTAGTTTGCCTGCTAGCTCAATGTCAAGAGAGAAGATGAAAAGATGAGAGCTAATCAGATGAAAGAAAATCATGAGCATTTGATGGTACAGGGATAGAATAAGACGGTTTATATTTGTGTGTTTTTAATCAATGCCTGACAATAAATTGAATCATTTGCATCAGCACAATTTAGATTGCGGTTAAATTGTTTTACACTTGTCCCTAGATTGTACATAGTAAGCTTCCAGTTCATCAGCATTATTGGCCCTCTGTTAGATCTTAATTAAAGCAGCACCCCAGTCCTCTTTCCACAGAAGTGGAGGGACCCCTGTGCAGTGGGATTATAGGATTACACCAACGGCTCTGTGCCTTTAAAGGCTGTGCTAACCACAGCGTACATCCAGGAGTGCCATGGCATTAGACTGGAGGAATTCTGAGGACCAGTGGAGCCAAGGCTTTTGTGTGAGACCCAGCAGGCGCAACCTGCACCACAAGTTTAAAAATATTCATCAGAGTTTTCATTGAGCAGGGATTCAGTTTAGATGGAAGGTCGGAAATGCCCCCATAGACGTGTGCTATATGGAAGTGCTTCGGTGTGACAGAATTAATAAGACTATTACCTCAACAATTACCGGTCTGTACAGCACCAAAGATTCATTTCTGTGGAAATCCAATGGCACTAATTAAAACTGCTGCCATCGCTCCAGCCTGAGACTGATGGTCTCAGAAGATACATTCCCTGCAGGATTACAAAGGCAATTTTATGGGTTGGAAAACTAAGAGCAATTATTTTAACAAGCATAAAGCATTTTCTATTGAGTAGCATTCCTGGCTGAGCCAATATTAGAGCATGTAGTCAGAACAGAGAAATAGAAAGGGTTGGATCCTGTTGGGGCTGTAAACAGAAGGTGTGGGCCTCCTGCTGTGGCTCTCTGTGTGGTCACAGACTGTCTGGCCATGGCCTATAGAGCAGCGACTTTATAGAAAGCACAACCAAACGCACATGTACACTATTTATCTTAAACACATTCATCAGAGCTATGAGTCAATAGAAGCAGAGGGTTCTGTTTTGCTCATTTCCCTGGTATAATATTTGTTACCATCAAACCCAAAGAGCATGTTAAAGGTTGGACGCATTCTGAACAGAAGGGAAGAGTCATACAGTGTCCCTTTTACACAGCAAAAAAAGGGAAGACAAATGTAACAAATTGTTATCCAACTCTGTGGTTAGTCCTCTGCCTTCTGGCTTGTGCATTTGAATGGGAGAAAACCAGTAGAATTTATAGTGATCTTGTCAGGTTTTAGCGCTGGGCACAGAGCCCAGTGCCTCTGCCTCACAACAGTCTGGAGCCATGATACACATGGGGGCCATTATTTGTAAAGTAGCTGCGGTGGCAGCAGAACATTTCACCACTGGAGTGTGTGTGTCACATGTAACTGAGTGTGTTTAGTCCTCTCCTCTCTATGCATAGGAAGTGGAGAACAGGGAGTCATGAAGTAATGAGAGAAATGCATGCACTTGTCATGGTGAAAGATTACTTTTATAAATCACTGTTGAGAAGCATGTATGATAATAAAGCTTTAATCAATAGAAAAAACCTTGAAAACCTGAAAATAAAAAGGGCGAATAACATCTCTGGTTGTAGGCCCACACTAAAGCTTGGTTGGACATAGCTCAGGACTGGAGACGGACCGTCTCCTCACTGGGAGAGCAAAATTAGCCTGTGGTTCTCGGTAGACCTCATCCAGTCTCCACTATGTGACTTACAGCTATCCACTGAAGACTTGGACAGTAGATATCTGTGGACATAGGACTTGATCACCAGAACCAAAAGGCAAAAATGTTTTACCTTCTTAACCCCCACATAACATTAGAATAACATAGTGTATGTGGCTTTACCATAGAAATAACTGTACTTCTCTGGGTTAGTATAACTCTTAGTTATGTTCACATTACTGTTGGCAGGTCACAGCAGACCACAGGCCAGATGCATTGGTTTCATTGGACCAAAGTAGTACACCAGAACAAACACGGGCATTAACAAGTCTGACCATAAACCTTCACTTTGGCAAGTTCACAAATATACATGGGTGACTACGGCTAACTGTCAATACATAATATCAACCAAGCCTACCAAGGCAGGCATGTTTGCTAGCTGTGTGGTGAAATGCTGGCCTTTTCTTTCTTTATTCTGACCTTTTCTTTCTTTAGTTTGTGCTAAATGCATGCAATAACATACAGTGTTGGCACACAGGACAGGTATTACTGGATCATTGCCCAACTGGCTCAGTTAGAAGTTTAATGGGTCTTTACCATCGAAGCAGAACAAGCCCCAGCAAGGCCCATTATACTGACCTCGAGTGACCCAGCTAATGTGAGGAGAACGCCTCACAAAAGGATCACAAAAGAGACAAGAGAGACGAGTCTGTGTTTATCAACACATGCTGTGGAGATGAATTGTTCACCTAATTTCATGTGGACAGCAACATTTAAAAAAAAAAAGTATAACAAAGCCTGTTTTCCTTTCTGTGGATTTGAAAAAACATAAAACCTTTAAATATTGTTAAAACCACTCATACCACTTCAGTTAAATTCATCTGCATGGGAACTTTGAGACAACAAAGTAGTATAAAGTAATGTTACAACTTGTTTAGGCATATACAGCTTTTCTTTGATCTCAACAGCAAGTTGTAAGTCAATTTGTCATTAAAAAAACCCTGCTTATTACACTTAAGGCACACATGACATCTAGATAAATTAACTGTATACAACATATATATAACAACAGCACAGCCCATTTACTTAAACTTCAAGTGTGTATACTGCTATCTGTGCAAGAAGGCATAACATAAGGAAGCTAATTAATGTCAAATTTACATAGACCATACATCCTTGTTTGCACCTCTGCCAGGGCTGACTCAGCACCCCCAGGTTAACCCGTAATACCCGACACAGGTGCGGGGCCACACACTTTGGGATTGCTGCTTGTGTCCATTCATATACTGCCATTTATTCATCACAGTGTGCTTCTTTCCTGGTGAGGCTACACTCTTTGATGAGGTTTCTAACAGTTATGGCGATGCTCATGGGTGGGCTTGGTTAAGAGGACTCATTTAAATGGTAAAGGGTTATTCATTATAAAACAAAGTAGAATTAAATTTGTATAGATGACATTTAATTGGAGACAGTGGAAGAAATATAATGATGTTGCAGTGTTTTTTTGTGTTGCTGTGTGAATACTTGAATGTATGGATGGCCCCTATATGGTCTTCATTATAGATAGTAAGTCAAAGGGTGACTTCCACATGAAGTCCTCTGAAGTAACAGATTTGCTTTTTAATCCCATGTCAAACAGACTATACATTGAATCAATGCCCTAATCTCGATGAATTCAACGATTTACATTTACATGGAAAGTAGAGAGAATCCAGAGGGGGGTCCTGGCCTACCACTGCTGTCACCTTGAACATAAATCTACTTTCTCCATAATATTCTTTTATAGAAATCCACACTTGTTTTATCTCCAGTAGAGCATGTGGATGTTATCTTCTAAAAACTAAAAGAGTTAAAAGTGCTCTATGCAGCTTTTGTGAAGGAAGGGGGGAGGAGGGGCATTCAGGTCCAGCATGGATCTATTAAAATAACTCCAGTCAAATGAAGCTCATGATGATAGCAGTTATAGGAGCTGCTATAGCTAGCAGTAATTGAAGCCAATTCCATACAATTTATTTAAGGACAAAATAGTGCAATAAAAACCCCAAGACCATGTGGAGTGGGTTAATATGAATTTTTTAAGACCAAAATTATGAGGATCACTGCAGGAGTTACAGAAACAGGGCAGACTTTTTTTTTTTTTAAGTAAAATCAACTGAAGTTGAAGTTGATGGAGCTGGAAGAACTCACATGAACACCTATTTGGAATGAGGATAGAGGTTAGCTATGTCCATTTATATATTGAGTCTATGCCTCCAACAGAAAAGACAGAGCACCTTTGATGCAGTAACAACAATTACAGAGATGAAGATTCTTTTCAAAGTAGTAGGTAGCAAAATGCAAAGTCATCTAATCTAAATTGTATTAGGTCTGTAGAATGAACGGCACTGTCTCTGGCCACTGTTTATAAAATTTAGAGATAAAGGTATTTTATGGGGACAATAAACATACATGTCTTCTTTTAAACTGTATTTTGTATTAACATACACATATATTATATAGTATATTCCAAATTCGTCAATTCCTGACCTTGACAGTGGGCATATTAAAGGGGGCACATTGGTTAAACATGAAATTATATGCGACTAGAAAGGCCAAGCTACATCACCAGAGTCACCCCAGAGTAAACAACGGGTTCAGCAAGCAGAGGAGGGATTACCATATCTCCACTTAACTTATTTTATCCTGTGAGAATCATCAATATTAAAGGCTGAGGAGAGGGGGAAAGTGCTGAGGTGGGCTTTTAACAGCAGGGTGAACCACTGTGTTTAACCACAGAGATAAATGAGAGATCTGCTTAGAATCTACAAAGAGTAAATATAATCTTTTTATCTTTTCCTTTTACTATGCACGACCATTACCCCTGAACCCGAAAACATTAGCCATTCACTTTGCTCTTTAACTTTTTATGATTCTGTGTGGACGTTGGCTTACTGTAAGCTGTTGTGCTGTGGTGAAAGAGATGAGTCAATATTGACCATAGCATTATTTTCATATTTACAACACTGTTAATCTTTATTCATTTAATCTTTATTTTGCCAAACATTGCAGTTTTAAACTCAATGTGTAGGATTTGATCTGTGGTGTCACCTGTACTTTTCAGAGGGCTCGCCTATATAATGTTCTAAATTACAACACTTAAGAAGTAAATAATTTATTTACTTTGTATGTAAATTCAGAGACATATAGTCACAAAGTCCTTCACAGTAAACAAAAATACAGTTGATATATCAATAAGGTTGAAATGCTTGCTCAAAGAGGTAGGTCTTTAGGTGCTTTTTAAAGGCATCCACAAAGTCAAAAGAGCAAACTGTAACATAAGTCCCCTGTCTGTGTGGGCCATACCCATACAAATCTGTACTCTTCTGGACTCACGCTAGTTTAGGCAGAATTTAGGTGGACTCAGCTCACAGGGGGCCAGCACCACCTGCTTAGCCTCCAGATGATAATAGTTATCAATAATTTACTAAGTGTCATTAAAGTTTGAAAGGCTGTTATTAGACACAAACAAAGAGGGTGTTCATGATGGGAGGTCAGAAGGGCTTGTAAAAGAGGGCTTTAAAGGCTTTATTCAGTGATATAAACATCACCCTGGTGGAGGAGTAAGGTGGGACACTGTGAGGAGAGAGCTTCTGTTCTGTGGTCTTGTGCCAGATAAAGTGTGTTTAAAAGCACTAAACCACAGGAGTTAACATCAAACATATGAAGGAAGGTTTTACTACTCAACAAAAAAAAAAAGTAAGCACAACAGTCCAACGGTATCAAAGTAACTGGTTTAATGGGTTTATATATTTATTTAATATAAATATTTCATAATTTTCTCAACACAGAGTGGGTGGCTGTAATCTCATGTTTTAGACAACATCTTACAACTCATGTTACTTCATTATATTATATTACAATATATCTACAAATGACATGGACAACTGCGCTCTACGTCCCTCTACTCTGCTCTCCATTTCCGACAGTTCACACCATTGAGGTTCACTGATGGGCTTGAGTATGGTCACTGATGAAAGAGCAGCTTAGCACTAAAAAAAGTCAGATTTTACAAGATAACCACAGTTAGCACAAATTCACAATCAAATGAAATGGTATTAGGACCTGTGTATGACTGTGTGATACAATCCAAGCCACCTTCAAATACACAAACACACAAATGTCCATGTATCTACAGAGTACTACACCAAAACTCAAGATACTAGCAGAGGAGAAGGTGATGATTTACTTGGGTGATTTACAAGGTACTTTACTAAATATTCATTGGTTTGAGCTTCAAGCAACATTCTGAGGACTTTTGCTATTTCTTTGTCTAGGATGTTTCACAGTATGGCATTAAAGCTTTCTATCAGCATGGAAACCAAACCAGACTAAGCTACAGGTCAGATCTGTGGAGAGGCGACCCCGCTCGCAGTCAAAATGCTTGTTTTTCTAGGTATTTTTGGGCTATAAAACCACCGGTAATGAATAAACATAAGGTAGGTAAGGCAGGTGTTTAATGTTATATTGTGAAACATTCTAGGCAGAGCAATGACAGTGTACCTTTTATATGCAAAAATGTAAAATGTAGATTATGCAGGTCTGACTGAGGTCCATATCTTTTGCTGTTCTTTTAGTCCTCCCCAGTCCTTCTTTAACAATATCATTCACAGTTTAGTGCTACTGGCCCAGGGGGAGCTTGAACCATGAATATAGTTTTGAGGTTGACTCTTTGGCCCAACACCATGTCCCTTTTGGGCCAACTAGTGTGGAAAAGCCGAGCTATGACCACATAATGACCACTGTCTGAGAACCTGGCTAATTCTTCATGTTCAAACCAGCCCTTGACTGCCAGCCCCAGACCAGTGCTAATGTAAGCTTGGTCAATGCTCTCCAGGGTTTGTATAACATGGCAAGAAGACAGTTCTCCAGTATTATTTAAAAAGACTGGATTGACATTGTGATATGTTACTCTACTTATAACGTATCTGATGAGTTTTCTTGAGAAGGACAGCCCACATTACATTAACAAAAAAATGTTGATTTTAATTTCTTTCTGACAGTAGAAGGTCTAGAGGTGACTTAACACTAATCTTCTGAAATATCTTCATTCATCTTAAATGCACAGGACTTGTCAGCACTCCCCATGATACTCTATGATGACAGAGGAACCCCAAAGATGGATGGCGGTAAAAAGCTATGCTATAAACCGCTGCACCAAACATGTACTCAAAGAGGGTTTCCTGTAATGTGATCCACAGTTTAAAAGCTCTCCCAATGAATAAGGCAAGGAATTATCTTTGGAAAACACATCGAGTTATCAGATTTAATGCATTTATCAGTTTTCTATCTTTAGTCTATCTTTGTATTCTTGGCCAACATCATTCTTTCCAGCTACGTGACTCAAAGAAAACTGCATTTATTGTGACAGTTTATTCTTCTAAAATCCTCTTCTTTGAATTCTTGCTATTAGTACATGTGCTGGTGTCTCCTCCCTTTCATCTCATACATGTATGCACATTGTGAACATGGACCATGCAACATTAATCAAAGCTCAAATTACCACAGTCAACATCATTAGTTACTCTTTTTATTTATTGTCTCTATACTGTGCACACACCACAGCCAGACATCCATACATGAGCCTGTTAAACAAGATCCAAACACTGAAATACAGTGGGACATGCCCATGACAGTGGCCTGGTCCTGCTCCAAATCAGAGCAGGGAGAAAGTGTAAAGCTTTTTTAACACAGTGTCAAGTGTTGTGCCTACATGTAATCTAACCCATACACGGGGCCCTTAAAGAAGACCCATACACTGAAATATGAAGAACAGGGGCTCAGAAAGTTCAAATGTATCACAAAAATTAAACAAAAGTGTTTTTAAAGGACCTCCCCTGATGTTTTCTTTTGCTCAAACCAGGCACAAATTGGACTTTACGTTATCGGCACACAATTTATGTAAGACTTCTTCTCATTACCCACTACGGGACCCCTCTGCCCTCAGGACGGAGGTACAGGGCGCTCAGGTGCAGGAGGGCTCGCTTTGGCAGAAGCCTGATCCCCTCGGCCATTACGTTTTTGAACGGTAGATCCCGAGAAGTGTAATGTAATGCCTTTTGTGACGTGTCTGTCTGTTGTGTTGTGTTGTCACTGTGTGTCAAAGGAGCTGTGTGTGCGTGAAAATGAATTTCCCTGGGGGACAATAAAGTCGAAAGTCGAAAGTTCTTCTCCCTATTGTGACCTCTGAAACAGTTCCCAATAAATGCTAAATATACAGATATAAACATATTGTACATTAAATGTTAAAGGTTAAGTTATTTAGAGAAAGGAACTTGAGAAAGTGAAATGCAGTGTTGACTATAGTGTGCATGAATTTAAATAGGTTAGAAGGAAAGAAACAAACTAACACAAATGTGTTGTGCTGTCTCGATACACTAATTATTTGTGTGTATAAAAAGAATAAGGTACACAGATGAACGAGTGTAAGAAAAATAGACCACCTCCATGGTGACCCACATAATCCATTATGGAGATGAAGGCAAGATTCATTGCATCTGTTGTGTGGGTACTTGGGAAGTTTGCAGCAGAACTGTCTTTTCTTCGTGGCTGTTAGTATATGTGTACTGGTGTCTCCTCCCTTTCATCTCATGCATGTATGCACATTGTAAACATGGATCATGCAGCATTAATCAAAGCTGAAACATTATCACAGTCAAACCAAATTCTAAGTGTGTCCATTGCTCATTAGTTGCTCTTTTTATTTATTGTCTCTATACTGTGCAAACCACAGCCAGTCACCCATACATGAGCCTGTTAAAGAAGATCCAAACACTGAAATACAGTTGGACATGCCCATGAAAGTGGCCTGGTCCTGCTCCAAATCAGAGTAGGGAAAAAGTGTAAAGCGTTTTTAACATAGTGTCAAGTGCTGTGCCTACATGTACATGCTGCTTTGGCCCTTCTGCTTCATGTACTATGGACCACAGAAAACCTCTGCTTGTACTTTAGTGATCAGAGTTAACATCTTGAGTGCATTTGACAGTGAACAGCTGACATTCATGTATTTAACCTCTTGAGACCCTGTGGCCCCATACGAGGACATTACATTTTTGCCTCTTAGCACCATGATTTTCAATTATTTTAAACTTTCACCTGTAATCAACTAAAAACCTCTACAGCAGCTCCCGAAAGTAAAAAAACTGCATGGTAAAGTTTAGATGCAAAATTTATGAATAAAACCAATGTATTTATGTACAATAATGTCTCATTCATGTATCTTAATGTATCTTCATTTGGCATTAAAATTTGACCCATTTTATTGACCACAGCAGACGAGAGCATCAGGAAATGTCATGTCCTCGTTTGAAGACATTGGGACTATGTTATATTATTGATTGTACATGTTGTTAGGTAAACTTGGGAATATTTAGATGAGTTTACAGTTATAAATTGCTGGACGTTTCTGCTGCTATAGGGAAACTGCTGCCTGTCTCCACTTTTTGCACCTCTACTTTTTTTTTGTAACGATTGAAAACCATAAAAAATTAAAACTGTGGACCACATTTTCAGGCCTTTTTGTGTGTTTTTAACCTCACTCACTGAACCCCAACCCGCTCACGGTCGACCTACGTCACATTTGGCAGGTTTAGGGCTTGAAATAAACAGCTAATTGCTGTTTGTTTGTTTTTTGTAATTTATTTATATATTTTAATGTTTTTACATTTTTTAACCAATGGTGTCATACAGAAGACTTACTTAGTAGGTCCTACTTATCCCAAATAGCAAGAAGAAATGAAAAATGCACAGCAGACAAAAGCTCAGGTCTCAGGAGGTTAAAGAAGTAATCTAGAATTGGGCAAATAACATATAAAGACAGGCTCTGGCCTTTTTCTATGTCTTCTTGCTGCCAAAATGCCAAATATGGGGTCCTGTTTATGCAAGTGAAAGAAATTCAACGCAAATGTGACGCAAAAGAAGAGTATGTAAAGAGGTGGTTGGAAAAAGAGAGGACTGACAAACCAGTTTCTGGTTTGTGGTTTGATCTTAGGTGCCAAACCTGAGACAGACCTAAAAATGGTAATAACACACACACACAAACATGAGAAGGTTTACTTGTGTGTACCGATTAACCTATATAGAGTTTTATATGCTGGAACCCTGGTCTGCCATGTTGGCCTGCCTCATTTGTAGACATGGCGTCCATCCGTCAGGACTTAAGCACTTTTTCAGCACTACATTGACCTTGAGTGCCTTTTATTGATTATTTCATGGCGTTGCACTGAGTGGGTCCTTACCACATGGCCCCTGTTGTGTGGTGTGATCAGGAACAGATTCCTGAAATCCCAATACAATAGTGATGGATCGCCTGCCTCTGCAGCCCATCTATTCTCCTCTATAGTAACCAAGGTGACAGTTACACTGAATTTATCCTCATATAAGCAGCAGGTATCACTGGACTGGAAGACACTTCCATAAAAGAGTTTATCATGAATACATTTCTGTATGTACAACTACTCATTGTCCTTAGTTTTGGAGCGTATATATCTGTACATGACCTTTTTCTCCTTGACAGTGCCATATCTACACGCTCCATGATTAGGGCAGATAAAAGTTAGATTGTCGATGTGACAAGATGTATGACCAGATAAAGGTATGTTCAGATGTGATTGTCCAATTACACATAAAACGCATCCTGCCACAGAGATGCCCTCTCTCTGACAAAAACAAACCAGCAAAAAAAACAAGATACGAGATTGTGACAATGTGACAATTACAACATTTTTAAAGAGAGGATATTACCTGTAAATGAAATATTAATTGGTGACACACATAAGATATGATATTTTGTAAATGTAATATTCACAGAAAATAGGAGGGTTTGATCAAAGCTTTTATTTCAATTCTGAGGGAGATTCAGAGTATTGTGTATAAAGAATTCGGTGCCAAACATGCGTGTGATAAGGAATAGATTCAATGTAATATCATACAACTGTAGACGTTTGCTCTTGTCATGCTGTTCTAATATTATAATGGGGGAACAGGTATATGCCTTAAATGTCATTATATTCATTACTGAAACTGGCTCCCGACATCTACTGTGTAATGTCTAATATATAAATCTCAAAAAAGACACATTTACAATACATGGGATAAATTTAACACTTTGAAAGAGACAGACACTGGTATTGGTTTACATAGTTTCCCTCATATTTGGGGCTTGTCTTTGGCATAACAAGTCTATAAGTGAAAGGCCCAGGGCTGGATGGGTTGCAGCGTTGCTTCCTGTTTCCACTTGTGGTCAGCATGTCCAGGACGGGCCTCTGGCTGCACTGCTTGACAACACTTATTCACTCATCACACTACTCATAGGCCTGTGAGCTACACGTCCTGCCGTAACAATGACAGCTCATGTCTATTGAACCCAACTGGCCACTTCATGTTTTTGTCTTCTTTATGACAGACATGTAAAATAGCCCAAGAAACATCATCAAACTTGCCTGTTTCCTTCCGTCTGTGTGTGCCCTTGCGATTCTGTTTTCTCCATTTAACTCTCTTCGACATTGACAAGAGTGTAATCTGAACTGCTATCCCAGGGGCCTAATCGTTTACTTCCTGCTCCTGCAATACGCTGCTATTGATTACTTATCAGGCTCTAATTAGGGTGTAATTTCTCTTCCCCCTCTGATGGTCAAATCTATGATGGAAATGTAAATACCATAATGATACTTGTAAATATATTTTGGTTGTTTTGTTGCCTATTAAAGGTACATGAACTCAGCTGGTCAGAGAACACTGAGATTAAGTTAAGATGTGCTGCCATCTTTGCATGACAAGAAACAAACTGAGTTCACAGGCAATGACTTATGTGTTGCCCATTCCATAAAGACAACATAGGCCCAATACATCCAGTATTACAGGAATTCACCCACCATGTCCAGTCACACTATAAGAGGGGAGTGGGGTCTTAAAAATATATATGTTTCAACATAGAAATGAAGAGATGATGAATGCTTTCAGATCCCAATTTGTTGTAGGGGAAAATTATCCATGGTGCACCATCTGTTTATGAGATCTTGTGGATCTCCCAGTTTCTCCCTGTGTATATAAAGACTGACCTAAATGCCATAGGCTTGGTGAAAACCTGCACACTTCCCTGTCTTCTTCTCTCTGCTCCAATCTTTGGGTCTGGTCTCCCTGGAAAACTGTGGGCGGCATCTTGGAGTCTGGCTGGAATGGGAATAGACAGTTAATGGGCACTTAGAGTATGGTGAAGACTTCCCTCCAGAGACTCAGCGTTTTGGTACATCTCTGTGGGACCATGCTCTTCTGCTCTATTTTTCTACCTCTCCACAGATCTGAGAGTTGGATTTGCCTGTTCTGAAGCAAATCTAGGAATACCAAAATCCACTTGCCTTATATTTATGTATTTATATATTTATTTAATACCAACTTGAGTACCAACTCTTGCTTAATTTTGTTCAAGGATCATGAAAAAGCACTATTCAAATATGTAATAATAATAATAATAATAATAATAATAATAATAATAATGCATCAGTTTTATATAACGCTTTTCAGGACACTCAAAGACGCTTTACAGAGCATTATTCATTCACTCCACACCCGGTGGTGGTGCTACTATTGTAGCCACAGCTCCCCAGGGGCAGACTGACGGAAGCGAGGCTCCAATCTGCGCCATCGGCCCCTCCAACCACCACCATCACTCACACACACACCACTTTCATACTATTGTGGTATCGTGTATGGTGAAATACTTAAATAAGATATCATATGTGTACATTTAAACATTTTAAGCAATGATAACATTCATGATTAAATAGAAGTTATCATTGCACATTAAATTAAAAATGCAATGTGCCAACAACTGCACAGTTCTTTGTTGTGATGATGTTTATGGTGATGTCAGCTCTCAGTAGGCATTGCCGTTTTCTAACGTGAAAGTCAGCAGACTTGCTTCTTTTATTAAATAATTTTAGATCAAAATTGTAATTTAAAACAACCAAATTATAAGAATGATTCACAGGTGTCACAGACTGGGGTGTCTAGGGGTAAAGGGTACGGGGCCCAGTGTGTGGCCTCACAAAGTCTGTATGTGCATTTTTCATCAGCCTGCAATTAGTGCAGGCTCACCAAGACGATCTGTACCCAGGGCCCAGAACTTGGTGCTACCCCCCTGATCATAGATTATAGCGAACAGATCCAAGCCATATAGGAGGAGATCATAAGGCACAAAAGCCCTTCCACGATGGAGGAAGCGTCTTGGTGCACTGGGATGTGAAGCCCTTAGACTAGAGTCTGGGCTCTCAAGTGCAGTGTGGTGATGGGCACAGGCCTGGCCCCAAGCCTCCGTCCAGTCCACAGCAGACATCCGAGGAAGTGGTTGGTCTGGTCACTCCAGGATACAGTGGAATTAGCAGCACATGTTGGAAACCATTTATGGTGTGTTTGCCTTTGCCGTGACGTTCCTTCATCCTTTTCAACCAGCACCTCATATAAGTATAAATGCTTACTGTAGCCTTTTATGACGTTTGTGTAAGGTTTACTTTGGCTTTGAAGGTAGAATAAGGAATTGCTGTCTACACAAAAAGGCAGTGTTCATTTTTATATTCTGAAAATGATTATGTTCTGAAACTGTATAAAATCAACGTATTGATGTGCCTGACACGTGCTATATTGTAGATGGTACAAATGGTTCCTATGTCTATTTAAATGGCACAAATGAGTGAAGGATGTACAGAAAGATGTACAGGTCAGTGGGAGGGGAAGAATCTGCACTTGGAGGCAGAAGTGTCCAAATGTACCCCCTCAGCAGAAGCATCCCACTCTAAAGAGTCTAATTGACTGTCTGGTTCACTCCTGACCACTCCTATCCACCCCCAGTCCCAGCAGAGGAGGAATGGATTGTATTAATCCAAACTCATTCTACACTAATGAAAGTAAATATACTGTGTCAGATGTATTGTCAGATGTATGACACCCATTTTTCTTGGTAACCACTAGTTTTTGGCTTATGATAAACTAATGATGGAATGAAAGTTCATCTTTGTCTCACAAAGGTACACACAAAATGAGACTGAAAGCCAACCTTGGTTATTTCCAAGTCCATTTTGAGAAGTGTTCTAATAAACATGGACAAAATGATATGCTACTTATTTGCCAGTAACTTTATTTGCATGCATGCTGTGTATCTCCATAGTAATCCACCCCCAAAACCCTACCCCCCTCCTTCCCCTCACTGGCCCTCAACCAGGATCATCTTTCAGTTTGGCCATGTTTGAAGCTGAAGTGTTTTTTACTGTATAGACTTAGCATCTCTTAATACTGTCAAAATGTGTTTGTTGGCCAGAGAGACCTTTGCGTTATAAATTACAACCTCACAAATATCAGTAAATATATATAGTCATACTGAATGGTGCAAATGTAACCTGAAGGCCCATTTGTTCTATGGATAGCTTGGTGGTACAGAGTTTTGTTATCCCAGCCCACACCCTTGTGCCTATTGCATTTACAACTAGAAACATGGATGTCATTCTTTGACCAGAACCTAAATAGGCCCTTGAGAATGTCTTTCTTCTTCACTTTAGTGTGCACAGTGTTCCTTTGAGAGAGCACATCCAGACACTCATTAAAAGAGCCTGGGATGACCATTCGCCAGTGCGTGATACGACTTTTGGATGGTGGTTATATGGTTTAAATGGGCTCTTTGCTGGCTGATTGTGTGTCATGTGTGGAGCAGATTAGACAGCAGCAGGTAGTGGGGTCTTCAGTGGAGCTCCTCTGCCACAGGAGAGAGCACTAAGAGGAGTCATCCATCACCTTCTGTGAAGGCCTCCTGCACAAAGGATGAGTGTCTAATGACTGCTCTGCGGGAGCCCACAACCTCAGGGGTATACCTGCCTGGGCCTTCTATGGGTATGCACATGAAGATTTGGGTTTCAGTGTGCTTTCCAAATGCCAGACATCTGTATTCAAAACTGAGGGCAATAAGCTCTGTCTTATCTAAAACAGTATTACACACTTTGTTCTGATACAACATGATGTTTTATGCTTATATTCAACCCAAAACTGCCTGCAGCTTATGAACGATGAAATATACAGTATTTTCTTTTTTAATTTTCAAATATTTTCCCCGAATCTATATAGTCCAATAACAACACATTTCAGCCTTCTTTGATTATAGGCTGTTGCTTTTCCAAGGGTGCACTGAAGGGTTAACCAAACCATGACTGTTGCATTGACTCCCTACACACACAGTGATGCCAGAAGGGGGAGGGACACAGGAAATTTATGTCCCTTCATGACACATGCTGCTCGAGGTCTCATGTTAATGGAAAATGAGATGTTTAAAAGTCTGCCAAAGAAATACAGCTCTCTTTAAATCCTCTGCTTGTCAACCAATGCAACAGCATTAGAAGTGCGGTCCAGCTTCATAATGCACATAATGACAGGGATATGTCACTTTTCCAGCTTATTTTTTCCTTTTGCCCAAGTCTTCAGTTGTCTTCAACACAGCTTAGTTGACACTGCAAATATAACTATGTCAGAGTGCATTACTATCACTTCATACAATGCCACAGCAAAACTCTGGTGAGTGTAAACTCACAGAACTCAGAAAGTCATTTTCATTTGGATCCATGGACCAAAATGAAATTTATCATATTCAAATGTAATAGTAAATTATTAAATGTCCAGTTTGTAACTTTTCTGGTGGGGGTGGGAGGTGTCACCTGGCTACTTCTCTCTATTTTTGAAAGTATGGCTATTTATTACAGGTGCAAACCTCCTTGTCTCTATGGGAATTGATGAGATTAATGAAAGACACAGGGAGAACATGCAAACTCCACACCCCAGTATCGAACCCGCAACCTTCTTGCTGTGAGGCCTGAGTGTTGCCACATTTTTCTCAAGACAGTAAAAAATCTGATACAGCACCTTTAAGTAACTGTTCAATTATTTATAAATTTAAAAACCTTTGTAAAAGGCAATAAAATTATGACCTTGCTGATGGTCAATAGCTTCGAAGTTCCTGGATTTTAAAGTACATGGATTTTAAAGTACATGGATTTTATATTTATACCAAACTACTAGCAACCTTGTACTCATACATGAGTAAAATTTTACTTGTTTCTTTGCAATGGAAAATCAACATGGTCACAATATCCAAAAGTAGTTACAGTCCTATTCTTTGCATCTGGAACAGTCGCTCATTGTCTGTGAATTCTGACATTCTCGGCCCACAAGTTTGAGATGCCTCCGTCTTCCTTGTTGCTTCAATTATTTGTCTGTTTACTTTCTAAAGGGCTTTTTCTGCCCTCTGTTCCTGGCCACACTGCCCACTGCACAAGGAATGGGGGGACTGGTGAACTTCGGCCATAACACCACAAGCAGGCACAAGAGCTCAAATGAACTAGACATTTACTGCTGAGCCATGAAAGATGTGTTATTTCATCATTTGCCCTTGTACATCCTGGTCCAATGCTGTGACCCTGGGGTGCCCTCAACAACCAAGCAATTGTAAAACAACAATGATGGGGGAAACAGTGCTGTCTAATTCATAGCCTTTCCTCTTCCTCTGAAGCACAAAACCAGGCCCAACACTTCCTGAGATTATAACAGGAATTCACCCAGGAAAAGATAAGGATCCACCAAGAATAGACAGATTAAAAGTCCTATATTATGCCAAACTCACTCTTATGAGCTTTAACCCATGTTAGAATGTAATTACCTCATCAAAATATACGGAGAGTTGTGTTTTGTTTGATTCACACATGTTTGAGTAACCCTTTATTAAAAATGTATTTTAAAAAAGGAAATAAACCTCACCTAACTCCTAACCTATAGCTCCTTAATTAAGTAGTTACTAAGCCTGAATCATTCTTAATAAATTATTTCTTCATTAAAAATTATATCTTGTTCATGCTTTATTAAGACAATTAAGGTGTAGGTTTACATTTAAAATGATAAAGACTACAATGTGGTTTGCAGTTGGCATTTACTAAGAGTTTTGTAATATTAGAGGCTTCAGATTATGCTGTTTGCACACACAGGGCCATCCTATTAAATCTCATTGAACAGAACAGCCCATATCATGTCTTGTATTAGCTCTGGAGATACAGCGGACCTTGTCTATCTGGTCTGGATCGCCTCCAAACTCCTCCGGCAAACCCAAATTTGTGTAACAGGATCTGGACCCTGAGACGCGCGCCTGCCACAACAAATTGGCCTCATGTCGAGAAGGGGGGGGTGGTGGTGGTGCGGGGGGGGGGTCTCACAGCTACACAAGATGGAAGCGAGCACTGGGAGGTAATCCTAGAGCTTCCATGGCCTGGAGGAGCCCTGCCCCCTGATGCTGCAGAGCACTTGGCCCTGGCCCAAATACTGAAGACAAACATCATGTCTTCCACAATTAGACACACTTGTGCTCAGGCAGAAGAGCAGGCAGCACATGGAGCAGCGGGAGTAGTCTTTTTTGGGACCAAACTACTTTAACTGGGCTTTGATTATGATTTATTTCTTACATAACTTAACCATCTGCTAGATTTGTGTCAAGTGTAAAAGTTTTGTTATAAGTAGTGCTGTAACTTCTTGGCGATAGCATGCTGTCTGAGTAAAAGCTATTCAAACCTTTAAAAAAAACAATAATAAAAAAACAATTAAAGGAACATTTAGTACCTTCACATGCTGTTATTTTTAGCAAACCTTCATATTAACTGTTTGAATAGTACACATGGGCAACTGGTGCAGCCAGTCTCATTTCCCATAGTTTAGATGGGCGTGAAAGGCAGGAGAACTAGACCAATAAAAGAAATATATAGTCTGTCCATGTCAAAACAGAGTTAAAACACTAAGCACTGTTAAGGTTTTCCTTCTGCATTGCACAGCTTTGTCTGAGTTTGTCCAGAGATGCAGGAGGAGGAAAGGTGCCCTATACAACTACATTTACATTAAATCAGCTTGCCTAGCCTCATCATCCTTATCAAAAACACTGGTGTATGGAGTTTCATTTACACTTTTTAAAACCAGCTCAGCATACCTCGTGCCACTTCATGTTTACATATCTGCACCAGACTCTTTCTCAAAATGTTTTGCCTAATTTGAACTGCTTCACTCATCGATGCATTAGCCCTTGTGTCCTCTGCAGATATCAGAATTTAATTGTTTGACCATGTTTTACAAATAAATCACTTGACGCTTCAGATGATATGCTGATGTTGAAGTGTCCAAATATAGCAGTTCAAAAAGTCTGACTAAAGAGTCGTTGAACTTTGAAAATAGTTAAACCAAAGCCTTTTATGTCTCAAAGTCAGAAACCCTACATGTCAGCCTATAGCCTGTTACTTTATACAGAACAGTACAGTACAGTAGACTGTGTAAATGCAGTTTCACATTAATTTCATAACTAAGTTTGTAACTGCAATTATGGCAGGACTAAAACCTTGTTTTAAAGAAAGTAGGCACACTACATCAGCATCTGTTGATCTACTATAGAACCTTTTCTTAAGTGAGCCCATTGTATAAGGCACTGTTTACAGCCAGGATTCTCGTAACTCCATCAGAATCTGTTGTTTTGGTTTGACATTGGTAAGTCTAAATGTGGTCTTATAAATGTGGTCCATGTCCTGAGGGGTGCAGGTGGAACAGTTACGTTTATTGTGGTTCTCTGATCTTCCACAGCTGGTTATAGGTGTTGCTCCGGTCCTGTTCACCCCCATCATTTGGTTATTCTTCCAGGAAGGTTGGCCTCATCTTACCAGTAAAGTTTCATTTTAATCACACCCCTTTTGTAGAAGAGTCATTCCCAAGAGTTTCAAACTAGATTGTGTGAATTTTAATGAAGATATAACATTTGAATTGCTTCTATCAAGTATTTTATTAATAATATTATAATAATATTTTCCTTACAAGAGTTTATCAGATAGGAGAATGATGGGCGGGTCACCAATAAGCAAAATGTGGGTCACTGGAAGAAAAAGGTTGAGAGGCACTGTTGTAGAAGCCATGGTCTCTGTCATGTACTCAGTTCTTACTTTCGGTATACACAGAATCAAAAAGCTAACGCATAAAGGGCCCTCAGACATACGTCTACCCATTAGTCTTAAAAAGGCAATAATTAATTTAAAAAAGTAAATAACTCTTGTTCAGACAAACTGCAAATGCACAATAGCTAGAGCCTTAAGCAAACCTGGGACCAATAGCATGGTGAAGAGGAGTTTAGTTTTGCACTGTCTGTGTCTGACTCAGTGCCCAGTGTGCAATAATGACAGGAATAAAGCACACACAGAGATGCAGTGATCAGTGGATAAGCTCTAAGAGCCCCTACACTGCCTCTTCACTCTAATTGACGAGTGTAATTTGATGGCACTCGTAACAGAGTTAGAAAGCAATTAGCGTCATGGCCCATCGGCACAGGCCGTGCAAAGAGCCCACCTGTGGGTCATTTTTTAATTTGGTGAAGTGCTTAGTGCTTAGCACAGGCCCCTGTCTTTATATACTCAGTGGATGGTAAATCCTGTTAGCGCTAACTCCACAAACTACTTTATTGACCAATCTCAATCTAATCCAGTGGTTAGGAGCTCACCAAAACACAACAGATTATTAGGGTATCATTTGCTCATAAAATTAAATCTAGACTTCTTCATATAAAAAAATGACAATCGAGGGGAAACTGGGGAGAAGAGTGATCCGGCCATGATGAGGGGTTAATTAAAGCGACTGATGCGTGCTGTTTGGTAAAGGACTAATTGCCTTTAGCCCTGAGAAACCTGCTCCTCCAGGAGCCCTCCAAATGACACTCCAGATGTTGGAGCTTGTTGGTGATGCAGTTCAGTATCTGAGACAGTGTGAGTATTTATACAGTATTATTGCAGTCTTTTAAACAATAACCACATGTTATGTGGTCCTCTTTGTTCTGTGGCTGGATGTGGACACCAGTCCCTTGTGAGTCTGTTTGCTCTAATTAGGTCAGTGTTGCTGATGTTGTCAGACACTGTGCTGTCCCTTATTCCCTGGGGGAGGCGCTTTAACATGCACTTCTGTGGCAGGGTACTTGACCCACAATGACATTTGACCTCCCGTTAAACCAGCTTGGATTTCCTTACAGAGACCTGCCCTGAAGTCTACACATTGTGAATACATAATACACTATTACCTTCCCCTTGAGCAAAATAGTACAATCTTCTGAGTCCAAGACAGAGAACAAACAGCTAATACCAAATCCATTCTGGTTGGTCTATTATATAACAAGATACCATGTGCTTAATCATTAGAGCAAGAATTTAGCTGCAGTTACAACAAAAATCTGAACTTGTCTCATTCATAATTAAAGAAGTGTTAACACAAAACAAGCTGTTGGTTTTGTACCAAACCAAGATTCATTCATTGTCAAATGATCAGAACATTACAATAAGAGAAAACTTGGATTACATTCTTTATATTATTTAGCTATTGGCCAGCTACAGGTATTATTCTTTACACTTGTGTGACCAAATTCATTTTTACACAACTTTAAGACACACTATTAATCAAAGCAGACTGAATTATTGGAATTATTGTGTCTGGGTGTGTTGCCACCACCTGGCATATTCTGTGTGTCCAATATCAACTTTAAAAAACAGCTTCAGGCAAACTCGGTTAGAAGCACACAACAAGCATGGCATCTTAATACATCAGCTAAACTTTCACTGGCAAATAAAAAAAATTAAAATAAAAACAACACATATTGGCATAGTTTATTTAAACTGAAGTTATTGTTCAAAAATCTTGCATAAGAAAAGGGAAAAGTATCCCTGGACTCTCCCATGGAGTGGGAGCTGCAGTCACAGATGGTGAACAAATGTTCTTTTGAGGGAGTGTTGCACAAGACTTGGTTCTTGCACAGCACAGCAGTGAGCTAGCTCCAATACAGATGGTTGGAGAAGCAGCCACCAACAAACACAACTTCTTTATCCATTTGTGATGCAACCAAAGTGGAAAAGTGTGATTTGTCTGTTGCATGTTTTACTTTGTGTCTTAGCTGATTTATGGAGCTGTACTGATGAAGGCAACAGATACATGCACTTCAGCTTTAGCCTGAAATGCATTAATCTGTTAAAATGTCACAAATCTCTTAATTATCAATAATCAGCATTAAGATTTTCATTTTCCCGCAGTCACTAATTGTGACACAATTTCAGTACAGTTTACAGTTTCAGTACAGTACAGTTTTTTCACCCCTAAGACAGAAATTCTTTGACTGTAAATTACCATTTAACTTTCTTTGAGTTTGGACTTCATATGAAATAATTGCTATTACTTTTCACATCTGTCATTTTAAACAGTTTAAAATAAACTGAACATTTCACCACAGACTTCAATACACTTGCTCCCTCTACAGGGCAACTTATTTTGCAGTATATAAAAATAACCATGAGATGGTGACAATTAGGGATGGGCATGATTAGTCGATTAATCGATAATTGATCATTAAGAATGTCCTCGATCACGTTCATTTTAATCGACAAATTGAATGTAGGTTGCTGTGCGTAACATAGCGTAAGGAATCGAGGCTGCGTCACAGCGCAAACACTGTTGAGTGTTGGGAGTTGGGACCCCACAGTCCCAGTGGGCTCTGGCTCCTTGGAGATCACTATATCCCTCAATGAATGTGTTTACCTGCACATGAGTATCACGTTTTTTTGTTTGTTTTTATCCTGGTTCCGCGTATATACACAGTATCTCCAATGTGTCATATGCAAGAACAGACTCACCAGCCTCATCACATCCTCTGTCACAGAGAGAACACTCATATTCCACTGAGTCGTGTTCTTTAGTCCAACAGAAGCTGACCACATCAGTACACAAGGAAAGAGCTGTTTTTTTTTGCTTTCTGTTTACGTAAATGAGCCATGCGGTTTTAAGTTTTGTTTCTGTAAAATGTAAACAAATGTGCATAAAGCTGCATTAAACACATTCTAATCTCACACGGCTGATGTGGCTCTATAGTGGATATGGTTTATATGCTGTAAAGTTGAGTTTATTCATGCAGATTAGTAATAGTAAGAATTGTGATGATAATTTTAATATAAAATGTTAATGATTAATCGAAAATCGATCATTAATTTTCCCGACGATCGATTAAGACAATTTAATCGAATGCCCATCCGTAGTGACTATGTCTCTTACTTTCAGTTTTCATTCATAAATTGTTCGTTAAATTGTGTTAAAATTTCTTAAAAACTGTTTTAAACTTCTTAAAAACTGTTTTAAACTTCTTAAACCTTTTAAAGTGTTATAATATAATTCACTTGTTTTCAGAAGCACAGCAGCTCTAACAGTCCAAAATCATCTGTGTAAACAGTAGGCCAGTCTAGAGGATACACCCCACGCCGTTCAAGACCAGACTCTAACACTTTGAATATGTCACTATGGGCAGACACTGCACTGTATCTAGTTTATTCATGTATTTATTTTGGGTGCTTATAAAATGGCAAAATTAAATAAGAAGCATTGAAGGCCGTGATTTTATGATGTACATATTTATGTCCATTTTTAAAGATGTATTTATTTTTGTTATTTTCTATGCATAAAATATTAGTCCAAATTGTGGGTAACACAAAAAATAAGTTTGAGCATCACAAGTAATGATTTAGAGTGTAATTACATACATTCTTGTCTACAGCCATGTAATGGGTCTAATGTGTGAGAACATGCAGTGAATGACGATTGTCTTAATGAGTGAGTTAAGAATAATAACAAGATTGGAGCCAGGGCACAGGGGAGGGGGTAGGGGCATGACGAGGGTCTGCAGAAGCTGTTCCTTGTATGTGCACACTGATGGCCATTGTGCGGTGAGGAGGTGTTTTGGTCAGGACCGGTGGACCCAGTATTGTAATTGCTGTGTGGAATGTCTCTCTGGTTATACCATTTGCTCTGACTACTGGGTGTCATTGTCTGTGAGAGCTCAATAATGCCACAACTAGAGTCACGGACCGCAATTTAAATTAACTTTTATTAAACTATTTAGCTTCTCTGTTGGGAAGAGTGTCCAACACAAAGACTGATGTCAAACCTCTACCAAAGTAAATAAATTATTTGGAATAAGTAGAAATATGTAATGGATATGTCATTGCGTTTGAATGTTAGCTTTACATTTAGTCACCAACACAATCTGTCATCCATCCATCCATCCATCCATCTTCTCCCGCTTAATCCGGCTGGGTCGCGGGGGCAGTTTGCTGCCCAATCCTCATAGCACCTGACCCCCCCTATGAAGCCTTCTGCAGGTGGTGAGCCCACAGGAGGGTGGACGTCATGGTCCTTGATGTTAGTTCATAGGGGTGTGGGCATGTTTTGAGTTGATGGGGGAAACCAGAGTACCTGGAGGAAACCCATCCAGACACGGGGAGAACATGCATTCTCCACACAACAAGGCCCGGGCGACCTGGGGATTGAACCCGCAACCTTCTTGCTGTGAGGCCTGAGTGTTGCGACTCAGCCACCGTGCCTAAAGTATTGTCATGCATCTATAATCATTGTCAATGATATGATCTGAGAACTAATACAGTTAATACAGTTAATACTGAATGAGGATCTAATTAATTAAGCTGCACTGCAGATTTAAAAAAATTTTGTCTTTCATCTGGAAATAGCATTACCCAGTCTGCACCTAAAGATTATTTATTCATTGAATCAACTTGAATCAATAGGGTTAAAAAGATCACCCCTTAAAAAGGGGATATTAGACTTATATGGGGTATTAATTGCTGACACATAATATATTTAGATTGCCATGTTCGTTAGGTATTAAAATGTTGTTGAAAGGTTCAGTTTTGTTTTTGCATTTTGTTTATGCAAAATCATGATACAAAACAACACCATAACTACACAAGCCTGATGTGCAATAACAGGGAGCAAAGGAAGGGGGTCCCTTTTGGACAGGATCATAGTGCTAACCATAAGTAGGGTTGAAATAGTACCTGGGCAAGATCGCTAGATTTCTAAAACATGCATGGATTGCATATTAAACTTCTTTAGGCATATTTTGATGAGGGAACAAAGCTATAACAGGTCCAAATAGTATCACCAGCATACACTGATTTTTCAAATCTCGTACTTAAGAAGAATTTGACAGGTTGTACTGAAAGATTTGTTAACATCTAATTCTAAGTTTTTAATTACAGTTTCAACTGTAATTAATTGCTTCTCAAGAGAAGCAAGACATGTAAACCTATTTCTATTCATTTAATGAAATGCCTTGTTTATGAAAACATTACAATACTTTTTTCCTTCATTTATGTAAGTACAAGTTGATCCATCCATCTGAAAAACAACATCCATACAGTTTTGTTGCTTTTAATTTATAAAAGACACCACAGCCACACATTCTCTTACTGAATTGTGATTTGGCTAATAAAATGATCAAACTTGACACTAATATTATCTAATCTTTGCCACATCCGTCTCAAGTGTAACTGATCCATAATGTGACTGTGATGGATGCTCGGGCCCAGACCTGATCAGAGCCAGTGCCTCAGACTGTGAGCCATCAGGGCTTTCCCATCCCTCTCATTTCATTAGGAATCACTCAGCACTTTAGAGCAACATTCAATTACACTCCTGTGGTAATTAAATGTTCCTCAAATGAGTTCAGTTAAATCATCTGCGTTTTGGCTTCACTTGGCTTTTTACTGTCGAGAGCTCAAATGAACATTAAGTGCTCCATCCACTAGGAGAGCACTATCACACTGTCATGACATTTAGCCATCAAATAAAGACAGATATTATCACGACATAGATAGGACAGGGATTTATATGCACAAAGGAACTGCAACAGATCAACTGCAATGTTAATACAAGTTACCGTTAATGTTCATCCATCTCTGTATTTAGAAAGAGCACCTGTTTCCACAGAAATCTTAGTGCTTTGCCTGAAATGTTCCACAATATGGCATTAAACTTATCTTCATATAGACACTAATAGGACATTACAGGTCAGATATGTGGAGAGGCAAGTCAGCTCCTGTTAAGAAAGCTAGTTTTACAAGGCATTTTAGCAATAATAACACTATTAAGTTTAATTCCATACTGAGGAACATTCAAGGTGAAGCAATAACATCTCTGTGGAAACAAGCAGGTGGCAGATGCTTCACCAAAAAGTTAAATGGTGCGTCTTTAGCTTATTCCTAATATGAATAAATATGTTGTACACAGATTATTGATTCTTTATGCTTCAGATGTACATGTGTGATACTTTAAAGTTCCTGTATATTGTTTGTTAAAAGGTCCACCTCCTAACTACAATGCACAGACAAACATAATATATGTAATAATTATGTGTTGGTGAAATAACTGTAAATCATTTAATGACCCTACAAAGCAAGAGTTATTTTTAAAAGGGGATTCATCAATATTCTCCTGGGGTACATGAAGAAAGGTCAGAAAATCTCTCATTAGGCTAGGAGCATGCGCACAGCATGCACATGTACATTAGTGTTCCAATGTGCATATTGCAGAACTGGGCTTTTTGTTTGTGGGAGGTGCTCCGTTGAGTGACTAGACTTCATTGACTCACTGTGTGCAAGACTGTATAGTATACTGTTAAAAGATTCAGAGCTAAAACATAAAGAACTTTATTTTTGATGAATTGTGTTTTTGTCTTGTGTAATATTGAAAAGCAGAAACTTCAAGTTGAATCAAGATTCCACATTTGGAGTTTCTGCAAAACATAAAAAAACTATACAACTACAAAATACAACTTCCAAAATTTACTAACTGGCTTCATAAAAAGACATGAAAGTGGACAAAAACTGTCCTGTGGGCATTTATCCTGTTATTCTGATGAATGCATTCACAATGGGAGAAATAAACAGCATTGAGTAGGTTCAGTGAGGATGTCCTCATAATATATCTGAACAGTAGTTCCACACTCCGTATTAACCTTACAAGTGACAGTAAACCAATACGTTATGATCATGTGAATGTAATTATGGCTAATATGCAAGCCATCCTGCCAACACTTATAGCAATATTGACCAGTCCTCCTCAATTCATTTACATGTTGCAAATTAGAGGCCATGGGATTAATTAGTGTCATTATTAAAAGTCAAATGAGAATGACTAATACAGCACTGTGCCAAAATGTGTGGCCTGGCTCTACCCAATTCTATATTATAATAATAGTCATGATGGTGCTGCCAAGCCACAGAATGACCCTCACAATTGATTACCAAATATTTCTCATCTGTGTCAAACACATCCCAGATGCAGGTTTACTCTGTGTGTCACCCTGTTTCATCCCCCCAGGAGCCTCTCCCTCCTTCAGGATTAAACTCATGGCAAGGCTGGGCCACATTCTGTGGAAAGGGTGACAATTGCAATGACACATTTGTTCAAGGCATTTGTCCTCCAGTACAGTCAATGTTTTGTCACTATTTTGGTGCATATTTACTATAAATCATTATTATGAAATATACTGAGACATGGCATAGCCATAGAATACAATCCTGGAATGCAAATAGTGTGATTACATGGTCAAATAGTGTGATTACATGGTCTTATCATATAGTGTCTGGTTGCAGCTGACCCTCTCACTATTGTGTGCTCATAATCTAACAGATGCTATGCAAACAACTGAGTGACCTTTGACATTTACACTCACAACTTCACTTGACTTCTTGGACCCAAAGCAGTTTCTGAAAGTGTAAATGTTTAGGATGATACATCCAATGTGTTTGTCCTCTAGCAAACTGACAATGTTCTGAAATCCATATGTGACATAAACCCATTGTTTTATGCTGCTCACATTTGTCAATGGAGACCACCTCACAGTCTCAGCATCATGTGGCGTGATAACTTGTCTTCTGTGCACACAGTCCTCTCCACATGAGTATCTCTCAGCTTTCCTAACCATCAATAACTTCAGAGGAACAAAAGCGGCTAAATTAGGTCCACAAATGACTAATGAGCTCTGGTATTGTTTGTGTATTAGTCTCTTGCTGCTGTGGCTGGACCCCAGGGAATGGCCCATACTGTGCTTTGCTCATGGACAGGTAAGCCCAAACATAGGACTGAAATAGGTTTTAGGAACTAGCAATTTTAGGCATGACCATAGAATGTATAAAGACGTGGATTAAGGGAGTGTGGTGTCACCCACAGCGTTTGGCTCCAGTCAAATGAAGCTCACAGTGCCAGCGGTGAAAGGGACACATTTGAAGCCAGTTCCATATTAGGAATAAGAATTTGTTTATCAACCAAATAGCTAAATAAAAACTCCAGGATCATGTAGAGCAGAGGTTAATATGAACATTTTAAGAACAAAATGACGAGGCTCAGTGCAGCAGTTACAGTGAGAGGGGTTACAGTATTTCAAAGTAAAGTCAATTGCAGCCGGAAGCACCTCCATGAACACTTTCCATTTGGAATGCAGTGGCTAACGGGTTAGATATATGCAGTCTATGGGCATGACACAGGTATCAACCCAAACTTGGATTTTACTTACTGTTCCATTCATGCACCATCTTTATGATAAACAATATACCTGTTATTCACACCTTACACATCTTCAAAACAATGCACACAATATTATCAATATTTCACAAATCTGCCAGTGCGACTGTGCACTAGAGGTAATGTTCAGCAGACTCAGACATATTCTTTTTTCCAATCTGGATAAATTTCTGAATTCATATTCTTCCAGAGCATCTAACAGACAGACACAGCCGGACTGACCTATCATTAAATGTCCTAAAAATACACCACTGCGAAGATGAGATCATCTGAATAGCAGACATATGATTATAGGATCTTCACTGGAAAGTAACAGTTATTTGTCAGCACCATGTCAACAAGAAGCCCTTTGGACAGGGGTCTGATGTCAGTGGTCCTTTAACTAAATTCATGGATGAGGAACATCAGTTTTCATTCAGGTAAACTAAAGTTAACCGATACATTAAAATACAACTGTATTATTGATAGTTGTGGTTTTAGTAATAGCAGGAACATTAATAGTAAAAGTCCCAGTAACATTATAGTGGGGAAAACAAAGATAGAGAGTAGAGTACTGAGTACTGAGTACTGTTGACCATGACTTACCTTTATAAATACAGTGTCCTTTTACCAAATAGTATTATCATAAATAATTTTCCCAATTTAGTTTCAAATATTGTAGAATGATTATGTGTCTAAAAGTTAGCTAGAGTAACCTATAAGGTCTGTTCTTCTGTGTGTGAAACGTTTTTTTGTTTTGTTTTTGTTTTTTTGTTTTTTTACTTTTGTGTGTATTTTCTGCACAAAAACAACAAAAGATTTACCTTTAAAAACAAACATTACTGCAGAGATGACTGTTGGCCTGAGTCAATGAAAGTACAGACCTCTGAACTGGGCTAAAGTGCAATGTACTGCAATGGTTTATATGGCCCTGCTCAGATAATAAGACTTTATGGCACTTTGACATCATATCGTTTTGGATGGAACACTAGGTTCACTTGACCTTACTATGAGGTATTTTCTACACTGAATGATACCTCGTTAACTTAAACACTGCCGCAGATTTTTAAGGATAGCTGTAAAACGAAGCTTGGGTCTTTGTTTAAATTTAGGCCAATTGACCAGTAACTTCTAGCAGGGTTGCTTTGCAATCTTTGTCCAAAAGGTGTCAGTATTGAGTTTCATACTGGTGCGCATGTTTGAGCATGTCGTTACCGCACAATAGGCAACACATAATTTGTTAATTATGTGTTTAATATTGCGTACATTTGAATTTATATCAATCAAAGTGCAATCATTAAAGAAAGAGAAAATGTATGCACTTTATAGATAAGCATATATTTGTAGTAGCCTAAAAGTTGGAATGAGTACATATTAGCATTTGTTTGAAATAACAGATTTTTGTAACAAAACGTCTGCCTTTGAAAGCGATAAATGAATACCGTATATACAAAATAAATAGCTCTCTACACCCTTACTCCTAATTTCCATTATTACATTTATAAAGACGGTAACGTGACTATATCTGTAATAACATAAACTGCTTAAGAAAAAGATGTGATCTTCTGTGAGATCTTCTGTGAGATCTTCTGTGAGATCTTAAGTGCAGTTTCCGTTTCTTCATCTGCAGAAATGAAGCCTGATTCATTGAGTCCCATATGTACAAAGTGCATACATTATTGTATGAATTAAAATAGAGAATGGAAGGAAAGCGCAGTCAAAAAGTGAAGCAGTGTCTCAGCTGACAGTCAGCTGACAGCCTCTGAGAGTTGAGAAAAGTTTGCCTTCTCTACACTATAATATGGTAATTAGCTCAGAGCCTGCGACCCTATTGGCTCTTCGTCCGAGTCAATTTCCCACTTCCATCCTGACGTCAGGGCAGCTACAATGCTCTTAAACTCATCTGCTGTGTGATCCCTCGAAAAAATCGCCCCAGTACAGAGCAGCTCATAGTACGGCACTCACTGCCTTTACTTTCGGCTTCTTTCGCCCTATCTCCGCGCGCGTCACGCACCCATGAAGAGACGTCAAGTGTTACATGTTTGAAATCCAAAACCTCCGACTTTCACATGCTGAAAAAGGACTCCGCTGCTCGCGCGCGCGGCACCGCTGTGTCTGTGCACTAGACTGCAAAGACAAACTCTTGGTGGTTGCGTAGGGGAACGCAGAACAACTCGCTTTTCTTTTTTAAAAAAGATATAAGACTTAAAAAGCCAAACTGGCTCACGTCGTTCCCAACCAGACCAGTTTGACAGCTGCTCTTCAGCCCGGTTGGAGGACTGTCAGCAGCAAGAGGATGGCATCAGAACTGGCAATGAGCAACTCCGACCTGCCCACCAGTCCCTTGGCCATGGAATATGTTAATGACTTCGATCTGATGAAGTTTGAAGTGAAAAAGGAGCCGGTGGAGCCCGATCGCAACATCAGCCAGTGCAGTCGCCTTATCGCCGGGGGATCATTGTCTTCCACCCCGATGAGCACGCCTTGCAGTTCGGTGCCCCCCTCTCCAAGCTTCTCTGCGCCCAGTCCGGGCTCAGGGAGCGAGCAGAAGACGCACATAGAGGACTTCTACTGGATGTCCGGTTATCAACAGCAGCTAAACCCAGAGGCACTGGGCTTCAGCCCCGAGGACGCAGTTGAGGCTCTCATCAACAGCAGTCACCAACTCCAGTCTTTCGATGGCTATGCCAGGGGCCAGCAGTTCCCCGGAGCGGCCGGTGCAGGGGGCGCCATGGCCGGTGAGGAGATGGGCTCTGCCGCGGCTGTCGTCTCTGCAGTGATCGCCGCGGCGGCTGCACAAAACGGTGCACAACATCACCATCATCATCACCACCACCATGCCGGTGCTCACCACCAGCAGCCCGGCGTACAGTCCAGCAGTGCCTCGGCTCCGGGGCACACGCACATGCGCATCGATGAGCGCTTCTCCGATGAGCAACTTGTCACCATGTCCGTGCGCGAACTTAACCGGCAGCTACGCGGGGTCGCCAAAGAAGAAGTGATTAGACTGAAACAGAAGAGAAGAACCCTAAAAAACAGGGGCTACGCGCAGTCCTGCCGCTTCAAGCGCGTGCAGCAGCGGCACGTCCTGGAGGGAGAGAAGACCCAGCTCCTGCAGCAAGTGGAGCACCTCAAACAAGAGATCTCCAGGCTGGTCCGGGAGAGGGACGCGTATAAGGAGAAGTACGAAAAGCTCATCAGCACCGGCTTCCGAGAAAACGGCTCGAGCAGTGACAACAATCCCTCGTCCCCGGAGTTTTTCATGTGAGTCCCCCTCTCCGCAAAGAATAAGTTAGAGAGGCCGCTAAAAGTTTTCTTAAGACTTATTTTTGATTTGGCTCATATGCCCACTAGACCAAGAACTTATTCGACAACTTTCTGACTTTTGTTTTATACATATGCGGCTGATTTAGGCACATCTTTTTATTTGTGAGACAATTATTTGACAGTTTCGTCCTATGTCAAATTATAAGTGAGGCTGTCCAGAAATATGGCAGTTCACAATATTTTACTCAACTGCATTTTTGAAAGTTGATCCAACTTTATTGCGCAGTGTCCCAGTGTGCACCCAGTATACAGGACACTCTGTCAAGTTCATCAACTCTCATCATTTCCCTTTGAGTTCAGTCTGTCCAGAAGCATCCATCAAGATAAGTTTTAAAAAAGTTTTCTTTCTTTTTTGTCTGACAATCTGTGGAGGACCTGCCGTCACCCCATCTCATATGTTTGCTTGTTTTTTTGTGTTGCGCCGCAAAAGACTGAAATGACTGTGACAGTGCGGACTGTGCCATGCATGCTGGACATGTATGGTTCCTTTTGTGCTTGAAGATGTCCTTTTGTCGGATGACTCCAGCATGATATTCATTCTTCATTTATGGCGCTGCACTTTTTTGGGGCATTGTCAAAAAAGTGACAGGACTTCCCTCACCCATGCGATGAACTCGGGCCATTTCTGCTGTGTTGAAGTGCGAGCCTCGGCTCTCGGGGTGCAAAGAGTGCCCTGTGCACGTGTTCCAGTACAAGACTGCACCGAAAGACACACAAACCCCTACAGCATCTGTCACTCATGCATACCAGTGTTCATTGGACTGATGAATATTTTTAATTATACTTTAAGTTATATACCTGTATACAGATTGAAGCCTGCGCTCAAATGAAGAGAAAAAGAGAAAGTGTATTTTTATATTAGTTTAGAAAATTGGCGAGGTTCCAGTTAATACAAAGAGTTTAGTGTTGTGTAATGCACACACAGCGCTTTGCTGCATGTGCTTTTAGACACAAGTGTGAGCGCCTCATTGTGGTATCGAAAGCAAAATAGTTTTAAGAAAAACTAAATTTCGTAGATACGGCCTGGGTAAAATGCCATGCTTTAGGACATGACTATTCTGATTAAAATGAGCTGAAATGCACTAAAGTCGCCTGGAATACCGAGGAAACACTTTAGACGAGGTTTGCCATTGTGTTGCGCATGACGCGTAACATTTTCATACTTTTATGTTCTTGAATTTAAAGAAAAGCTGTCCTGAGCAAAGTTGATATTTGCAAAGCAATAATTATCTATTTAAATAATGTCTGGACATTGTTTGGCTCTTCGGGGATTGAAACCCTGCATGTACAAAATGAGGAACTACTATCCTCCTTAAAATATTAAAAATATGAAAATGAATCGCCATCTTATATAATATATATTCTATATTTTGCTGTGCAAAATTATTTCATTCACTAACCATATGTGATGTTTATATGTGCTCGTTTTTCATTTCATACAATTAAATGATATGCAATAAATGTATGTAACTGTCTTCAATAAGTTTCGCACCTTTTTTGACGTATTAATCATTGACGTCAAAAGGACACCTACAGGGGCACTCGGACATTTCTGCTTATGAGGATTTTTAGTTTTTAATTTATACTACCTCAAATTTCATCTTTACAAAATAATATCCCCAGGGGGGAAATTTAAATTTGAAAATCTAAGTTAGCAACCCCACGCGTATTGAGCCACAGGACCACTGCAGGAGCAGAGGTTTGAGTGCGATGGATCAAATCGCAATGCTCTCAATTAATGATTCACCACTTCTGAGTTTGGTTCTCACGATCCCATTGATTGGACTTCTATCATATACTCACTGTGCATATTTCAAATGTGAAAGGAGCTGGGGGCATCTATACACACTCACGTATGCATATGAGGACAACCTCACGTTTTTACATCATTTGAAATATTGCACTTAATAAACAGACTAAAAAGTTTTTCAGAAGAGGTTAAATCTTCTCATCATTTACACATCAGACATTTTGTTTAGCTGCTCACTTCTCTAGTTAGGTCATACCTTTTATACTCTTCATGTCACCAGTGTTTATAATCATGTACATAACTGTTACACTTACAGTTCTACAGTGGCAGAGACATTGCTCCAGAAAGTGTTTTGTGTTGGAAACTTAACAAAACAACTTTCCTGTAGTTATACGTTTTGGGTCAAGAAATGCATTTGTGGCTTTTTCAATGAAACAGGAAGAAAAGAAGTACAACAGCTCTATAGGACACTTACAAGTTAGATTTTCCTGTCTGATGGTTGAGGCTGCTCATTTAGTGTGTGTGTGTGTGTGTGTGTGTGAGTGGAGGACACACAGGATGGCAATAATCAGATAAGAAAAAGTGAGACATTTGGGTCAACGGTTATATATGTTTTAAAGATACACATTATTGACAGTACACATGCAAAAGCGGTCCAGCCCTCTTATCTGGGATGCCTGGAGGTGTGATCTCGCAGAGTGAGCGCTGAAGTGAGCGGCTGAGACAATGGAGGGGTTCTAGCTGAATTAAATGATTTTGCAGATGATTAATAGTGGTGTGGCCCGGTGCTCCTGCGATGTAGAGATGATGAATCGTGAGTGCGGTCCCATGCAGCTGTGCCAGAGCCGGTCTAAGCGTGCACAGTCCAGGCAATTTACAGCCAAGACGCTCCCCTTCTGCCTCAATTTATTTAATTACATCTATTTGAGCCCGCCATTAGCACCGCTTTTTTTTTTGGCTATAACTGAATTTATTTTGTCTTTGGGAGAATTCAAAGGTTTCTGTAAAAGACATATATTTTTATAACATTCTTAAACTTTGTTGTAGTAGACACGTCAAGATGAATAAAGAAATACAGTCAATACCAGAAGAAAAAGAAATTTGGATTTTTATGAGGGCATGAATTATTCTTTAGCCCAATTCACGAGGATACATTTCTATATTGTTTCCACACAACATGTACGGTTTCAAAAGCTTTACAGTGTAAAAAATGTGTTTTTTGGGTATCTTAATATTTCCTCTTAAGATTTTCCAGTTATTTTAGACAGCACAAGTTCAGACGTTCTCTAGTTCTTTTTTGTATGTGCGAGTATGTGTAAAGATGATATCTACGTTTTACTTAAAAGTGATTTTGCCGAAACTTTATATAACATTACTACATTTTGTTTGACAAGTTTAGCCACATCTGCTGATCATTTTGTGTTGGAGTATTTAAAGACAGGAAGACAAAATAACAAAACACAAACTTCTCTTTTTGGTCCTCTCATGCTCACTCTTCCGGGGGCTTTTTGGCATCTGTCTTTCCTCATGATCCTAACAGTGTCTTTAAATCAGAATATTTGCATGAAGCTGTATTTGATTTGCCAAGGCGCTTTCTCCTTATTTCTGTGGGATCAGCATAGAGCATACATTATATAAGTGATAAAGCTATTGATCGTGTGATGATGAATCAGGATGGAATGCTGACACTGGGCACTTGACAGCAACAAATGCAGCTCAGTGTTCACTCAACCATTATACTTTGTCATAAGCGATCAAAGGAAGAATAGTTAGTTAGAGAGTGCATCACACCCTCTTAAATTAAAAGCTTGCATATGTGATGTTAATGTGATTGGCTTGGGAGAGGAATATATGATAGCTCTAAGACGGAATCGAGCGAAACAGATTTGATGAGCCCAATATTTTATAAAGTTAAACTGGTACGTGCATTTCCGCTCTGAAACTTACACTTTATCAGGTGAGAAAGAAGTTTTTTCCAGTATACACAATCTACGCATAACTTTCACAACTTTTTGATACTTTCACTGTCTGCTTAAATATGTGTGATCATTTCATATTACGTGATCATGTTCATGTTTTGTTGTTTTGTATTCATTCCAGTGCATTTATGACACTTTCAGGCCCCTACAGTAATTACCAGTAAGTGGTATCAGGTCAACAGAGGAAAAATGTTCTGAGAGCGTTGGCGTCATGGCACTTCAGGCAGCTACGACTTGAAGTTCATTTTATTCTCACACCCACTGTACTCAGAAGTAGATCAGTGGGTGTGCTCACAAAACGGAGGATCGTTAAATACAAAAAATTGAAATGTTTCACTTTTGGGTTTTGATGTTAAAATTGGCACCATAATGTGAAAGATTAACCAGAACAGGAAAATCATTTCAACCGCATGAGTGAGGTGGTTTTGCGATAGTTCTACTTTTGAATTCAGATCAACAATGTGAATGCCATAAGAATCTCGGGATTTTCAAGAATTTCAAAAGTTTTCCAAATGTTATAGAATGAGTTTTGCAAGCCACTTTCTTCCTACATTTTAGTTACATATAAATAAACAGATACAAATATTTTGTCTAATTTGTAAGTGAATAGTATTTTAGTGTTGCACGTGTTTAAGTGCACGAGTGAATGCAGTAGCTGATAAGAGAATAGTCCTTGAAAGGCGGCTGCAGGTGTTGCTGATAATGAGCTGGTGTGGGCCTGCAGAGGTAATTTTACAGCTCTGTAAATAGAGCCAAACCATGAGCCTGAGACTTACTAATTCAGACGCATCTCTCACACTGCCACTGCTTTAAGGAGCAAACTGCAGGAAAAGATTTAGAAAAACTAGAGTGCTTATGTTTGACAGCCAAAATTCTCATTTCTAGCTCCATTTGATTAAAAAAACAAAAAAACAAAAAACTTTCTATTTAATTTATGTCCAGTTCAACATTTTCATACTGGTATTTTTATGTGTCATGTATGATTTAGTGACATCTAGTGGGGAATCATCAGGTCACTATAAATGCATGTATTCTTTACTGAACCAGGTAGGTCAGTTGAATTGCCATTTGTAGTGAAAACCCGGTGAATGTGATTTGTGTTTTACAGTATGTCTAATCTGCTCCTGCTCCTTTAGGTCATCGAGAAAATTCCTGCACCTGTGATCCAAGTCACCTCCTCTGCACACTGGATTCTGAGGTAAATACTACTGTTTATACTACTGTTTATTCTCAGAAGTCCCAGTATGGTTGTGTGTAGAACATCTTTTATACACACATCTGTTCATGCACACATGAAACAGCCATGAATATGAACACTTTAAAATTCTCTGTCATCACAATGTTTCAAATTCTGTATCGGAGGCGATAATAGGCGAGGTGAAGTAGGCCATAACACATTTTTACTGACTAACTTATATCTATCTATAGATTTATAGATCTAAATGCTAATTATCTTAAGTCCTTTATAGCAAAAAGAGAGCAACATTTTCAGGGTAGAAACTTTAGTTAGTTTGCTTTTTTTGATTACAAAAGATAAAGATATAGACACTATTTTCTAGCCTCAAAAACATATTTGACTTTCACAAAAAGTATGATTCAATTTAATGGTTAAGCATGCAATGTAAAATATCTGTAGGTAAGATTAAAAACAATTGTGGGATCAACAGTCATTTAACCTTAAATCAGGATTAGATTTTTTAATATTTATATTTTATATTTTTTCCAGTGAAGTATTATGTTCCACTTCACTTTTGCCTCCAGTTGTCTTCATTCTGGAATGTAGAATGTCTTTGTTGACAAACTTTTAAAGGCTCTATTAAAGGGACACTGAAAATGTCGAAGTGACCTCACACCACAGCACATGTCACTTAACTGTCCATAATGAAGTCATAAAGTGTGACACAGCTTGTGGGTTTGTGTGCTTTGCTCTCTTATTTCTCTTCCGCGCAGTGTTTCCACCTTATTTACAGGAAAATATATGATGTGCTTTTTATCAGTATTAACATATCCATGATTCACTACGGAGGGAGTAATATCTTCTGTGAAATGGAACTTTTTTTACACCCAAATTATACTAATTATACACATGAGTTGTTGAGTAAACTTCAACATTTTTTCTCTGACCACAGAATATTTAGTCAAGGGCATTTCCCTTTAACAGTATATTAAAAGGGCAGAAGCAAAATGTGTGTGTGATATATATATAACAGATTCATTTTTTATATTTATTGCATGTAGCACAGTCACTTGTTCTTTTTAGTTTTGTTATATAATGTTGCTTATCAGGGGTAATTCAATGGACCACTAGAATGAAGTGAGTAAACTCTGGAAGCTCAATTGTTTTAATCACAATTGTAATGCTATAACACTGATAGTTTCCCACATCAGTCAGGCAGAGCTTCTGGTTGCAATGGGTGCATGTATCCAGTGTTATTTACCTGATTGTGTCTAAGTGGCGCATATAGGATCAGTATCTGGCTGTGCTCCAGGTACACTTAACTTGAGGAGGGGCACAGGACAAGAGGCCTCAGGGATGACAAGGACAAATCTTCTTTAGATGAAGTGTTTTAAGTGCTTTGATTCCCCTCTCGTGTCGTCACCGTGAATTAGATGCCCTCTCTTCACTGCTCAGGGCTCTGGAATATAAACAACCACCAAGAACACATGAATGAAAGTGGAAAACCATGAGGGGGTCTTGTCTTGGTCTCGTAAATCTTCTCCACTGTACGGCTACATTGATGTTGCACACTGACAAGATAGTGTGAGTGGTACCATAGAACTACGGGTTATAGCTTCAGTTTTTGCAACAGTGAGGGTACCGTCTTTGTTTTATGCAAATCCACGAATATGAAGGGGGGGGAGGGGCAGGTGAGACCAATGAGCAGTCTGGCCACGTAGCTCCAGGAAGACAGGCTGACTGATGGAGACTGAGAGCCAGGTCCCAGCGTCCTTGCCTGGGGAAAGAGTGTCCGGACTAGGCCTGGGCTGTCTCCACACCTCCATGCTCCGGCTCTGTGACTGTAGCTTCATCAAATTATGTGTAATACTGATTCTAGATGAGAATTTAGGGCCTGTAATAGTTATTTGGGCAACAATGCAAACTGTCCCAAACAAACTCTGAAAGAAGACATAATGTCCTTTTGTCTGCTAAACTCTATTACACCTTTTTTCGACTTTGTACAGTTTCAATCACAGTATGGATGCAATACGACCACTTGACAACCATGGTGTGTATCGCCGTTTGAAATGTGTGTGTGTGTGTGAGTGTGTGAGGAGGGAGGATAATAAACATGTTTAAAAGCGTGCATTTTAAACTTTACTGTATGTGTATTTTGTATATTTACAACTTCAATATTGTTTTTGGTATAATAGCTAAAATTACGTTGAAGCCATATTATTGTTAATCTATGAGGTTTAAGATTGTTAAGGGTGAGTTAGTGGAGTAGTGGGTATTCAGATGTCAGGTGCACCTCAGGGTCTGGTTCACAACAGAACGGTGCAGTTCAGAGCTCAGCAGGGAGCTGAAGGACTCTAAATGTGCTGACAAAGATCAAGTGCCAGGTGTGGAATAAGGCCCTGAGAAAGAGAGAATAAATATAGAGCCAGGAGGATGTTTATGAATGCAAGTGTATGATGCATAGTGCATCATACACAGTTTGATTTTTCTTTGCTTTTTAAATGTATTTTTTCCTTTATTTAAAGGGATGAACAGATGTCAATTTTGGAGATGTGAAGAGATATAATATAATTATGTAATTCAAATTTATGTAATTATGGAAAAAGAAATAAACGTAAGCATGACAATTTTATCTGGCTTATGTTAAAGTGATCCAAGAATTTCAAGTTACATTTTTAAGCACTTGTTTTGAAAATCTGAAGGTGTTTTTGTATGTCACGTCAATGAAAAAATAAATATATATATATGCAAGCAATGTATTCAGGTATAGCTATGGTAGGAAATAAACCCTTAAATCTTAAATCAAAAAGTCATAAACAGATAATTCTACTCAAAAACAACAATTATCCTCCATGTCCTACCACGACTGTAGATCACACTTTGAGAGGCAGGAAGGGCACCGGCGGCGAAAAGCGTAGGTTCAGTAAATACATGCTGAAGCAGTATCACTGATGTTATCTCATCACAAGTTTTTCTGTTTAGAGAGCTTTGTCTTTATTTGGGGCCATTTTGACAGAGTCGGATGCTCTCTGCCCATCTTGTTCTATTTTTGATGTTGGTGGCAGTCAGAGAGGGCAGATGGAAAAGATCCACTGACCTGTCGTGTGGAGGGGAAATGGATGGGACAAGGGAGAGGTGAAGAGGGCACTGAGAAGCAGAGCATGGGTATAAAAACAACCCCACACTCCATATAGGTCAAAAGTCAAAGGATGATTTATTCAGAGGTGCGTGTTAAGCCCCTCCCTCTCACCCTGCTCCAGGCTGTGTGTGTGCTCCATCTGCCTCTCAGAAAGGACTAAGAAACTAGAGACTGCTCCGAGGAGGACACTATATTTAGCCCAGGAGACCAAAGACACCATGGTCTAAGTTTAAAGTTAAAAATATATATAGGCATGTATGTACAGTGAAAGCTGCTCTCGTAACCAACAACCTCATTCCTAAATTAATAAAGCATGCATACTCTTCCCACTAACTAAGAAAAGAACTCACCTCCTAACTTAGTTTAATTAAGTGGGCAATAGTATAGATAATATTGAGATGCGCTAGTTGTGGAAACCCTCAGTGTAATATTGATTCATTGCAACTGCAGACAGTAAAAATTAAGCAAGAGTAAGTTATAGGTAAATACTAAATACTGATATTTTCAAATGTCAAATAGAAGTGAATTACCTTTTATGACATTATTATGTGTATATTTTACGGAAAACATCATAACTTCAAAACAAAGTTTTGTATAAATTAGTAAAATTAATTGTTTCATCACAATTCATGTAAAGTACATAGTGAAAGCCATTCACAAGCCAGTAAAATATTTGATGAGTTGCTAAGCCCTAACAAACAAAAGGGGCGAGTCAGAAGCTCTTCCTGCATAAAATAATGCAACGGGGAAATAATATAAATATTCCAAACAACAAATTGGCTAAATTTGGAGAAAAATAAGATATTAGATTCCAGAGTGAAACTGTGAAGTAGTACCACACTTAGTGTTTGGGCAGAGCTCCACTTTGCTAATTATTTTCCTATGGCAGGACTCTCAGCATGGTGCTCTCTCTCACTAAGAGCAGAGGCTCAGCGGTAAGTGCTTAGTCAGCCGCGCTCTGGTGAGATACTGTTGTCCAATCTCCAGTCAAGTGTCACGAGGCAAACCTGATGAAGACATGGTCATGGCCAGGAGGCAGGGGACAGAACCTATAAAAACATACATAATCTAGATATAGCAAGCAGTGGATGCAAACAAGGATCAACATAAATACAATTCTTAGTTTTTTACTTGTAAAATGGCTTGTATTTAAATGGCATGCACTTGTATTAGCTTGTATAGCTTGTACTGGCTTTGAGGCATTTGTCAACTTAAAAATTAAGCCAGGTTCTGGGTTCCATATTGACGTGAAGTCAGGGGAATGGCCATTATCACCCAGCTATTCAAAAGTTCCTCAAATATAATGTAAATGCACATTTGTATCGTAATCATATCCCCCCACACATACACACACGCATATACACGTACAGCACACTGCCCTACACAGCCTGCACTCCCTATAGCCCATATACATGCACCTGCTCCCTCTGCTCCTTCTCTGGACGTCCCATCTTCTCCTTCCCCCTGTACACTCCTCCTCTGCCTCTGCTCGCCTATTCTCCCCCTCGTTAGCTTGATGAATGGCTTCACTGCAGGGAAAGTGCTGATTTTCATGCCTCTGTCTGATTTCTGCTGGCTGTTATTAATTTCAAACACTCAGAGAAAAGCAAGTGAGTCAATAAATAAGGAAATGAACACACTTCATCCTGCCACACAGCGCCTTTCACCGCGGTTAGTCAGAAACCGTTTAGTTTTGGTGTTAAAGGCCAGAAAATAAAACCAAGATTTAGCCACATATATTGGGTTGAAACCACTGGTGCCCTTTTCTTTCATTTGCCTTTCCTTCTGAACGTCGTATGAAGTGGAATAGATTACACACTACAGAAATCAAACAGAATAAAAAGCTGCAGTCTAACATATAGTTATAGCAAAGCATTAAGTGGTGTTGTAACTCTTGCATGAAGTGCACATTACTTCATGCAAGACTTAATGCATTCTATAATAACAGAAACAGAAAATACACACATGTACAGAATATATTCTGTCACACACACCTGCACAGTTTAGTGTAATGTTTACATTTAATCAAAAAGCATTTATTTCTTAAAAGTCGCATCCTAGCTCTTATTCTGAGTGTATGTATATGTCCAATTACTCAATGCATAATAATCATAAACATGTAAAACATAGTCATGTATATAATGATCAAAGCCAGGAAGGCAAAGCAGTGATGCTCCATCTGCGAAGGACTAAGCAAAGTGTTTCATTCATTCATCTCAAGAAAAAGAATGTTGTTTAATGCTCTTCTTGTTCTGTAATGTTGTTTTTATTCTTTTTGCTATTTGCTTTGGACAAATCAATTTTCCCTGCCAGCCAAGGATTGAGACAGGGATCCAAGTCTGTTATTCCATCCATTTATACTATCGGACAAAGTAGTATAAAATAAACCTTGAGAATTATGTGGCAAAAATGAAGCATTGACATCTTTGTCACTAAATATGTTCCCATATGGTCGAGAGCAGCATTTCATACATATTCATAGCAAAATGAAAAAAGCCATTTGTCCAAAGTCATTCATTTTCTTTCTTCAAAACTTTTCTGAACTTACTTGAAATCAGACAACCTCACTATTAATAATAATATGTCCAATTTGGGAGAACCAGATGAGAAGCAGTGCATTAGTGTGACACAGAACAAAAGTAGTACACATATTAGTAGAGGCTGCAGTTAGTGGAGCCTGCCTGTCTGCTCCATGCTCCTCTGAGCGCAGACATAACTATTGTGTTTACAAGGCTGGTCTGCTCTTACTGTTAAAATATTCCATTGTAGGGTTTGCTCTGTGAGGAAGAAGGCAGAAGGGGGCTGGAAGTGGTGGTGTGGGGGTGAATAATTGTCTTTCTCATAGCTTTGGTTAACCAGTTTGAGGAATGCTCTTTGTATTTTGTAATTACAGGGTTACCCTCGTGTCACCATGGAAGAGAACATGTCCTTAGACACCAGAGAGTTAGGGAGATGTGGTTTAGGGGGATGGTAAAGTCATGGTATGGTGAATTATACAATGTTTTAGTAGAAAAGTAAACAAAAAACACTGATGTTAAGACTTTTACAAAATAGGTAATCAATAAAGCTCACCTTATTGTCATTTACAAACAAAAGTAAAAATCACATTACTTTTTAACTGTAATATTTAACTGTTAATAACTGACATTTGCGATATCTTTTGTTATACTAAACAATTACATAATCATTACACTTCTGTGTAACCCTGATATTACAGTGCTAGTTGCCTCGGCTGAGGGTTATTCCTCCAATAAAATGTATTAAGGGACAGTCGGATATATAACATATTGTTTGTATTTGATAAGGCCACAGTTTAATAGTATTATCAGTCTACAGTGCTATTCAAAAGTATTTCAAAGAAAAAAATGGGGGGAATAAGTAACAGGTATGTGGGGTATCTTCAAAAGAAAAAAAATGCATAGCTTACATGGGCGATGTCAAGTATTCTGGATCATCAGATCATTTTTTTTCTTTTTATTTTCTTTGGGCCAGTGTGTGGAGTCTGTGGTCTGTTGTGCAGCAGAAAAGATGCACAAATATGAATTAGCTTTAAAGGTGCACTATATGACATTTCTGGCGGCGGATCAGAAATCTACTTGTGTACATGAAGGGTGCTGTAGTTTTCCTGAAATGTTAAGGATGATTCCAGCAACTATTTATTTAATACCCTAACTAACCTAACCCTAACTGAAATAAATAGTTACTCATTCTTAGTAAACATTTTTTCACTATGAAGTAAGTCTTTCTTTATGCTTTACTAAGGCTAAGACAGAGTATAGTTAGGTTAAATGTTTTAAGTTGCTGTTTGTTGTCAAATATTGTATAAATGATTTATATGAGGATTATGGACATATGCCTTGAGTGTCGGATCTTCATAGAGAGACAGGTGGCTGAGCAGCTCTGCCTTTGTATCTCAGCATTACTCTTACATAGTGCCCTGGCCATTAAAGGCAAGTGTTATGGCCACAGTGGATTCTCTGGTGAAGGAGTGTAGGGTGACATTATCGGAAGCAGATGCATATAGAAATTTAAAAAAGACACATACAGAAAGAAAATACTACAACGCACTTTGCTCTGTGTATACCTGCTTAAATTTCTCTAATGACCACTGAACTATAAGAAGACATCCTATAGATTAGCTCAGTTAAATAGATTCAATTGCACATCAAGACTTAGCCAAAACAATTCCTGGAGTGTCCTTAAAACATTGGGTCACGTAATAAAATGGACATATGGATCTGAGTAAATGCGTTCCTGGTAGCCCACATTAGAACACGTGATGGAGAGTTTTTCCTTCGTTCTCGGTGAGGAAGAATAGTTGTGGTGATGCTCATGACAGCTGAGGAAGACGAGTAACAAGGACCCTGTCAAAACAGTCAGCAGAGAGAAAAAGAGTGAGACTAACTGGCCATTTTGTGGTCATGTTCTACTTGGTTGTTCATGTTAACAAACCAAGTTAATGTATTTATTTTATTATGAAGAATTATAACCTAACATAATAATACATTTAATTTACAAAGCAAACCAAAAACAAATCAAATCATTAAATATTCTTACTCATCTGTTTTGTTCTTACATTTAAGTGCCAAGTTTTAACCTTCCAAAACTTGACTAGGAAACACATCTATGCTACATTTTTCATGCAGTATAAAAATATAGACACACTGTATTCAGATTCAGCTAAAAATTGAATTATGCACTGAGTTGGCCTGTAATAATTCTGAACCTTGCGGCGCGCTCCCTTGAGTTCAAAGTAGACATAACGCCAAACACATATACACAGCACAGCAGACCGGCACACTTCTTCTCATTTCCTTTTACTGTCTCTTGATAGTATCCCTAATAGACCTCTCTCCCAGTGGCACGCTGCTGTTGCAACATTCACCTACTATTGCATTTAATGAGATGTCTGCGTGCATGTGTGGGGGCTGCTGCTAAGAAAGATGTTAGCGATCCTCGTGGCCCTGTTTATCTCCACCCGTGTGTCGAAGTAGAGGGAGGTCAGAGCAGGGCCGCCGCGTGGAACCAGCGCCATTCCCACGACTACTATCTCACAAGCCAACTGGTCACGGGAGGATGAAAGAATTATAGATTTTTTTTCATTCCCCTCTCCTCCTCCAGTCGTCCACTTGCTAAGGCACAAAGATTAGACAGAAGAAGAGCACAGCCTGGCCCTTTCAAAGCCGTACATGTCTGATCCCAGCGCTGTGGTTCAGGGAGCACAAGAGACAAGCATACTACCCACACACATGCACACACTCACACTGCCTTAGACAAGTGTTCTGCTAGTGGAGGTTTTCTGGTTCAATGCCTGGTCATACAGAGCTTGGTGTTAAACAGTGGTAGTACGACCTCTGTATGTCAACATGCTTAGTACTTACACACAGCAAACAGGCAGAAGGCTAACACACATAGACACACACACACACTTACACGCATGTTTGATTTTCAAAAGAAACGGACATACACATACAAATGCAATTGTATATTTTTCTTTATATAAACAATATATATATATATATATATATATATATATATATATATATATATATATATATATATATATATATATATATATATATCATGCTAACCCATCTATTAATATTATTGATTCACAGACAGACATTGATGTCACGTTTTATACATTCAAATGCTCATTATTGTTTACAATCATTTTGGAATTGTCTACCAAATTTACCAGAGGCAGTTTAATGATCCATCTGAGGCAGAGCAGGTGCTCATCCCAGTGCTCGGTACACCCAGCGCCAAAGTGGTGTCAGTACTACTCCTCAAAGTGACAAGTGACTGTTTACTTCATGCTTGTGGCAGGAAATGGTGAGTATCAGTTATGGATAAGACAGTGTTTTCACTGGTGAATAGTCAGTTAGTGCTTAACCAAGTGTGAACTGGAGGCTGCTTTTGTGCTTCACACTTAGCTTGAAAGTGCCATTGTCAGTAGTGGATGTGTCTAAACATAAAAAGGTCATGAAATATATCCCTAAAATACCAGAAAACAACACAGTTGTTCAAATGGGGATGTCCTTAGATTATCCAGTGTTGAATTCTACTAACAGAAATATGTAATATAGATTACCTTTACAGTTGCATTGCAGTTTGCTGCATAAAAAGTAGTATGGACATCCAGTATTTGTACAGAGCAGGCTGGTCAGAGGAGGAGAGGAGCTGCGTGTATGGTGGTGTCATTGAGGGTTTGTTGTTGTTGGGACACACAGAGGGCAGCGTTCCAGTGAACAGGAGGTGCGTGAAGTGACATAAGCAGGTCACACTGACTTACTCACGCAACACCTACATATGGACGGGTCAAGAGCACACACAAAGTTAGACTAATCTGTGCACATTTTATCTCTGTATTTCTAAGTATGGTTCTTTTCATATTGTCCAGCAATTGCATACAGAGAATGCATTGTTTTAGTAGTCTGAGAGTACACGGCGTACAAGAGGCAGTCTCACTCTATCCTCTTGGCAGCATCCTGCTCACACACTGGGTGAGAGCTGTAAATAGCCTGAGTGTGTTGTGCATCTCTGCTGTGTTTGGACCTATTTTAGAGCTGACACAGGAAATAGGGCCATTCTGACAGCCACCCTGCCAGCCGGTACTGCAACAGCGGTGCACGTGGACCAGTCAGGAGCATATAGACAAGCTTATAGTGGAGAATGACATAAAACAGAATCACTACATGTCCAGTCAAATGAGACAAAGTGCAGAGCAGAGTCAGGGCAGGGCCAGACCAGTCACATCTGGGCTGCATTAGAAAAGAGAAGTTTTCCATCAAATAAAAATATTGTTACTGAAAGAAAACAGTTGTGGTAGCAAGTCCTCGAGTCACCTTTATTTTCTTTTACTTGATGCCTGAACTGCTGTGAAGAAAGGAACATTCCTCTTTTATATGCATATTTAAGTGTATGCTGAAAGGCTGTATTCTCAAAGCATTAACCGTATGTAACAAGTTGAAATGTTTTTTTTTTTTTTTAATGAATCCGATAGTTCTTAGCTGTTGTGTGTGTTTGGGTCTGCCCCTCTTACTGGCCCATATTCTCCAATAATTAATAATAAGAAACGTTACAGTAATAAAAAATAAGAAGAACAGATATAGTATTGTATAAATCCACAAGACAAGGATTCACTTATCACATACTGTAATTTTGTTTAATTGATAATATTCTTTTATTGCTTTATTATTCACTATAAGAGAAAGAAAAAGGTCTTTCATAAACAGTATAATAGCCTGACTTTATAGTGCATTCATCATTAAATATTCCAATCCATCAGAAGGCCGAGACTGAGCATGTCTGAACTCAAATGAAGCCGCCTCTCACTGCTAACTCATTTGGAGAGTGTTAGCATACCAACGTGAGCCCCTCTTCAAAGACTCCAGCACACATCCCACTTAGACTCTCATATTTGGGCTGCTAGATAAATTCTGCTGCCTGCCTCTGCCATCCTATGTAATTATGTGCATGGTGATGTGCTTTTACAGCTTGCCTAACAGTTGGAAATTATCTCCCGGAAATGAAGTCCAATTAATTGTGGCACTTTGTAGGCAAATGTGTGTGCGCAAAACCACTGTAATGACACTTGACAGGAAATTGGCTCCCGCTGAAAATGTTTAATAAATATGCCGCTACATTGACAATTAGTGTGTTCTTTCATGTTTTACAGATTAGTACGTTACACGTGACTATGTGCGTTAAGGTCAATATCTGGTCAGTGGTTTTAGAATATGAGATGACCTTTATAATATAACAGAAAGATAGTTTGGGCCCTAAATATCTATATAAGGAGCAATAGGAGAGTCTATAAAAAGGAAACAGCGGTCCTTTAGGGTCAGTGACAGAGTGTAACACCACAGTGGCTGGGTATTGTCGGACACGTTCTCCTGACTCAGCACTTTTACAGAATAGCACCTTTTGTTTTTAGTTCCTGGAAATCTGGTAGCTCTATCACACCAATCACATGAACAAAAAGTCACAGGAAAGTCATTTATCAGTCTAAATAGTAGCATGTTATTCCTGGCCGTATGAGGGTCAAATGATAAACTGTCAATGATGTTATGCAATAAAGGTGAAAGTGTTTGTTGATATGTCATTTCGTTAGTCTAATTGCATAATTGCCTAAGACATTTTTTGGTCAAAATGTGATATCTGCCTAACTTTACTCTCCTACCACTGCTGCATCATCCTGCTATCAATGTTGTGTCTTTCTTTTTTTAGAAACTTGTTCATACATCTTTCTCTTACAATATCAAAAATATAAAAAATGTGTTTTCTGAAAACGTTCAAATATGACTTTTCACTATTATTAATATGACTTAAAGATTTGTAGGTTGATTTGTGTGTGTGTGACTGATATGACTTGGCAGATACATATTGTTTTTAAATTCAAACATTTAAGTTGTTTGATTGAAATTTTGTAGATGAGCATGTATTTTATATATACTATACATATACATATCTATATATATCTATATACACACACAGACACCGACACTGACACCGAGACACACACACACACACGCATATATATATGTGTGTGTGTGTGTGTGTGTTAAGATATGGGATCTATGTGTTTGTACAAGTTCATTTTTGTCCAATTACTGTGTATGTTAGTAGTATGTCTCTGACTATTCATATTAGTGCTTCATAAAAATGTTCAGGCAGAGATAGGTGCCATCTTCATAAGACAGCAATAGAAAATGAAATACTCATCACCATAAACTGAAAAAGTGTTTCAAATGTGTGTCAGTATTTTTTTTTTCTCTTCTCACATTTGGATACTATGAGGTCGTTTTGATTTGCTGATATGACAGGTCTCAGCCTAGCTGTTGTGATGGGATCTTCCATAGTACCACTGGGTCAGGGCCATTTTTGGAGTGTAAGTGAGTAGGTAAGTAAGTCTGGGTCAGAACATGGACAGTGCCGTCTACACCCTATCAGTGAGCAACAACTTAATTATTAAAATATAAACAGAGCGCTGTAAAACTTTCAATGTTATTCTTACCAGACCATCTGAGTCTGACAGCTGCGTTCTGCACCAGCATGTAAACTGCAGAAGGCCATATCTCAGATGTCTCTGCACAGTCTTTATCTTTTACAATGTTTTGTTTTGGCTGAATGTTAAAGAGCGTGTGTATCCAGAGCGGGACTCAGACTGGAGAGCTGCTTTCCAGCAGCAACTCATTATTTTTTCACAAACATATTTATTTATAATATTTAGACAAATTGCATATTCTTACTTACATTGCAATCTTTAACACACATCTTGTAGAGAGTGTTATTTAAACAGATAATTTGTTACCAGAGCCCTCAAGCAGCCCCCCGAATGTTGCCATCTTACACAGCACCCTAAGCTCCGCATCAAACCAAGCAGCAGGAAATGCCTTTGGCACAGACTCTACTTAAAACTGAACCCGTTTTCAGTATATTCTTTTGGAGCACTTGTGTTGGGGCATTTGGTAATAACGTTTTCCTCGGTAATTGTATACATCCTTACCCTTTTACTTAAAGAACATCAAGCACTTCAAGAAATCTATTTCACATAGATGCCCATGACACCCACAGAATAGATTATTAATATTATTATTACACATTATATTAGTTATGTAAGCTACCTGACACATGGCCAAGAAGAGGTTAAAGCAGTGTACCCATGACAACCCTGTGGCACACAGCATATCCATATAATATATAAAACAGAAATCGAACAAAACAAACTTGCCACAACATCACTGTTCACACTTTCCCCCTTAGGCCCAAAATTCACAACATACATGTCCTTGTGCAGCACTGAGCTCCAACATGTACACTGTATACTTGGTTTGAGGTTTGCAAAGGGACCATTTGTTTTTGATGTGCGTCTGAGCTAAGTGTTTATGTGGAAAAACCAACTAGGTGGTTAATGCACTGGACTAGAGTCTGACCACAAATCAGAGTGATGGCTTGTGAGGACCATATAAGATACAGGGAGTGTTGAGATCATTATGAATGGAGCTACAGTAAAGACAAAAAGGAGATACTCCGTGTGGTCCCTAGTCTAGACTGTTGACATTTATCCTCATGCTTAGGCTTTGTTAGCCTAACCCAGTAAGGTTGCATCAGAAAGAGTAGCTGAAGAAAAACTGGAAAAGTAATTATGTCAGTCAGGTGATTTGTTGTAGTGTTTCTAAAGGGAAAACACAAATCAATTAGTGGTACAGCTTTATATTTCAATGATTTGATAGATAATGCTTCAAAGTTTGCAGACGACAGTGCCACTAGAGGCAAGATGTGCTCCATTGAGAAAAATGTTATTACATAGATGGACCAAACAAGACAAAGACTTTGATATTATCATAATTAAAACTGAGAAGCACCATATGGCAGGGGAGAGGAGGCGTACAATAACAATCACACTGAAAGCCTCGGAGTGAACACAAATGCACAAAACGCTCATTTTTCAGCATGAAAAGTGTCCAGGTTCGGCTCTACTCTGCCTAACCTTGTGTGAGTGCTTGGTCAGGCTCCTCTGAGTGTGAGTGCTTGGTTGGGCTCCTCTGTAACGGTGAGTGTGAGTGCCTGGTCAGTGACTGAGGCTGCAGGGGTCTGTGCTCCAGGAATAGGCAGATCACGTGGGCGCGCTGTAGGATCGGTTCCCCTGGCAGGAAGCTGTTATATGGTTACAGTTATTTCTGTTGTCTGTCTGGGGATAGTTTTTACTGTGCTCCAGAGGATCAATAATTGTCATAAAAAGACTGCGTCACCCGGTGCCCTTTTGGGGCAGGACAGTGAGGTGGAGTGTGTAGGTCACCACAGGATCTGACAGTCTATTATGTATACATGAGTGTGTTTTCATTATTGTATGAACATAGCAATTACCACTTGTAATCTCAACATTTGGTGGCCTTGGTTTAGTTTCACTGATTAAACTTAAGTCAGTTTCACTACTACCTGCATCTTTCTAACATGATACAAAAAACTCAGCTCTGTTTCTCAGGCAGTTCACATTGACCTATGTGTCCCTTGCCACATCACTCCATCCTCCCTAACTCGATGTCTATCAGTCTTGTCTGTTCAGTCTCGGCTCAGTCCAGGCCACTTCCTGGTGTCTGGCGGGTCTGCCCACTATCTGTGTCTTTCTTACCTATAGAGTGTCTACAGTGCACAGTATATGTGGCACAGCGGCCTGCAGCAGCAGCAGCCCAGGGGACCCTCAGAGTACGTCCTGGAAGAGGCAGCAGCGGAAGCCGGCTCCCAGCTAATTGGTTCCTGTGTTAGCGGCACAGAGAGAGAGAGAAAGAGAGAAAGTCATGTCCCAGTCAGCACTTTCTCTCCTTCCTCCTTCTCTTCTTCTCCATGCTCCATCCTCCATCCTTTGCCTATCTAAGTCACTGCCTGCCAGCCACAGATGCTGCAGGTCTGAAAAACCTTCAGGACATATGGAAGAAAAAATATGTACATTACTGGAAGACAAAGAAATTAAATCAGTTGTTACGTTCTTCCATTGAATTAATTCTAAAGGATACTGTGAATTGTGCCCTTCTTTGGAATCTTTTAGTTTCATTTTTATCTGAGCAAAAGTAGTTCACCTCCAGTACGTGCAGAGCAGATGAAGGTCAGTGCAGCCATGTTTACAGAGCCCCTCCCCCCAAAACACACTCCTGTAACAACGCTAAAAGCCCAATGACAGGGAGGGACTGCAGCGGGTAATCACAGCCTGTACCTGTCTGTGTACTACACTGAAGACGTGTGTTTGTGTGCTGCTAGTTGTGTCTTCTCAGAGTGGAGTTTTCTGTGAATGTGTGCAGGAAAATTCACTCTAATCAGTGTATGGAACCACAGTCAGTACTGCTTTCAATTTTGCCAAATCTTTCTTTTAAGTTCACAGTTACACAATTGGTTACACATTTCAGGTTACATATTTATTTAAAGAATGGCAGTAATTCACAAGGAAGAATCACTCCATTAGCCATTTGTAATAATATAATAATGATAATGCACTGGATTTATGTAGGGCCTTTCAAGACACGCAAAGCACTTTACAGAGCAATATTCATTACCTCCATACTCGTGTTAAAGTATTGTAGTCACAGCTGCCTTGGGGCAAACCGATGGAAGCAAGATTGCCAATCTGTGTCATCATACTAGGTAATGGGGTGAAGTGTCTTGCTTAAGGACACAATGACAGTTTTTGCCACTGCTGCCCCACTATGGCACCAGGTATTTGCAACGGTATCCATCCAAGTACTAACCAGGCCCAGCCCTGCATAGCTTCTGATATCTGACGGCTTTGACAAGCTAGTATGGCCAGCCATAAAAAAATGCAAAATTTGTTGGGTCTTACAGTGAAATGCCAATATGCAGAGACAGAGCCTCTCTAATCTGCAGCTCTGAACAGAAAGTGGATGACATATGAATTTTTATCATACGAATAACAAGGTTACAAGGTTACAAAGAACTTAGTGTAAACTTTAGAGAAAAGTCTGCGATGAGATGCTAGCTGTCCCACACAGGTTCTTATGTGACAGACATTTGTCTCTTGTCACTCTGCTCTTAACTGTCCTCCTCACTGCTGACCTGGGCTGGTCTGCTGGTGGCAGCCAGAGCCCAGCCCTGCTCAGGACCAGTGCATGAATCATTGATGTTCCTGTGAGGGCTGACTGGAGCCTGTCTCCCACTGAGGTCTGGCCTTAGCCTATAGCACGTCTCTGCGCTGGCTACAACCTGTCTTCTCTCAATCTCTCCCCCCACTATGCGCTCTCCATCTGTGGAAATGCCGCTGTGGTTATTTGAGTGTGGTCCAATGAAGTGGTGTGTAACGACTGGTGCTCTTCACAAGGAGCTCCATCAAATCTGTACAAATGAGAGTGATAAGTGTGCAGCCTGTGACCACTAGCACTGCTGCACAAATACGTGACTTCCTGGAAATGACTGTGTGCATCTGATTCCACTATTTGCATCACCGTCTGTGTGCGGTGCATTGATGTTATGCATTATGACTTGCCACACAGAACAGCTATATAAAAGGAAGTGGTAGAAGGGAGCACGCAGCACAAGACTCTTTTTTTCGTTTTTTATCAGTGTTTGAGTGCATATCATAACTGGGTTTATTACAGGTAAACTTTCATTTTGGTTTCACTTTTAATCATGTTTTCATAATCTAATGCCACTATAATATAGACCTATGAATTTATGAAATATTCAAGTAATATTCATCCTCTTTATGTCTTCATGCTGGCCTATAATAAAAGTATCTAGGACATGAGGCTGGGAATCTGCCCCACAACCAACTGCAGTTGTACTTCATGCCAGTAGTGATACTGAGTCCTTTTAAGACTGTACATGTATTTATAGAGTGCAATTTGATCTTCATACGGAGTAAGCCTGCAGGCAAATAAATGTTGTAATGTAGCATGTGTGAGAACTGATGTCTGGTGGATGTGGAGGGGCTTTAGAAAGCATGTGTGTGTGTACGTGTGCCTGTGTGTATGTGTGTGTGTGTGCCTGTGTGCATGTGTGTGTGTGTGTGTGTATGTGTGCCTGTGTGCATGTGTGTGTGTGTGTGTGTGTGTGTGCGTGTCTGTGTGTGCATGTGTGTATGTGTGCATTTGTGTGTGTATGTGTGCCTGTGTGTATGTGTGTGTGTGTGTGTGTGTGTGTGTGTGCGTGTGTGTGTGTGTGCCTGTGTGTATGTGTGCATTTGTGTGTGTGTATGTGTGCCTGTGTGCGTGTGTGCGTGTGTGTGTGTGTGTGGGTCCGTGGGCACCGCAGGACTAGTCCAGACTCAGTTTAGATCAAATGATCATGAGGACAGCCACCTTCACTTTGGGACATCTTTTATGTGTAAACACTATTTAGAAGGCTACTCTTAAATTATATGCACCTCTGCACTATTATAAAAGACTGGAAAACTAACTCAAATGAAGTGATTTGTGCAGCTATGATGGTTTCCATTACTTCAAGGAATGGGAACCCCAAGAGAATAATACTGTACTAAGTGAAATTATCACTGCTATAAGCTACAGCAGACAAGAAAGAATAAATAAGACTGACTAAATAAATGATCAGTGATTGTTTGGCTCTAAGTGCTTGTGCTGTAGCTCAGGATCCTGATTTAGCTGAAGCCTTCAGCAATCCCTCAGCGCAGCTCTGGTCTTAGCGGAAGAGAAACGGCTAAAAAGCCCCATTCTTCTTCATACCTTCAATATTCAATGAGAACGCTAATTGCAGTGTGCTGAAAGAAAGAAAAAGGGTGGGAGGGATTCACTGGCTAATGGTCTGTAGGGGAAAAATAAAGGATCGGGAAAAGGGGGGATTTTAAAAGATAGACATATCCTCAGGAGGTTCCTTCCTTCTGTTTTTTACCTGTTAGACTCTTAGAGCTAATGCTAATGCTCATTAGTTAGTCTGTGTGATATCTACTGTTAGCGACTGTCACCGCGAGCACTGGAGAGAGCATCCATTGGTTACACACACACACTAGCAATCCAACGGCACTTCTTTTTTTTCTTCATCTCAAAAGTTAGTTGGGAAAATATACTGGAAAATATTCGCTCAAGGTGCACCCTTTTGTTAAGAGGAATAGGAGAAGATGCATATGCATTAAAAAGACTTTGTGGTTAAAATGCTAGCACAGCACTTTACCTTCCTTGTATTGCTTCCAATTTCTGTTTCTCTTTTTAAGCTTTTCCAGTTAAAATACAATGTGCGTCTTATAATCACAAAATCTCTCCACAATTAAGCTGATTTCATGCATTACTTTACATTTGATCTTATTTTCAAACATGATAAAACTAAATATTTACAAACAGTTAAACACATCATGTCTATTGTTTATGCTCACAGTCACCACTAGGGGCAGCATGCCAAAGATGTGTTTCAGGTAGCAGCTCCAATGTCTCCCTTCTCTCTCCCACAGTCAGCCCTTTCTCTGTCCCTTGGTATGCAGCTATAGAAATACTGCTGATTGGAACTTTTTCTCATAAATCATGCCATCCACCAAATAAAGCAATAAAGATGTTTGTTTGCATTATTGAAGCAAAAGCATTACCTTAGGTCAGCTTTAAGCAGCAGTGTGTGTGGGACTGTGCATGTGCACCACTCAAATGCCATGTTGAATGGGGTATGCGCCTGCCAAATATTTTATTTTTATTTTTTTTAAGGAAAACATAATTTGCTTAAGAAAAGCACATTTTATTAAGTTCACTTTCTGCCCCTTTTTCAAGCTGATGTCAGTAATAACATTTGTGATTGCTCAGCCAATCAGAAATTAGCTGTGTGAATGGGGAGAGGACAGCAGGGGCTGTAAAAGTTGTGGATGTATATGCGTGAGCGTGAGTGTGTGTGTGTGTGTGTGTGTGTGTGTGTGTGTTTGTTTTCCTGTTAGGAGCAGATTTTTGTCTTCAGGGATCATTTGCAAGTTCTGACAATTTTATAATAGGCCATTTGGTGAGATTTGTATTGATCATATAAACTGCCAAGCACAGGCTAAAAGAGCTTTTACTGATTTCCACGGTAACAGGTCTCTATTGTTTGTAGCTTTTTAAATGTTGTGCTGTTGTAGATGAGACATATAATCTTACAGATATTCACAACAGACACATTTACAGGACAAAAGTACATTACAATACATTTGCTTGTAAGAAGCATGAGCAGACAGAGGGGAGGTCAACACTTCTCAGCTGGAAGCAGGAGAACTAACCACTCTGCGACTGCAACAAGTAACATGTTTGAAATGAATAGTACCTTCTAAATTGTTGCTTTGATCATTTGGCATGAGTATGTATACAAACAGTACCTGTGACTTATCATCTGAGCACCTTGCTAATTAGAGAGTAATTCAAACCATGGCTCTATCAATAGAGCCCTCCACTCTCTTGGTCAGTCAACAGCATTCCAGCTAAACCCCAACCTGGTACACTCATTAAAAGCAAAGCTCAGAATGTGTACTGCGGTCCTCCTGGAGGCTTGTGTGATTTCTCTCTGCATGAGTGCAGCCCAGCCCAGAGCAGAGTGGTAACTTTAGCCTGATCCACAGGCTGTTCTGGGCTCTTGGCTCAGCTCTTGTGGCCTTCAAGTATTCAACACTTCATTTAAGGAGGAGTTGGTGGAGGCTTTGCGTAGCCAGGGTACTCTTGTTTTGTGCATCGATGCTTCCAGGAGAGGATCAGTGTTTCCCCCATGTCCAAAATAATCAGGCGATAAGCCAAAGGAAAGGGGATTCTGGGCCAGACATATAGCACATGTAAAAGAAGCTTTAAACCATATATAAAGCATAGATGTATTTATATAGCTCATATTAACCAAAGTGAAGTGACTCACCATGTCCAAACCTAACCATGAGTGCTAGGTCAAGGCCAGTTTTTAAGGCTAATGACATAAGTTGAGTGTCTCTGGAGGCTTGACTCTTTGTGAGGAGGTTAGAAAAGCAGGACCAGACAGGATGTCTGTGCATGGGGTCACCATTCACTCTTATCAATGGAGAGTTTTCCAATTCACATGTGGATGATTGCAACACAAAGGAGATCAAATCAGGGTTTATTAAAACCAACTGTACAGAGAAAAAAGAAGCAAGGAAACTTCAATGCAACTGTGAATGATTGAACGTGAAATGTGTTAACTTTGGTGATGAAGCATTGCTGACAGATGGTTTATTGTTTGTTTTAGAATCTAGGAAGCTCTGGATGAGCTGTATCAGTGTTTAAACAGATATGTGTTAGCTGAAATGCCTATGCTCAGCTCCTTAGGGAACGAGGCAAAGAATGAAGGAAGAACCAGTACATGACTGCAAAAAGAATGTTTTTTTTTTTCTGGGAATTTAGCTAAATGTTTGTCATTTTGGTGAATGTAGGCCTACCTGCAGATGTAGTGCACAGAACAATGGAGAGTGGATGATTAAATGAGCTGTCCATACTGGAGATGTGAATCCACTTGAGGGTCAGTGGCATGCCTTCAGCGTTGTCTCTGTGCTTTGAGTGTGCTTTGTCTTCACAGCCTCTGACAGTAAAGTGTGATTCATGCAGTATCATCATCTTCACACTGACTGCCCCAGTTTTCTACTAATCAGTTTGTTCTTTAGTGCTTTGTTCTGTTAGTTAACACACCCAGTGAAAACAATAAATCTAAACAGGGAGATGTTGAGTTAAACTTTCAAATACAAATACAGTAGAACTGCAACTGACTCTTACTTTTTCTGAAAGATTACTTTAGTTAGTTAGTTATTTCTTCAATCAATCATCAGATTAGAAAATTTAAAAAAACATAATTGAAATTTGCACTTTTTCAGTGTCCAATGGCAACTTTATTCAGTTTGTTGCAAGTTAAATCATGCATCCTTATTGGAGTTTTGAGCCTCTGGGAAAACTAGAAAGTCCAATGACAGCCCAACTCTTTGCAGTGTTCCACAACAAAAACTTTATAGTATCTCCTCCAGGACAAAAATGTATAACTTATCCTTCCTGTTTAGTCTTATGACTATGGTTCAGAGACTACAGAAAATAAATCTGTGCTGTACCAATACAACTATTTTTTTCATTAAATGTCTAACTTAAATCTATTTTTATATAAGGTATGTATTGCTTTTACACAAAATGACTTATCATGATTTTGGTAAATTGATACATTACTTATATTTTTCAAATCACTACACAATGAACTGTGATGATGTATTAATTTTACAGTTGTACTTTTTGTAATATAATCTAATTTTGGGAGATATTATAAAATGACTACACAAAAGTTGCATAGTCTTTTTATTTTTACAGTGTATTGTCAATAAGCACTCTTCTTTCTTTCTAATATTCTTATCTGTGTATCAGACTCTCTCCAGGGGCACGGGGGGTCCCACTCAGAGTTTGTGGTAACGGTGGTGGGGCTGAGGTTCACACACTCTCATCTTTGTTATATCTGACTGACTTGTGGAGTATTACCATGCTTCTTCATATAGGCCTATGAGTGCACCTGCTCATACCGGCTCACTTCCTCTGGGGTTGAGAAACAGAGGAAAAGAGGAGGTGTGTTGCAAATACAGTAGCTCTTTTCACCACCTCAAAAGTCACCAGAACGCTGTGCTGCACTTCCACCGCGCCTCTACAAAAACACTCACACAAGATCTGAAGTGCCGGCAACTACAGGCACTGCCACAGCTTACATAATGAATGTTAGTTTTCAGCAAACTGTCCAGACAATGATTTAAGAGGATTTATAGTGATGGTATACAGTGGCCAAGCACAGTGCTATCTCAAACTAAACACTAATGCCTCTGTGTCTGTGGAAATGTGTGTGGAGTGGAGTATGGAGGTGTATTATTTATAGTTATTCTGTTTGACAATGCTAAAAATGTATTAGCTCAAGAGGAGCTGTATTGAAGACATGTTTGCTGCACCATAAAAAATGCTACATTTACAGAGCAAAACAAGATAACAGCATCAACACATACAATAATAAACAATGCATGTCTATTAAAAAGCAAGGAACCATTCAACAATGAACTGTTTTTGTGACTGCGTGAGAAGTGATTTAATAATTTAAAAAAAACCTAACAATTCAACTTTAAATCTTAATGTGCTTTTTGTAATTTTGGTTGAAGTATAATGTGTGATGTCATGTCATCATATATCCCCTCCTCTCTTTCCTTAATCTGCCATAAATAAGAATGGCATGCTGTTTATTTCCCTTATTACTTAACTTGGCACCAGAGGTTGTACCGCTGTGTAATTCCTGGTGTACAGTTGTGTGTTAGATTTCCTCTGTAACATCACAGAGAGGCACCTTCCCAGCAGTGCCGCGAGAAGCATATCTATTTCTGCTGCTTCCTGCCCTGGTAGAGAGCAGGCATCCATATCTGTGTATAAGCTCGTCTTCACAGTTCACTCCAAAGCCGTATCTCTGTCAGAGTCCTTCCTGTTTGGTTTGTCTGACCTATGCCACCACTGTCCTCTTTACTGGAGAAAGCTGGTCTCAACTTTGACCCTTATTAACTGAAACCACCGCTGTCAGTCACAGGAAGTCACAGCTTTACACACCAAAGCAGATCAAACTAACTACAGAATACAGAAGAGATGAAAGACTGAAATTGAAATATAAATCTGTGTAGTGACATGCAGACAAAGAAAGTCCTTGATTAAAAAGTGACTGATAGTGGTCACTCAGAGAGGCTGCTATCACTGCCCCAGGATATCAACAATATGTGTGCAACAAATGAACAGTAAAAGTGAAAAGTATAATAATATATAAGATATACTTCATATGCATATACTTGTATGATTTTATGCTATTATATTATTATATTATATCCATTTGTTTGTTGTCATCATGTCATATGTTATTTGCAGAGATTTTTTAAATATATTTAGTTACAGAACACTGAATACTTGTATTAAAATTTTAATTTTATGTAAATGTAATTCAGATCAGACAAACTGAATACTTTAAATACTTTTACATTGAGTTTTGTTTTATTATAAATCTACCAAAACAAAAGAGTAACTGTACCAAAATACAGTAACTCAAATTAGTATTCTGAGTACAAGTATGTTGTTACTTCACAACATTGCACTGCTGCAACACAACACACCACTGTATTTTATTAATTTATTTATTTCATAACCATAGACAAAGTAGAACACAAGAGAAATATAGAAAGCATGGGGTAGTAGGCAGTGTCCAATCTTTGAAAAAGAACAGAGTAAATGATAACACAATAGTCAAGAGGGAAGAGAGAGACGAGAAGGAAGTTAAACAGATAAAAACAGATCCAGGAAGTTAGCAGAGACTCATAAGGAGACATGATATTAAAGGATGAAGTGGTTTCTCCATGCTATATATAATTGATGCTCCAGTATGGATTTGCATTGTAATGTATTGTGGTTATATTCGCATTAAGAAAAAGCTACTTAAGATTTTGATGGCTGCTGGAGCCTATCTGCGGTACACTCATCATCTTTCATTCATTTGTTTAGAACTGTTTTCTATTTGAATGTCTCCTTTCATCCCTAACCACTGTACATGCCCACAAACAGGCTGCACCATCTAAAAAGACCGAGCCTGCTTTGTTCATATCCTAATATAGCAACAATGGCAACAACACTTAGTTTTGATGTCATATTGGCCTTTCTTGTTCACAACTATGAGGCATGTTTTGAAAAGAATCTGTGCTCTTTTTGAAAATTCTGTTAATAGGCTTGTATTGGCAAGAACCTCACAATACAATACAGTATCCCGATACATAATTCAGGGTACAGATCCAGATACAAGCATATTCCTAAAAGAGATGCACTGGAATTTCATGCCTATAAAATCATAACTGATTAATAACAAACTTGGTTTCTGAAAAACTCACTATCTCAGGCCTTCTTGGTAAACATACAATAGTAATCAATATGTAGTTAATACACTGTAAAAGTATCACAACTTGCTTTCTGTATTGATATGTATGTATATTGCAAAAACTAAGAAATCTGTTACTAAATATAGCCATAAGTACTGGACTCTCACAAAAAGGATGACATCACAGCCCTGATAGGTACAGTGATTGGCTGTCAGCAGACAGCATGCACCTGACAAGTGTAAATGCACTTTTAGGTCTTAAACATTTATACTGAGTCAAGATACAATATGTATAATTACTTACTTTTACTTTCAAAATGCCCCAGAAAATAACAAGATCTAAACATACTCTCAGAGTTATAAACAGGAAGTAAGATTTCCTCTGTAGCATAGTGCAGTGCATGAGTAGGGAGCACAGTGCCTTTTATAGGACATAAGCATGTACTGCAGAGCTTCACATAAAATAGATTCTCTTAACACCTCATTATTTACATTTAAATACAGATCGAATTCAGGGTGGAAATGATGATTTCCTGACCAGCACTTAGTCTACAAAATGTAACAACTCACATGGTACTGATGAAGAAATTGTTATCAACAACAGGAAAAACAGGAAAAACTCAAAAAACATCCACATACAAAAAATGAACTCTGAGAGTTTCAAAACAGATAAGCCCCAACATGGTCAAATAATACCTCTAAGATGAATGGGCTTGTTTGAGTGATGCATAACAAACATCAAGCGAATCATGAATTATAAAAACTAACTAAAATTTGTGGGGGACATTTTACTGTTGAGGAAGAAAGGTTGATTAAAAGGTGAACCTGTGTGTCAGTCTCTGTGGGAGTGCACTGAAGTAAAAGAGAAAGAACGTGGGATAAGAGAGGCCAAAGGAGCAAAAGTGACTAGCTTTGTAAGCATTGTAATCAGAAACACAAATGGAACATTGCTATAGAATAAATAATCGAACAAGGCGATTCTAAACTCGTCCGACTCTAACAAACCTTTGTCTCCTCCCCCTCCTGCAGTGAGCAAAGCCATTCAGCGCCTCAGGCAAGGGCTGGGAACACAGGGCCAAAGTCACATAGCCCCACACACTGTCTGGTCTCTACACACCAGCATTATACACCAAGCTATGTGACTCTTTCAATGCCATCAAAATTGCACACAAGTTTGTCTTGTAAACCAATGTGTTTGCCATGGGTATTTAGAAAAAGAAATAAAGGGTTACTGGAAGAAAAGAGAAACAAGTGAATGTCATTTGTTGTGACCGATGGGCATCTAACATGTCTGAGAACTGCCTTCCACATGTCTCCACTGTGTCTCTCAAACACTGTGGTTTTTACCACAACACAAATCCTCTGTTCTTCTGGGAACCATAAAGCTAAGTCTGAAAAATAGAAGGAAACAAAATGCATATAGCATAAATAGAGTCATTTGCTTGGTCCCCTCAACTTTAGGCAAAATTGTAATAAATAACGCAACATGTAATAAGTGACTTCATGTAAATTTGTGTGGGCTAACTATCTGGCAAAGTTGATGATACATGAAACCCGCTTGGTGCAGGTCTGCGCTTCCGTTCTCACTTAAAGACAAGTCACATTGATCGGGTGGATATGGGGCAATATGTGTGTGTTTAGTTGGGATGGAGCAGAGGAGTGGAGGCCCGAGCCACTGTAGGATGTGTGAGCAGGCAGCTGTGCTGACTGACAGCTCTGGATAAGGGATAGTGTGTCTGCCCTCAGTGCCAGCACAGCTAGAAGTGATAAACAGCAGCAACTTGATCCAGAGACAAGAGACGCCTCTGCCTCTGACAGGGTTCAAACTTAATGCACTTGGCTTCTTCCGAGCCAAGTCCAAATTTGCCTGGTCCAATCCAGGCTGGCCTGAAATGGCCCAGCCAGGTGGAGGTCAGTGATAGTTTCACCAGCCTTCCTCCTGGTCCAATTTATCTTTTCCCTGTTCAAATAAAAATACCAGGATTTAAATCTGTCTGCTGCCAGTCTCCATTATTCCATCAGCTCCCGCTATTCATTCTCCCTGCAGCAGCAGGACCTGAGCATTCTCTCTACTCTGGAATATTTATGGAAAGTTTATTTTATCTGTTTTTATTGCCTCTCGTGCAAATAGGTTCCCATAGAGTCCCTGGTTCTGGCCATGCAGTAATAGCGATGTAAACATGGAAAGTAATTTGAATTACGTGGAGATTAGCTGGTGACAGTTTGTGGTATGGGCGATTATTTCTAAAATAATCCTGTTTTGATATGCATCTCTGTCCTGGCAGGAATTTTCAATTTGTTTTCCTATTGCTGCATGTAAACAAGCTCTTGTGTCTCCTTATCATGGCGTGGCATGGACAAGGAGAGTGTGTCTGCCTCCTCCTCTCTCCATCTCACACTAACCTGTCCCCACAGCCGGCAGCTGCTGTAGCCGCGCTTGTCTGAGTTTCAACAAGTCTCTTTATCGAGAGCAGGTGGAGGGGCTGTGTGTGCACGTGCAAGTCATTTGCAAACATGAAGTCTTTAAGATGAGCCATCTGAATGTGTTCTGCTTGAGGGGTTCTGCCCATTCCCAGTGTGAATGGGCCAATCTACAGCCTGGCAAATACCCTCCAGTCTGCCAAAGGGGCCATCCCCACCACAGGCCTGAGGGCTGCGATAAATGTTTACACTCATGATTGTCAACTTCACCTTAGAAGAAGAATGCACAGGTTTTTGGATTCATTTAAAAGTCTCATCATCAAAGAGAAATGTTGGGCCTTAATATATTGTCCTGTTTTTGAGCAAGCGACACAATTGTGTGCGTTCACTGTATTTGAACGTGCTGTTAGATGTCACAGTGGGACCAAGCCAGGTCCCATTTATCTTTCTGTGATTGATTGCTCCTGCCTGAGAGCTAATCAGCATGTCGCTGGTTGCTTCTTAATGTTTATGGGGATTATGAGAGGATAAACATGGTAATCCCCGATGTTGTGCAGGACTTCCAATTATCACACAGCACCACCAAAAATAGGGTCACCATAGATTTAATCTATTAACGCAATATAAGACAGCCCACAGTTTGCTGCTCTTCATTTTGAGAAAGTTAAAGCCAACTCCAGAGCAGAGAGGTGAGCAGACCTGGGCTAGGCTGTGGTCATCGGTCATGCGGGACAGTTCAAGGGGTGATTTTAATTTTAAATAATTGACACTTTTCTGTCAGTAAATGTCCATTGTTTTTAGGGTTAATACATTATATTATCTGAAATATTATCTAAAAAGATTTGGCAACTTCAAATCAAATGATTTGCATATTCATTTGGCACTTATGTGCTATTCTTCACATCACTTTATTCATCCTCATCAGGGACTGTAAGATCACGCTGGGTGTGACTAGTCAAAACAAAACAACAAAGGTACCAAACCTCATAAAATAAGCAATCAAAGGAACTGCAATAAAATACCACCAATATTGAATTAAAAGTCAGCTTTAGGCCTGTGTGGAGATACGAGGTGACTCATGCATGCTCCCATGAGTTGTGACTGGCCTGAGCAGCTGGGTTAGGCTGTGGTCAGTGGTGCGAGTGTGGCAGGCTTCTTTACAGATAAAGATAAGAGGCAGAGGTGAGTGTCTAGTCCATGCTGACAGTGGGATCGATTAGGGATGGATCACTTACATGCAGCAATCGTTACAGCCCCACCCCAGTGCTCAGGTGGAGCCATGGAGGAACTCAGAGGTGATGCTCCTGCTGCGTCCTTGCCAGATGCCCACTTAAGCCTGGCAGTTCTCACCAGGATGCATTTGCACTAGTTTATCTCACAACACAAAAAAATTGGGGTGAAAACAATAAAATAAGTCAGTTTTACTGACACATAATATGTGTTGTTAACGTGAACCAATTTGTCCAAGAAAAAAATGTGAGATTGGTCATTAGTATACAAAATATAGTGAGTACTGTAAATATGAATGTGTCTCAAATTGTCCTTTTCAGTTGTGAGTATTGTTTCTGCCTTTAGTCAAATATTATATTGCTATACCATGAAACCAAAGTCCCAACATTTTACAGAATTTATTGATAAAGCTGTGCTACTCACACCATTAGATGTGTATGAGGTCAGGACACAGTGGGGCTTGGCTCTCAGTGCTGTAACCATCTCATATCCTCCCTCATTAATCTGCTCTCAAACATCCACCACAAAGACAGGCACGCAGCCCTTAAATTATAATGCAGAGCAATGCTATCATTACTACCTTTAATGTTCCCAATCTAATTGAGGCATTAATTTAACTAGACTACAGAGGGCATTATTCACAAGTGCTTTTTAATTTACCAGGGTGATCAGCGGAAACACTGGTCATATTACTGTTCAGATGCTTAATATTACAGGGATTATGTTTTCAAGATCTGCAATTTTAATGAACAATGAGAGACAAGGACATTCTGCTGAGATGATGGGTCAACATGAGGGAATACGTGTGCCTGTGTGTGTGTGTGTGTGTGTGTGTGCATGCACGTACATGTGTGTGAACTGGGGATACAAACAAGATTCAAAAAATAAGTTGGAAAAACAATGAAACAAGACTATATACAACAAAAACTGTGAAATCAACATGTGAGTGTTTGTTGAAACATAAAGCTCTTAAGCACACTATGCTGATTCCTAAAGACTGATACATCAACCATGCATTTTGGCTGGTCGGCAAAGGCCCTGAAAATGAGAGCTACACTATATGTCGTTATTGAGTCTTCACACACTACTTGAAAATACAGACCTGTGTGGGACAGTGGGATGGACTGTTACTGAAGCAACTCCACATTGAGCCCATGGAGTCTGAAATGTCCAAAGGACACATTTCTAGTTGAGGCAACTATAGGCAAATGGGGCTAGTTAAAGGACAAGTGCACGTCCGGTATTTTTATCCAAACACATGTGCAGGTGATGGTCACTCCGGGGAGTTGAGTCACATCGATATGGTGGCAGTCCTCCAGTGGCACCAAAACCAGGCGAGGCATGCCATCTGGAGCAGAGAGGAGGGTTTGTTAGAGGAGTGTTGAAACCAAGTGCTACATGCTTTGACCGTGCGGCTGACCATCTGGCTTGGCAAATTGTGTATCAGTAACTTTGAGCTATCCAGGGGAGGAGGAGAGGAGCAGAGGAGGAAAGGAGAAGAGGGAGGAGAGGAGGGAGGAGAGGAGGAGGAGACCAGGGGCGGAGAGGAGGAGTGGAGGGGAGGAGAGGAGGGAGGAGAGATGGATGGAGACAGAGGGGTACATAGCTGTAGGGTTAAAAGCAGGCAGAGCTCAGAGCCACTCATCTGATGGATGTGTTGTGCATGTGCGCTCTGTCTCTCCGTTTGGGTGTGTGTTCTGACTGGTAAACCTGAAAATGATACAGTATCTCTCACATCTTATCCTCACAGACAGGATTTTGTTTCTCAAACTGTACCGGTTGTGGACAAAAATTCCCACCATTACACAGGGTATTTTCTCAATGAAAAAGTGTGTAATCATGTAAATGCAGTTCAATATTAAATATGTTTCATATGTTAAATAAATATAAAACATTAACATTAATGGAGAGCATACTTTAAATAAATATAAAATGTTAAATACATATAAAACAAGTGAATTTCAAAGTCATCTCTTCATAAGCAATATTTACTAACATACTCAAAGTTTTCAGACATCTATATATGAAATGTTGACCTTCCATATTCTTGTAAAAACTGAGAAAATATAAACAATATCCATACCAACAAGTATTTCCTACTCAACATGATGGAGCACTCGGAAGTCAAGGTTTTCTTAGGAATAAACACCACTATGTCAAAGTGCTCCTTTACTGACTTTACTGAGTCTTTTGGAGAAAAGGATAAAATCTGCATGGCTTTCACTTCAAAGCTGAGGGGAGTATAGGGTTTCTAAACACATCATGAATTTTGCAGGAATGTATAGTCACTCTTACTGAACTGAAGAAGAAACTTTTGAAGACCTCCAATTGCCTTGGTCCGGCCCCTGGACTTACAGTGCGAGCTGCCCATTAACTATTTACATGCACACAGAGATGTGAGAGGCAGTGGCCAGCATTTTAATGAAACACTGGCTGTAGACAGCCTCCTGGTGTGACAGCTCTGCTTCTTATTACCATTACTACATTTATGTCTGGATGTGATTTAAGTTACAAATATAGATTCTTTCTTTCCTTTTAAAGTTCATATCTTTTCTGATTTAGCGCCTTGTGTCTAGAACATCCAGTCCAGACAGACTCATAGCAATAAGTCTGATCTGAATTGTCATCTATCAATCCTACTTAGTCCTAAGGACGTTCCTTAGTCTCCACGGCCTATATCTGGAGGTGTGCAAATCAGGGGCCCCTAATATTAAAGACAAGTGAGAGTCTGTCAAGGATTCTTGGTCAAGGATCTGAACACCTATTCAGAGACACCACATGTTTGAGAATGAAGTGATAGCATTACTTTATCTCTGTGCAACTGTAAGCAGACTTTATTTTTGTACATTTGTTACTTTACGTGTAGCTTCATAAATTGCAAACCCAAAAGTGTGTTCTCCTTCTAACAACTTTTTTTTGTTTGTTTTTTTACTTTTTCTTTCTCTCTACTTCTCTCTCTTTCTCTCTCTCTCTCAAATCAGGGTTCAAAAGGCCAGCTATTTATTTATTTTTTCAACCTTTTTTGTTATTTAGAGTGGATTTATTGTTTCTACATTCCATATGCATCTATTGATGCCTTCAGTGAGAATCTATAATGCAAATAACATTACGGAAAAAAAACATGAATAAGAAAGTGCATCCAAATGTTTGACTGGTAGTGTACATATAATAAAAACTATATACTAGCGGGTTCAGAAGGATGAAACCCAAAGCTGTGTTTAGTATTTGGAGAGTGCTTGGCTCTGAAGTATTTTTACCCTTGAGACATTCTACAACAGCCACTTGAGTTGCTTGGGGTCGAGTGCTAAATGGCAGGGAGTGCTGGGACAGGCTTGTGTAAAAGACTAAAGACATGCCTCTGTTTAGAACACATGCATCTCTCGCACACAAGCTCTCAAAGTCAATGCTGTTTTAATTGTCCTTCTGTGATGCTCTGTGCCATCTCATGAAACTCTGTACCTCTGTGACGGCAAAGTACTGTGATGCTGCAGCACAACAGGAAGTCGTTTATTGTACCATCGGCGTGGCATTGTTTCTCTAAAAAAAAAAGCTTTTATCACTTGTACTAAGCACTGTTCCAAGGGAGAGGCAAACATTTGTTGATTGTTCGCAGAAGCTCAAATTGCACCCTGGAGGTTGTCATATTTTGCATGTGGAGCTTGTCATAAATTAACAAAACAAGAGGCAAACAAGGATGATGGAGGAGTGCGCTGTGAGGGAGAATAGTGCAAGCAGTTACAGCAGAGACAAGAGTTTTGTGACTAAAGTACTTTGTGTATTTGAATGCATTTGTTTTGCATAGATCAATTGTGGTATTGGCCCGCTCTAGACTCTAGAAATGTTGTTATTATTACAATTAGTAATACCATTTGTAATAATGTAATATAATCTAATAAACTAATATATAATATATAATTTTTAATATATAAATAAAACATTCTCCAAAATGTGGTTTGGTTCTAACAATGCATAGATGCTTTGCCAAAAATGATGGGTAAAGAAATATTCTCCATTGTCAGACAAAAGACAAGACAATGAGACAGTACATGATTTTATCCGATGATGAGTGACCCGTTTTGTTTTGTCCAATTCTTAAAGTCTGGGCCATCCTTTGACCCTTGCTGGGCTAAGCTGCTTTGGTATAATCAGTGCACATAAGTTAAAGTTAATTGCCAAGTCACAATGTCACAGACACCACAGAGTATAAGGAGCAAGAGCAAGCCCCACAAGGAGTCCCCCCTGTTCCTGTGTGTAAGCCGATTACATGGGCCAGTCTGTGGGGTTAGTTTTACCTTTAAACCAGACAAAGATGGGGTCATGTGCTGAAAAGTATCTATAAAGCTACAATAATGAAAGCCGTTGTACAGAAATACAGGGTGTATTTCATTGTGTTACCAAAGAGGTTTGAAAAATTCACCCTATAACTCGGAGACAGGAAAGCTCATTTTTGCATAGCATTAAACTATAACCTTTTGGTAAATTATTTAAAGCAGCAATTGAATTATTCATCAAAAGCAACGAGCCAAAGGAGAACTTTGTATGAATATGTTCCATTTGTTAATGCTACTTACTGTAAAGATATTTATTGTCAAATGGAAATGGAAATCAACTGGGAATGTCAAATGATTATCCTTTCAGATTTAGGTTTGTAGTGTGTGCGTATATTACAAGCAGAAGGAGACTATTGGGATTCATGGCTAGAAGTGCACAGCTATTTTATGTCAAAGACTGTTTTTTGACAGCAGCAGTTCATTATGAAACAGGGAACAGACAGCACATGGCATGTAGTGACCTGGCCACTCTGGGACATGGTATGCAAACTCCAAGGAGAGCTGCTGTGAGGATACATTAAATGTCAATCAGATTTGTGTCAACTTTAACCTCGAGTCGATATAACTTTACTACTTTTCTGACATGGAGGAGTGACTGTCGCACACGGTTAAATAACTCAGACTATATGAACTTAAAGAGCTGACAATAAACAAGACAACAGACAATCACAGTGTTCATCGCAATAAAATGGTACGTCAATAATCCTGGTACATTTTTTTATTGCTTGGATCAGATTTGAACTATTTAATGATGAACTATTTATTATTTACTGTCCAAAATGTTTTGATTTTTTTTATATTATCCTTAATCACAACAATCATTTATTTTAGCTTAGTTGTGTTTTAGTTGTGATTGGTAAATAATTACCGTAATTTATTATTAACATTTCATGATGGGCCCATACCGAACTGAAGCATTAATAATTTAAATCAATTCAGTTTGAAATGTGTAGATGAGTGGATGAAGGTGAGCAGAGTTTTGTAATCCCAGTCGTGCCTGTATTTGTGTGTTTGGTGTTAGCATCAGAGCAGACAGCTTCTTAGCAGATAGTGCTTTGAACCAAGAGGCTTCAAATCGCCACATCAGAAAAGGGACTTCCCCCGCACAGACAGACAGCGCAGTAAAGACAGCCTTGTCCTTCGTCTTGTAGGTCTGAAGGACTTTTTTACAGTCAGGCAGTTATGGAGACGGATGCCAGAGATGGACAAATGGCAGGACATTAGCTGTAAGGGGCACAGCAGAAGCCACATTTGGACACACTTTAATGGTGGAAAGGAAAACGCTCATAAAGTGACTGTTATCTCCTGCAACCCTCTATTTCTGTGTCATTATCAAAAAGAAGTGGTATCCTCTGCATTCATCAGATAATGCCAGTGCATCCTTATATCTGCACTGACCAAGAGGCTCAATCACGAGGCATTACCATGGCCATCTGAAGCGCTTTACAGCACTTGCTATCATGCGAGATTTGTCAACACAGTAAATATGTCTTCCGCTGAGAGCATAATATAATGTTATGATATCCCTGACAGCGTAATCAGTCGGTCCAACAAGGCATTAGATGCTGACAGCTTGGAGGGTCTTTCTCTGCCTGAGGAGCTCTGCGTTGGCACAGCGCGTGCTCACACCTTTAATGACTTCCTAAATGTCACAGAATGTCAGGTGCAGGTGTAAAAGCAGGGGACCTCCTCCACGCAGCAAGCACACCATCCTCGGTAGTTTTTACAGAGCTGCAGCGCGCCCGGCCGGACAGGACAGGAGCACTCAGGTGTGGCCCACATTTCTCCACACCGAACGCTGACATGATTTAATGCTTCTGAGCCCAGTGAGAGGAGTCCTTTGTCAAAGCGGAACACAGTCAGAGCGCAGCATGACTTTACAAATCTGCCCTTACTATAGCTGACTTCATATTACAGGCTGGTTTAACCCCCTGAAGAAATTAGGGCTCTTTGTGCTAGTTCCAAGCAAGGGGAAATAGATATAGCTGTATAGTATACGATCTGTCAGCAAATTAACATTGCATAATTCCACAGTTGTGATCTAGATCATAAAAGTAATTAAATATTTTTACAGTGATACTATAAAGTGATTAAAAGCCACCTAATGTCCCTACAAATGCATTAATGTAAATGTATAGTATGAAGAAATACTCTCATAGCATTAGCCTAACAAATGTCGTCTGGATCTCTGTTCTGAATCTATGATATTACTAGCAGCCACTCAGCCGTGGCCCTTGTGTGTGAAGCAGTCACATGCGCTCTGTTCTGAGCCCTACAGCTCAGCAGAGAGATCTGAGTTCAGAGCCATGATGGGCCTGGTTAAGCTCAACAGCGTGAGCCTGTATCAATTACGCTACAGCCGTGATGCAGACATAGCGTGTGGTCCTAAAAGACATGGACTTACTACTGCCCAGTGCTCCCTGTGCAAGTCTGACTGCTGTCAGCTGGATCACCTTAGGACAACACCAAAAACATGTTAGGATTAGGGTGTTAGGATTTCTTTTGTACTCATGTTTTGATGATTAGATATTTTAAAACATTTGTATATGTTTGAAACTAAATTAATAATTATCAAATCCACTGAATCCAAAACAAAAATTTTAATTGAATTCACAAATTGAATTCACAATTCACTGTTTAACTATGTGAAATCTGACTTTTTTATTATATACATGGAGGTAAGAAAGAAGAAAAGAGATTAAAGTTGGGGCTAATGATGAAGAGTCTGTGTGGTGACCCTGCCACCTTCTAACTACAGATAGACCCCTCAGAGTCTCTCTTTGAACTTCATATGGATCCTGCCTGGGACCACCACAGCAAGAGACATATGGATGAGCTATAATCCATGTAGGCCCACTACTCACAACCTCTCCTCCAGCACCTCTGCTCCACTTTCAATAGCACTCCAAAGGCAAAGCAATCTGTTTGAAGAATTAACTTTTTTCTACAAGTGCCTGGACAAGACTGCATGCATAATGTGTGTGGTGTTTTGTGTCTGGTTATGGAAAACGGGTGCCATATCTGCCAGTCAGCTGAGCCTTGTAGTTGTGTGAATGTGTGTGTACGGACTGGTAATGAATGAAGGTAAATGGCAAGGTAGGAAGCACTTCCTATCGTAATTTCACACTTGTCAGCTTTTCTGAGCATAACTCACCTTTTTCACAGGGATAGCACATAGAAAAACTGGCTTTGTGGAGAACACAGGGAGGCTTCAAGAAACAGGAAAATTCACAATGCAAAAATCTAAACATTGGCAATGCCACTTTTAATTAGCAGAGGGTAAAGAGGACATTTAAATTACTTCTCAATTCTACAAGTCATTTTCTGTATTACACACTGTAAAATGGGGCCACCTTTATTATATCTAATGTTATGTTTTTACCACAATATGAATGAGTAGCCACATAGTATATGATTTGCTCTAACCTGAAATGAACTGCTGGTATTAACAGTGGCTGTGAATTAATAAGTCCTCAACAAGATGGGAAAATGTAGGGATGAAAGGCTTGTACTACCCCCAGCTGCCCAAGGGCATCTGCGATGTTCTTCAAGTGTTTCTCTGCAAAAGTAATGAGGCTCTGCAGGGGCTGGAGCACACCTGTTTCACCTAACTTTTGTACTGAGATTTACTGTTATGTTGTCTCCTTACCTTACCTGCAATTTGAGCTGATTTAAACATTTATTATTTATTTTCTTTTAAATAAGTAAGCTTTATAGAGCATTTTTACAAAGAAAAACAAAGTGCTTTATCAAGAGTTGCACTACTGTGAATTAAAACATATTTGTGAATTTAATTGTAGATTTTGCATTCGAATAATTTGTGTGTGTTTTGGCTTTATGCTTGTAAAATGTGAAGCCATTCAATCAGTGGAAGAGAATGTGTGTATGTGCGTGTGCATGTGTGTGTGTGCAAGTGCGTGTGTGTGTGTGTGATTGTGCATGTGTGTGTGTGTGTGTGTGTGTGCGAGTGCGTGTGTGTGTGCGCTGGAGGGGCAGTGCGGGCAGAGGGAGGATATGAGAGCCTTCTCCAGGGACCTTAAACAAACTGACTAAAGTGCTCCTGTTTTCTGATCAGGCACCACAAGGAGAACACTTAGCACTGCTGGAGACTCTCTCTAAACAGCCACTGAGGAATTAGCCTGTTACAGTGAAACTTCACAGCTTCCCCGCTCCAGTCACACAGAAAATAGAGCAGGCAATAAACAGCAACAAACAAGGCAAATATGCACACGCATGCACTTGTCTGGCCCCATGCACTCACAGGTGTGTGTGCCAATAATATGCACAGAGCTCATGATGGCTGTCTGCAGATAAACGCGTAAACACAAGTCGCCATATGCGCCGCTCTCTGCGGAGAAGCAGTGCATAATGAATGGGCCCTCATACACTCCTGCAAAGTGTCGCCCATGACTGCAGACAAGGAAAAATATGTTCTCACTGAGGAAAAGCAATGACCTTATTCCTTCTTCTCGCACGCCACACTGTATCCATTTGTTTGCAGGTTCGAACGGAGTTGAGCTGAAATTTAGGCCCCATGATGTCAACACAAACACAGGATAGAAAGTTCATGTTTAATTAGGTGTCCCCCCTTCTCTAAAGTTCATTTCAATTAGTCCCACCTCGGCCCCACTTCCAGGTCTCAGTGATTTGTCAATGCCTCAACTTTGTATGTAGCACAGTGTGGTCACAATGCACCGTGTGCATGTGTGTGTTAGACTTTTGTTTGCATGTTGTGTGTGTTTATGTTGTGTGTGTGTGTGTGACCCCAACAAAGAGGGACTCCTGTGCCCTTGACATTTCTTTCTTACTCTTATGATGAATTGCACGCCTTATTTATGGGTTCTTAAGAGAGATTCACATTTTCACATTCACATCTTTTTTCATTTTGTTTCATAAATAACTATGTCATAACTTTTTGAATCAGGCATTCTGGAAAAAAAAGTTGAATTTGGGCTTGATTTTAGGGAGTTTAACCTACTATTCCTTATGCCTCTATAGGGCACTATAGACTGTGCACTCCCAAAGGTGTACAATATCTGCTGTGGCCATTTTGTGACACCCTCACATGGACCGATCAATCAACTGTAATGAAAACCATCAGGTCACCTTTGAAATTTATCATTTTTTGTCTGCGTAAAATGAAACGCCTGTGATGGTATAGATGGCTAAATTTAGATTACCTATATGCAACATATATCCACTCCTCCCACCAGCAAAATGTACACAAAGGATTAATGATTTACGCTGAGATGCAGACTACTTGGAAGACAGTATGAAAATGGGCCATGTTCATGCTTTAATATGTAGTGTTGTGTTAGCGAAAGTGTGGCAAAGATTTAAAATACTAGCAATCACCTAATATAGTCCATGTACATGTGTCAGGTTTGAAGTACTTAGCATCTCTTGTTTGCACACAATCTGTCTGTGATTATTGCCCGCTTCAAGCATCCTATCTCTCCACGCAGCTCTCCACAAAGCTGGGCCATTTGCATAGATTTTGCCAACAACCTCTGCTTTACAAAAATCCATCTGAGGGAGCGTGCCTCAAGTTATGTTACAGATGAGTGTTGGTAATGACAGATTGCCTTGTTTGTGTTTAAGGAATGTGAAGTCAGAATCAGCCTGAGTCGTACTTAGTAAATTGGCTCTTCAAATCAAGAGTAAGAGGAGGCGTACAAAAGCTTTTATCAATTTGTTTTCGCACCAATAGTACCACTTCCTACATTTAACAGTTTTTTAAGTAGTCAGGGCAAACCGGTGTGAGTGCAATCAGGGTTCGACTGAGCGTTTCATTTTCTGCAGATGGCACACAAAAACTCCTTATTCAAGCATTTGCAAAGAAATGGCCTTTTCTTATGTGTTTGTTGATTTGTTTATTTATTTATTTTTTGTCGTCATTTTTTTCTGCTGATCACAGCTGCGTGGGCTGGCCATGCAGAAAGCCTCAGTATGGCTGTATCTGTAAATCGGAGTCCGGGGGCCACAGACACATAACGAGGGAGAACCACCCGGTGAAATTTAGCACATGATGGCTCCCAGTGGGTGCCATTTGGGGACCAAAGAGATTTTTCTTGCTGGATTTTCCTGCATGGTGAGCAGGTTAGAAAGCTCAGCCTTAACACTGGTGCTGACACAACCACTCAGGGGCGGCTGGAACAGCTCTCTTAGCATGGCACCTGTTATTGAGCCGTCAGAGAGAGGGAGCCAGTGGAGAGAATGGGAGAACAAGAAAAAAGGGAAGAAGGAGCTAGGGGTGGAAACAGGAAAGAGTGAAACTCAATTGTAATTTCAGGCCTGTCACAGTTGTAAGAGCCCGTAATTCTGCTGCATATCGGTGAGCGTACATGCTAGACTGCCTCTGCTGCCAGGATGGGGCTGAGGGCCTGATCTCCTCAAATTCACAGCACATTTACAGTCAAGAGGTAAAAAAGAAGCTAATAATTCCCTGCAAATAAATAGTGCAGGTGAGATGTGGGTGGAACTGGTTTAATAATGATAGACATCATTGTCAACACAGTTCTAATTATTCAGATTAATAATTATTATGAAATCTAAAGGCCTCATAAACAATTTCTTATCATTCATTATCATCATATTTTGGATAACAAACAGCTGAGTTTTCCTCACAGAAATGAAGTGGTGGAAGATGTTAAGTGTTTGTATAATATTTGTTGTCAGTGTGTGGTGAAAACAAAGCACAAAGGGGAAGAAAACAATCTTTTATTTGCAAAGCCAATCACAGGAGCAGCAGCGAGGAGCTGCCCATTCAAGCACAGCCGCAGCGCTCCTCCGCAGAGCAATCAAAATGGATTAAAGCAATCGCTCTCCAGCTGCCTGCACGCAAATCAGATATGCCTGTGATGATGATAATCAATCTATAATAAAATAACACAACATAAATCTGATAGTGTTGTTCCAACAGTTTTAATAACATAGATTTAAATATTGCCATGTGCACTAGAGTGATTTATTGATGAAAAAGTGCTATCAAGCTTATATACACTCGCTCCTGGTGCCTGGCCAATAATACCATTAACTGCATTGTTCAAACTCATTATGTGATGAGAAACACAATAATAATTGCAGGGCTACAAACGCACAGTTTCTCTCATTGAGCTAATCACTTTGGCCAGCATTATTATTCCCTCTTCCTGTGCCTGTGCTGGCCCTGTCCGCACACTGTCATAAATTGTCCCCGGCTGGTGAATAAATCCCCTGTGCTGAATTAGTATTGTAATTTCTAGTATCACAGCAGGCTTTGCCAGCTCACTCTCTAGAGTTATTCATCCAGGCACAGGTGCCATAGAAACAATATGCTAAGCAGCTGGTTTGCATGACCCTTTCCCCAAAGTCATTCTCAATTTTTGGATGGGTCAGATCAGATCATCAGGAAAATAGAATTTCTTTAGAAAAATAAACCAATAAATAAATAAATAAATAAAAAGGAAAAATAATACCGTCTACAAAAACAGTTGGAGAAAAATATTCTGGCTTTTTTCTTGTGCGGCATTATGTGGAATTCCCCGTTCTGATGGAAAAGTAGTTAAGTGCGCATATGGCCTACTGACAAACATGACAGATGAAACTCTTTTGTTTAAGAGTGGGCTCAGCTCCTAACACAAGCCTTTTAAGTGATCAAAAAGGCTCGGCCATATTTAATGTGAGGAAGAAGTAGAAAGAGGGGGAAGTGTAGTGTCATCTACTGATGTACAGCTCCAGTCCCTCTGTCACACAGCGCACTGTCTGCTGGGAAATAATCTGACATCTTGTGCTCGACACATCCACGCGGCAAGGAGGGAAGGCGGGAGGAAAGGAACTACAGCAAGGAGAGAAGGAAAGGAGACAATGAGGAAGCTGGACGAACATGCCCATCCACATCATGTCATCACCTGCCAGTGTAGATTTAAGCGGTGGCCATCCCCAGGTCTGATCCACTCTACAAACATGACACCTGAGTTTATCACAACACAAGCACAGTGCAGAGCACATAGGCCCTTTCAAGAAACCCAGCCCCTGCCACACAATTAATGGCAGTTACAAATCTTAGTGGAACTTGCTGGGACAGACAGGTGCATATGGGCGTATTAGACGCAGTCATTGGACAAGTGTTTCCTATTCGAAAAGAAGGATTTATGGGCTTATGCTGGTGTCCCACAAACAGACAAACACTGACTTCTCTTTGTCCTCTGGGCCGCTTTGGACTGCTTGTTTCCAGGGAACACTCCATGGGATCTGTGCAGATCCAACTGTTCCTTATGGTGCACTCCTTTAATTAGTCTATACTGCTCACATGTAAAATATGGTAAAATATCTTAAGGCCCATCTGGCAATATGTTTAGGTCATGTTTTCTTACATTTACAGTTACCATGTGGAAATGTATAATGTTTTTAATGTGTATATCTCACAAGTGGGAACTTTGTCTAAAGTTTGAGAAAGGCATCATAGATTGTTGGCATAAAATATATAAAATATATACCATAAAATAAAATTTACACAAAACTTACACTTCCAATTTTTCAAATCAAAACTGAATTTCATTTTATAGTCATTTAGAGAACATTATATATATATATATATATATATATATATATATATATATATATATATATATATATATATATATATAACAATGCATTCAAAACAATAAAACATGTAAAATAGTGTCAGCAGAACATCATTGAGTCAATTCAAGTGAGTGGAAAAGGCAAACCACAGTGTAGCGCAGAGAGGAAAATCTGTCAACATGTAAAGCTTATGAAAATGTTGAAATACAGACACAGATATGAGCAAAATGCCATCTCCTCGGCTGTTCTGTCTGCTCCACACAGCCATTAGTCACCTGCTCCGCTCACATCCAATCCTCCAGCCCGCTCACTTGCTCTTGTCTTTAGATTTGAGCGAGAGGGCCAATCGTTATGTGAATGATGGCACCCATCAGTGTAGTGCGCGTGTTGTAAAAGTGTCAGCCGCTGACAGATTGACAGACACAGTCAGGCCTTCGATCAGCGCTGCACACACACACACACACACGCACACACACACATGCACACACACACACACACGAACACACACCAGCTTATAGGAGCAAAATGGATGAGGAAAGAGAAAGGTGGATGAGAAGGAATAGCAGCATTTTACCTTTTTAAGAGGAATTAATAGTTATTACTCTTGATTTACTCTATTTTGTACTTACTATTCCAGGTTTTTTAATGCAGTTTAATTGTATTTTTATTTGAGACAGTTCAAAAGAAATTCATTTTAATCTTTCTTTTGAACTTCTACATGTTATATACCACAACAATTCATCAATTCATAAGCACTCATGTTTGTAAGGGCTGTATTGGCATGGCCATTTACCCAGGCTGGGGACTGATATAAAAAAGTGCATTGTCTGTAGCCCTATGTGCACAATAGTTTATTATATATTTCTACACAAACAAGTAACAACAGTTTCATGTGTAACAAAGGCTTTCACTTGAGTACAGATTTAAAAACCACACAATAATATTACAAGACAAGCAGATTCAGATTTAAAACAATAAGCTAACATTTATACAGAGGGAAATCATATTGCGGTGTAATTTCAGCAGCTGTTGATTCAAAGGGGAAAACTCGATTAGGTCCAGATGGTCTCAGTTAGAGGCAGAGCTGACTTCACTGGCTTCAGACATGTGTTTTTCCTCTTGATACAAAATATAAAGCATGTTTGTTTGTCACTGCTCACTAAACATCTTTAAATAGGTGGATGGGTGATAAATATAAATATTTCATAAATATTATTAATGTTTATACTCATAGTATATTATGTACTAACCATACACCGGTAATTATCATGTATGTTACTATTGTTGTCATTATTGTTATCATTATATCAATATCTTTCATATGATGAATATAGAACAAATCAACCTCAGTAATAGGAAATAGTGATTAATATGACAATATATATATATATAAAAAAAATAATAATAATAATGATAAATCAATAAATAATAATAATAACTAATAAATAAATAATTGTTATTATTGTTATTATTATTATTTAAGTCCTGACAGTACATGGTACTATACAAATTATCTTAAAATAAAATTATTCTCAATGTACAACACATTCAATAGAACAGGGCTTTGGCAAGTTGTGGCTCTGTGGCGGGAGATGATCCTTCGCGCAGCAGAGCGAAACAAATACTTGCTTTTCTAATGCACAGATCAGGACACTTGGCAAAGGGTGGTCCTGTTGTTGGAGGGCGGCCCCTCTCCGGCAGCAGCTCCACAAAACATCCTGCCTCTTTTAATGCACAACACACATCTCCTGAAAGATCCACCATCTTCACCAAAAACAGAACATTGTTTGTAGTTATAATGACGATGACGATGATGATGATGACAATGATGACAACAATGGTGGTTGTAATGGTGATGTGATAGTGATAATGATGATGAAAATAATGAGGATGACGATAATAATAATGATAATAATAATAATAATAATAATAATAATAATACAGCAGTATTATAGTGATGATTATAGGGTATGAATTCGACAGTGATAGTAATGTCATCTATAGTGGTTAATTATGGAACATATGAATATGTAATGAATATACAACCATATTGATTGAATTAAGGAAGGCAACCTTATGGCTTGCATAAAGAAAGAAATTAGGGGTGGGAGTCAATAAGTTTTACTTCTTCCCACTCCCTTCGAGCGTACCACACTTTATTATTTATTATAAGAATTGTATTATGTATATGTATATATAGATGTTTATTTGTGTTTATATATATCTGTATATGTATATATGTGTATATAAACATGTTTTCTTTCATGCTCGAAATAAAGCAGCAAACAAAAAATACAATAAAAACTGATATTGTCCCATAATAACTCAAAATGCCTGTTCGTCATCCTCACCATGGGAACAGACTAATCAGAGAATACAGCTGAAAAATGTACTAAAAAAAAGGCATAGTAATTTAATTGTATTTATTTATTTACAATTATAGCAAATATTATTTTCCAGTATTATTCCAGCTAGGGCCGCAACATTAATCACAAGGGAATGATTGTGATTAATATTTCACATTTTAATTCAATCTGAATGTTTGTTGGAAAAGTACATTTTCCAAAGTCATTCACTGATATCACAGCAAACTGAAAAGATGTTGAAATGATACATGAATGAATGAGCCTTTACAGGATTGAGTTGATTTTTTAAGCACAGATAAACCTAAGTTCTGGATACATGTAGTTGAATGTATCAGGTTGTAGTATTGTGTAGTATCATAGTGTGATAAATGTATTTATCCTAGTGCTCTGATAGTTATTGATCTTCCCTGTACAGCTGAACATAATGGGGCTTGGGGAAAGTGAAAGCTGCCTGTGTTACAGAAAACAGTTCACACCTCCCAAATGGGCTGCACACATTTAGCCAAGGTGCAGAGAGATTAACAATTGACTCCCGCTGCTGATTGGCATAAAGCATGTCATTTATAGGAAATAAAAGTTAAAGTATCACAGTTACCGTTAGAGTGGTGAAAGGCGGAGTTTTGAGTCATGAAAGTTTGAAACCGAAACAGACTAAATAGTAAAATCTACATGTGCTATGAGCAATGCTGGTATGGGTATCTAGTACAAATTGTTGTAGAAATAATTTAGCCCAAGAGTTATAAAGAGAGACAGGAACTCTAGATGTCTAACATAAGAAGTTTATTTAACATTCATTCATTATGGAAACACTCAACACATTATGGTAGCACTGTCCATTTAAGTCGGGCCATGCTTCCATTGTAGGAGTAATATAAGCTCTGATGGAAAAGGTCAGATGGTACAGAAGTGCAAGTCCCCTTCATAAACTTAACCTTTATGTATAAATCATGGTTCTAATGCTTTTGTCTGGAATGTCATATTGCCTTTTTTCAAACTGATATTTCACCTATACATAGCTTAAAGTTAATAACATTTCTCAAATATACTGTAAATTGAGTTAGCCATGGCTTCTTTCAGTCATCACTATATATAAAGCTGTAATGCATGTACTTTTTATTCTATCCTTTTGCAGTTGTGCAGGTAAGGATCAGATTTCATAACATAAGTGACCCTTGGTGCAACATATTTATAAAGTATGCAGTGAGTTATTTAATATTTACTATTTATGAGAATACATTATGTTACTCAATATGTTATCTGTTTCCTCTCTTCCAGTAATACTGCATTATGTTTCCAATATTTCACTGTGTGTGTTTCCATCGTTCACCGACCAGGGCGTCATAGAGTTTTAGATGAAAATTTATCAATACAAGATGACGCATCAGGAAAAAAAATATGAATATATAAATAAGTGTGACACATTGCCAACCATGCTCTTGTTCCATGGTGCCAACATCAATAATTCACCCTCTAGCTCATAACTTTATTTTCAATGCATAATTGAGGCCAACCAATGTTTTCCTGGGCCATTTATATGTCAAGTAATTTCAAACAATGAACCCAGCAGTACATCAAGCCTTTTCATTTCAAAGAACGGACAACAGAGAGGTTTATACTGTGCGACATATTTTCTTCACAGCCTATTGAACATATAAATGTGTCAAGAAGAATCTACTAGAGCTACATTAGTATGCATGCCTTTGGACAGTAAGGTACAGCCATTTAAAAGAGTGGCCCTTATAAGCAGTGGGATTCTGAAGTCAGCTCTAAACGCATCTCAGGGCCCAGAATAACATGTGTCCCTTTTGAATTTGAGAAATAGCTTAATAAATATTGATTTACTATTTTAATTACATGTTAATCTCAGAGCACATAAGGCTCATTGGTAATGACTCTCTCAAGATGTCCTGCAAATTTCCTGTTTGCAAATAATTACTGAAGGTGGCCACCCAAGAGAGCTATAAGAATGAATAAGAATCATTAAAACAGCCTCATATCTGCCCCATTTAAAGTGTCAGTTTAAACATACACAACTTAACCTATGTAAAATAACTAATCAATTACTTTTACATTTCCTATTACGACTCTAATATGTGATCCAAGTCAATAGAGAAGGTTATCATCAGCCTTGCGGTTGTATTTCCTAATATCTCACAGATGCAGAATCAAGATATGCCTTTTTCATTGTCCTTAACAGCATTAGCAGTGGCTCAATTGACTTTAAAAAGAAATGGAATGAATAGTAATCATCGCCATCCCCAGCCTTATAATTAGAAAGAAAAAAACAAAATAAAATGGATTCTGAATAGCAATAGAAAGTGCATCAACTGAAGTATCAAAAGACATGGATATATATATATATATATATATATATATATATATATATATATATATATATATATATATATATATATATATATATATATATATATATATATATATATATATACCCCTATGAACTAACATCAAGGACCATGTTGTCCACCCTCCTGTGGGCTCACCACCTGCAGAGGGGTTTATGGGGGTCAGGTGCTATGAGTATTGGGCAGCAGGCTGCCCCCGCGACCCAGCCGGATTAAGCGGGAGAAGATGGATGGATGGATGGATGGATATATATATATATATGATGCCAGATATTGATTCTTTCAGCTAATTCTGTTGGTCATAAAGTGATTAACTTTATTTAATATTCTGATAGTTCATTTAGTTAATTGTATAGGACATAAATATTAGAATCATCTACCACACTTATCTCTTGGTTCAAGGTTGCTGGTTTAATTGAGCACATGTGCTGGGCTCAGGGTGAGAGCTGGTAGAGGCGCATCGATAAACTATGAAATGGTTCCAATATGGTGGATCGATGGGGCTTTGTGAGCAGCTCCCCTGGGCCTTTGATTTTCCTTTCATACAACAATCCAGGATCTGTGCTCTTCAAAGGAAAAGCCTATATCTGCTGTTATTGTTGTTGCTGCTTCACCCATGTTTGAGTGATGCCAGAAAAGCTCTCCCACACTTGTTCAGGGGAGAGCGGGAGCATGAGGTGGGTTCTGCCATGGTAACAACAACCAATAAAGACCAGTCTCCTTTGGTAATAGCCAGTTGAGTTATTCACTGTGGTCAAAAGAAAAGGAGCTTGAGTCAACCAACTGACTCCAGCTATAACAAAGTTCATTCCTCAGTCTTGTGTTATTTAATCCCTCAGAAGGTGTCTACTTGATAGGGTGTTAGGGCTCTATCAGTCCATCATGTGAAGATGTGGGATCAGGACACCGCTGGAGAAACGTCACAGGAGCACTGCCTAACCGTCTAACCATTTCAGCTAATTGCCTCATTAATGATTCACTGGTGTTAGGCTGCTCCAGCACTTCGCTGTGGTGAGCAAATTGTTCTGATTGGTTTGCCTCTGTCAATTATTGATGAGGCAGCGAACTGAAGTGCTAACACCTGGCTTTGGAGGTCCAAATGGCCCCTGCATTCCCATCACAGACCTTATCACAGGGACTTGAGTCCGTTAGGAGGACTAGTGTGAAGCACAGAGAGAGCGCCTCGGGGCGGTCTGTGTGATCTCGGTTGTATAGCTTGTAGGACATGGGTTGCTGCAGATGAAAACTGGACAATACATGGTGGAGTTTGTAACCAATCTCTGCTTTCACTGTTGTATTTGTAATCTACTACTTCTACTATTAATACAACTACCAATATTATTATTACTACTATTACTACTAGAACTACTGAAACTACCTATTAATATGAACCTACCTTTAATTTCTGAGTGTGTGAATGAATGAGTATTAGTCAAATGCACAGCAAGGAGTGGGGCAGCCAATCACAGCCCTCCATTAGCAGCAAATATTAATATGAAATTACAAAAAGTAAGGCACATATAGTACCTGACAACAGAGCAGACAAACATGAAGACATCAGCATGGTGGACAATGGGCTAGAAGCTACCAAAACAGCTGCACCATAGTGGAACAGAGCATAACTACCACAGAAAGACAAGAAAGAGCTTATATTGCATGTGCCCTAGTGCCACAAATTGGCCTGACCAAATTAAATGTCCAAACTGCATACTGCCACAAAATCACCATACATGTATAATCTACAACTACTTCAACTACTACTACTACTATTACTACATATATGTTGATACACACGGGAAAAGAACACCTACTCAATGTTTCGGGGCCATCAGTGAGTGAATGACCATGGTTACATGCAAAGCCACAGCGTGTTTAAATGTACTTGTCTCTCCTTGGCCCTAATAGAAATTGATGAAGGAGTCACCACACACCGCTCCCAGTGTCACTGTAGATTTGAGCCAGGAGAATGCCTGGCTCCATGTGAGAATGCTCACATGGTGCTGACGTCACCTCAGTTTTCATACAGGCTGTAGAGAGACAGCACAAGGCCTGCACATCCAAATACTGACACCATGAGTCACTTTGTCATCATTCTCTAATAAGGCAGAGGTTGTTATGCCTGTGGCTGCTACACTCTTGCAGTAATAAAGGTGTGACTCATGCTCAACTTTTGTTTTCTTTTCCCAAATCTCTCTGTGTTCACAGATGGCAGAGCACTGAAACAGCGATGACATCACAGCGGCTGACCAATCGCACCAACCCACCTACGAAGCACAACATTCAACTCTGATGCTCAGAAATCCTTCGACTATACAGAGAAACCCTGTAGGACCCCGTCACCCTTCCTGGCCGTTGGCTCCAGATTTTTTGTAGAAAATACAGAGAACCCATGTTGGAATGACTATTATCTCCTCAAAGGGGAGACGACGATGCATGATTCTGTAAATACCTCTCCTCTCCTGATACAAAAACATTTATCTTAATGAAAAACTGGAACAAACTTTGGATGGTGTGAGAAAGTCTTAGCCAAAGGCTGACTAGTAATCATGTCTTTTGAAGATATGTGGACAAGGAAATTGTACAACCCATTCTATCTTGAGTTGTCTTCCACCGCAGTTGTCCCTCTGCTTCATGTAAATAGGAACAAGTAAATAAAGCAGCATGGACAGTAGCCCAATACTCACCTAAAAACATTTTAGCATACATTTAAATAATTTTAGAAATACTTGTTTTCTGAGAGCTACTGAAATACCAATATGAATACTAATTTTATTTCAATTAAAGTAAATTCATTAACTTAGTGCTGGAAATCTCATCCCATCAGAGAGCAAAGCCACACATTGACCCATGGACCTATTTATATTTCAATTATTTTGGAATTGGTTCCTGTTTTTTTACACTTTGCAATACTGTGAGGGTGACAATGCAAGATCCAAGTTAACCCTTGCATAGTTTGAAATGTCACTTTGATCTCAAGCTACTTTGTAGGGCACTCCTCTATGAACTATGAGAACTACAAAATGGAGTCAGTGGCATCAATGTGCGCCAATGAACAAACAGATGACACTGGCAATGACTAGAATGCTTGTGATGGAGAAGGCGCGTGGCTCACCTTCAGCAGTACATCCTCTACCTCTCAGTATGTGATGGGCTTCAGGGCTCCGTGACATGGCCATGGCCCTGCGCTGTCCCTCAGCTCACTGCAGACCCCAGTGGACCTGGTGGACACACACAGCAACAGGGAACACAATCACACACACACACCATTAAACCATTTTACTAAAGTACTTCCGCTGCTGTATATATGTACACTATGTAAAGTTCAAGATGCTGTACTTTGCATGTTGACTTTCAGAGGGATCAAGCCCACAGGCAACTCACATAGTTTGTTTTCAGATAAATATGATACTTATTCCAAACCTCACATAAACAATAGTCTGAATAGGTTAATTAGGTATATACATAATTCTCCTTTTTTTGTTCTTTTACTTACATTTTTGGGAACATGGAGAAGACTGTCCATCGCTTGATGGATTCTAATAAGAAATTGAAGATTGATGTTTGGAACATAACGTGATATAGTCATATAAAGGCAATTCAGTTAAGGGAAGTAAGTGTCCTGTGGATTTCTGTCAACACTTGTAGTTTCACCCCATGTCAAAAACACAGATATGCAGCGAGCCTGCCAGGAATGTTCTGGAGCAGGTCACATGGATCCTGCAGAGGTCTTTGGAGAAAGGAAAGACAAGAAACTTGGATCCTGCCCATAGTTGAAAAGGTCACATGAGTGTGTCTGTCTGATCTCTGTCTCTCACAGAAGCACTTCCTCTAAGAGGGTGAGTGACCTTTGACTTCAGACATGCAGAGGCTCTGTGGGCCGGGTGAGCTGACGTCCTGCTGGAGTTAACTCTCTGTTAATGAGCAGACCACAACTCAGACCACAGCTCAGCAGATGTGCAATCTGTGCTGCCCTTGATCAGTCTTTAACAGCCATCTACTCAAGATATGTAGCACTGCAGCAAACATTAAGATGAAAGACATCTATAGGGCTGCACAAATCTCTGTTCCTGTTGTTAGGAGCTAACAAAGATTCAAAGTCTTGTCCCAAATAAAAAACAAAAATACTAGTTGTTGCATATTTTTTGAAATATCATGCTTTGCCAAACTATAACTAAAATAGAGCAAAAATAACAAAACAAAGAAATAAATCTACAAGACAAATCTCAAAATGCCACAGCAGTTTTCTGATTCTCAGCTCTTTTGAACATCATAGTGGAAAGCTGTAGGTGGTGCTTTGTTTTTCAGCCATTTCCAGTGTTCTGCCCTTTTAAACAGGCCTCGTGTAGGCTTCTCCCTCTCATGACCCTGAGCAGATTTAGCAGCTGCCTAGATGTGAACATACTGCTCAAACACAGCAGAGGCAACAGCAGCTCTCTCAGCCCGCTCACCTACACACACTGTGCTAATCTAAACGGCATGGCTGTATGTAAACAGATCCCCGACATAATGGGATTGTTCAGTGTGCAAACAATAAGCTGTTAGAGTAATCACAGGTCAAAGATATATTACCCAGAGGGCCACGCTGTAGGTATATTAACATGATGGATATGGGCACAGGCAGAGGGGGTAGGGATAGAGAGGATATAGTGCACTACTAATTCAGATTTTTGTCTGAACAACCTTTAGTGGGGCCACACGTAATCTCCCTTCCTCCGCTTCCTTCTCTCATCTCCACATCTCTCAGATTTTATCTTTATACAGTATGTTGCCACAAGCAGCTCTCTCAAATTCACTTCTGTTCTTTGGAGTAATAATTTCTTTTAACAAATGATCTCTGCTTCGCAGTGGCAAGATAAGAATAGGAAAAGTACAAGCATGTTTTTGGATTAAACAAAGAAGGATCTGAGATGGGAGCGACAACAAACTTTTGTTGAAGTCAAATGGTTTGACTGTTGAAAGGAGCAGTTGGTTTATGTGCCACAAACCAAATCAGGGTCTGGCTGGTGGGTGGGTCAAAGGATTACAATAAGGCATTCCCAAGTCAACAGTTCTGATCCTGGTTTACCCGCACTGTCTGGAAAGATGGCATTTATTGTTACATTTACATTTTGCCATTAATACGAAATACTATATACAATTTATCATTTGAAACAAAAATAAATAAATGCACATAGACCAAATTCTTCCATGCCTGTAACAAAAACCTTCTTATGTCACAAAGCTAATGATGCATTATGGGTAAAGACCTTAGTCTTTCCCTCATTGGTCATCACATAAGCCTCTGGGTGAAAAGTTAACTACCAAGCCCCTTGTGAAATGAGATGGGCTCCAAGAAGATTTAAAGGCACACCAAATGAATAGGATTAGCTAAAATGTCTCATTTGGAATAAATGCACCAGGCTGACCACTGTGTAATACCTCTGATATCTGCTGTAAACCAAATCTTTTGCATTCGATGAGCCAGTGGACCATTTAGGTCTGATTATCTGGGAAAAAAACGACTCAAATGCCTGTAAGAATGTAAGAGGCACCTCATGGAAGTTGTTGCATTTCCCCACATAGTTGGTTCTGAATATAAAAATAAATAAATGTGGAATAATAAATCGCCACAAGCTGTGGACAGGTGGCATTTCAGGCTGCACCATTTAGCTGTGCAGTCTGGTTTGTGACAGCTTGATTTAGTCTGCAGTGCCAGAGCCAGAAGAAAGAAAAACTCTGATTGGTTTGAAACAACTGATAAGGAATAACATCAACAAGACTGAAAACAATGTACACAAAATCATGGTCAGATGGCCACGGCAGTTTGGGAGGTATGGCAGTTGATTTATGTTGATAGTGCCTTCCAAGTGTGTGTGTGTATGTGTAGGATAGCAGTTTGTCTTTAGGGTGTAAAATGGAGATTAGAGGAGCTCAAGGGGAGATGCCTGGAGGCCTGCTGTTCCACCTGCTGTGATCGGGGTGTAATCTCTCAGTTTCAGAGAAGTGAAAAGTTTGTGCAGCCCACAAAGTTGTGCATGCATCCCTCTGGCCCCCTACTGAGCAGAGAGTGTGAGGCAGCAGGGGATAACCATATGCTATCAAAGTCTTCTTCAAAGGCCCAATCTTTAGTCCACCAAATTATACGGCATGATCGCATGTACCTGACAACAACAGGAGGCAGAGTCCTGCTCTGTCTTAAAATTCCTGTTGTAGATTAAAACAATATCACATTTATGTATTTGATTTACTGATTTTTATCCACTTTCCAATTGGTCCACTCTTATCCTGGATGTTGGACAAAAAATGCTATGATTTCTTTCTAAATGACATTCTTTTATGTAACCACAGGTTAATTTGGCCTGCCCGACTCCAGTAAACCTCTGCATTATTATGTTTAGACAGGGGTCTTATTATTCAATAGAAGGCCCACGGTTGGCTCCTATTGTCAGAGAAGCCATAAGAGAGGTAACTGCTTCTTGGGTCATATTGCTATGGCAAGCAGCCCCCTGCCACTTGGCCTTGATGACCTGAGCTGCAGATAAGCTTTATGGAGAAGCATATTAACATGCTCTGGGGCTGGTGTTCTGCCTTATCAAAGGCACTTCTGAACTCAAGTGTTTATGGACCCCCAGTGAGGCTGATTGCTTATATTAGCAGTCCAGTGTAAATGAGATGGAGGTGGACAGAACAGCAGTTCTACAGAGACACTGTGTGCAATGTTATTCTCACTAACTGTAACTGAGCAATATCCTTACTGTATGCAGCATCCTATGAGCCACTATCACCTGACTCCATTCACAGTATATTCAATATGTCTTCCAAGAACACTTCCATGGTATAAGCTTACAAGACGTGCATATGCATATGATGTAATGTACTACTTCGCAATAAGGTTATCTGTAGACCTGTTCTCAGATGTATTTCTTTTGTGTTTGATATTTGTGCATATGTTTTGTCACTGTAAAAGGCCATTCTCTGCAGTCCTCAACCAGACAAGGCAAAAGGGAGAAGGTGTCAGTGTTGTGCGTCTGCTTACAGTCTGATCACTGCTGAAAGATGCTTTCAGTGTCTCCATGATGGATGATGATAGCCCTGTGTCTCTGTACACATCAGGGAGCCCACTGTTGTCACTGGACTGAGAGAGCGAGGGAGAGGAGAGGAGAGAGAGATGTGACTGCAGCTTAATGTCCTCCTGGTGCTGTGCATGCTCTTTCCTATTTGCTTTTCCCTTCACGGCACGGTTAACATTGTAAATTAACCTTTTTGAGCCCCATGCTCAGACAGTGAAAAACACATTGTGTTATGCAATTTGGTAGCAATAGTTTGGGAAATACTAATTGAGCTGTTTCTATGTAAACGTAGGGTTTTAAACAACAGACTACTCTATGCGCATGTCAGGATTACTCATCATGTCACTATAAGGCTGCTTTCTGGTCTCCATTTTAGATGTAAATGAAACATTAATCACACTTGCTCTTCTTAATTTGACTCTGTAAATACATGTAAATATTAAACAGCTATGCATGCTACTATACTGGCAATTTGTTCAGGTACTTTTGTAATCCAGGCTTCAGTTATGGCATGTACGTTACACAATGAAACATCATTTGAAATTTGTGATCTCTGCTATGGATTGTAAACTACTTGAGAAGGGTCTGACTGCAGCCAATAGGGAGGGTGGAGCTCCACTACCTCCACTCTTGACGGGGTCCAAGACTTGATTTTTGAAACCTAACCCAAACCCAAACATCTTAATCAACTACACTTTGCAGCTATTGGAAATTAACAAGTGAATTCCTTTGTTTCAAAAATGATTTTATATTTGGCACTTGGCAGTGATGCCATTTGGAGAGTGGAACTTCATTCCATATAGATGCTGCAGCCAGATTCTCCTGAACTATTTAAGAGCAGACATATCTTTCCTGTTAATGTTTTCTGACAGATGTAATGCATTGGCCTTGCTCATGTTTTTGTTTTAGTTGACATTTCATTATTAAGGTTTGAGGGAAGGTCTGTTTTTTGATAGGTCTGAACGAAATTACATTTTTATAAAGTTTCCTTTGCCGCTGCATGCACACATGCATAATCTTGATACATAATTGCATAACCTGTGTCTAACACAGCCTAGAAAACAACGTGATGCAAAGTTAATCAATAGATATTCCAAGTTGTCCTGTCTGAATAAAAACTAATGCCATTAGAGTAGAAAAACAATGAGGCTGCTCTAACATAAAATTTTATTCATTCCAATTGAACCAAAATCCGGCTCAATATTGGTCATTATTTTAAATAGATATTTTCATCAATTTCATCAAGAATAATGCCAAAATTGCCTCTTCACTATCAACTCTAAGCTTACAAAAGAGATATCCAGAAACAAATTGAAGAGAAAGTCTCTTTAATTTTTAAGAGTGTTTATTTTGATCCATGTTCAGTCCCAAGTGTCTAATTTTTAACCTGTGCTAAAGATATTTTAAATTTAATAAAATAATTATTGTACCAAAAAAGGTCTACAGTTTTTTTTTCACTTCTAAAGAATGAATGTTAAGCTTGTGAGAACCAGGTTCACATGGGTTTTTGTCAATCTGATCAAGGTCCATTTCCCAATAATAATACATTTTATACAAAATCTGTACATCTTTTTCATTTGATTATACAGTAGAGTCAAATGGGGCTTTTGGTAATAGAGTCCTCCCAGGCATGCTGAAAGTTCAAAAGGATTCTAGGAGAGTTCACCATTTCATTATTGGTCACTTGAGGGGCACACGTGTGCAAGTGGCAGCATTAGGACAGGATGCATGTTTCAAAGGAGTCTCAGAACAGATGACCTTTGACCCAGGGCTCAGAGGTGTTATGTGAGATCCAGTTTCACTTTACCTTAGCTATAGCCAAATTATCATGATCATGACATTTTTCCTGGCAAGTCTTGAAACTGGAGATGATCATGATACAACCTTACTATAAAACGTGACCATTTATCAGCAAAGAAGAATTCATAAGCAATAAGCTTTATCATACATTTTAGACTTGTGGCCGATCTCCAGCTTCAGGAGTTTCTTTGGCATCTTGACAGTCTCCTCTTTCCCCTTGAGCTCTACACCTCAAACAAAGAAAGGAGCAGCGCTGTCGCTCTGTCATTTCCCCTTCCCTGTCCTGTATCGGAGATAAACAATGCAAGTGACAGTCTCTCATCACTCAAGAGGCTGAATCGTGGGCCCTGACCCGATAACATCAAGTGTGTGTGTGTCACCTGTCAAGTGGCTTCTGTCACACTTCAGTGGCAGCTCACAACAACACAGAGTCCGTGTGTGTGTGGAGGGCATGTGCACGGTGTGCTGTGCACACTGCATGGGGAGGAGCTGTGGCTTGGCATGCAGAGGGGCCAGCACAGGGGAGGGGCCTCTGAAGGTATGCCAGGAAATAGAGAAAAAGGGAGGAGAGGGCTGGTTGTGGGGGAGGGGCTGTGTAACGACCCAAATGAGAAGGACTTGTGCAGACACTGTGAAACTATCTCATTTCGTAGGCTTCGGTAGGCTCATTCTCATGTTCAAGAAGGAACCAACCGGGGCAGGGCTGATCTGGGAACGTAATTATTTTCACCTATAAAAGGCAACATATGCCAAGATCATAAAAGTTCTTATTGGACAGTAATTTATTAAAGCAAGTCATAGATGTGGGGGGATGTAGGGCACACGCTTCCGAACATAGGTGTCCATTTGCTTCTCATTAGCAGTCAGTGTCAGTTCTGATGCTCAAAAGTACAGTACTAACATCTCTTTATAAAACTTGATTTAATTGAAGAGTTTCTGTGTAATCTGTCACTCTCTTTTAGATACATAAATATACTTCTACAGTGTTGTGAGAGACTTATATGGGCAACATGTCATAATTTGTATTAATTTTAGTTATAAAATGGACAAGAACTCTACATTAATTCATTCTGAGAAACAGCACTGATACAGACTCTCATTTATAGATTGTGATCATCTAAATGTCTGCGTGTTTGCAGTCTTTGCAAATGTGCAAAATTCTAAATAAGTGATAACACCCAACCCACACCAACAGTCCCCATACAGGATGATGTGAATGAGCCATTGAGAAAGCATGAACTTATCAGCACCCTCTCATTATCTATAATAGGAAAGTGAATCCAGAGACAATTATGTCAGAGGCACATTTTCATAAGAATAATATGCATGCATTTCTGTTCATTTGTTGCAATAGAAAAAGAGAAATATACATGCTATTGTGGGGGTTTATTGTGATGCTAAAATACACATTTACTTTAAGTAAGGATTGTAAATGATTCTGCTTTCAAACAAGAGCCAGGGTTTTGTATGTTACAGAGATAAATCCCATCACAAATGAGACCAAACAAAACAAAAGCCCGGCCGACACAACAGGCACTTTTCAGAGAGGCGGTTTTGTATTTACCTATTGTGCAATATCTGGCAACTAACACACACGTTTGTTTGTCGTCTTCCATACCAACTGCCACATATTTATGTACTGAAGATACTGCTGTGGAGCAGATAAGTAGTGATTTACCATTTGAATATGGACTGAGCCAAATAACCTAACTATTTTAAAAATGACAAACCTATAATATTATTTATTTCAGGTAACAATGTTACCTCCTCTCTAACTTCCTCAGGTTGTTTTTCATTGATTCATGCTTGCTTAAGCAATCCTGTATTACTTTGTATTTGAGGTTTGAGTGCTCTGAAAAATTTGGTTTTCACCTACCTCCTCCCCCACTCCTAATCTCCTATGCAAAAAATTCAGAAAAATTCCCAGTTATACATAGGGTTAAAAAATGTCAAGTAGCCATGTTTCTACAACAAAAAGAAGTCAATGAAAATCTGCTGCTTGCTATGGTAAAATGAGGGGGTGGAGCCTCTCCATTCTGCATTTTTGACAGTAAGTCAATGAACAAAATATAAAAATAAAGATTTGATTTGTTTACTAAAACTCCATATTTTCCCACAACCTCTGTTCTGCTCAATGGTATATTGATGTAATCGTGGTCAAGGTTGCAAAGGCCCTATGGTCACTTGTCTGACCATGCACACTATAATCCCCTTGTTTGTACTGAAATCAGCTTCATATTGATCACAAACTAATAATATAATCATACATGAATTAATAAGAAATTTCATTGATTTAGTGAGATACTCATTTGTTATAATGGCAGTTTTGTTTGCACGGTGAGGTAAACACAAGCTAAGTCTCGTGTCATTGATTCAGTGTTCTGCTGCATAGAGAATTTATGCAAATTTGGACCAAATGAAGGAGGTAATCTGAAGTCCGCCGATGAGCCTCATTAGTCACGGCCATGTACACTTGGACATATTGATGCACGCCCATGTACATGTCATATAGGGTCCATAGCGCTACTCTTATTATGTGCAGTTAATCTTATTAATTAACTTTTTTTTTACTGACCTGTACCAGTGATATGTAAGTGGTTATGTCAGGGCTCTGGATTGTCATAGGACGTCTGTGGTGGACTCTTGTACTAGTGAAATCTTTATTTTAGCCGACCTTGTGCGTCCCCTATCTGCCAAGCCTCCTCATCCACAGCATTGACCTTAACTCTGGCAGTAATTGTAAGACTATAGAGGTATGCTTTGTTAGCCTTGTGTAAAATTCTGTAAAGTAACTTCACAGACTGTTCAGTACGAGTGTCTGAATGGCTCTGGAAGGGTGGCATAAAGATTCCATATGTGGTGAATGTCTGAAAAGACAATAATAAGCTTTAAAGTAAAATAACTAATACTAGCACTTTATCAAATATCAATGAATCAATGTGTATATGGTGGCCATACCGGCTCGTCAAAGCCTGATCCCGTCAGATCTCAGAAGCTAAGCAGGGCCGGGCCTGGTTAGTACTTGGATGGGAGACCACTGGGAATTCCAGCTGCCACAGTGGGGTGTCAGTGGCAAAAACCGTCGTAGTGTCCTTAGGCAAGGCACATCACCCACATTGCCTAGTATGAAACTGGTGTGTGCGTGAGTGTTGGTGGTGGTCGGAGGGGCCGATTGCGCAGATTGGCAGCCTCGCTTCCGTCAGTCTGCCCCAGTGCAGCTGTGGCTACAATAGTAGTTTACCACCACCGGGTCAGGACTGAATGAATAATGCTCTGTAAAAGCGTCTTTGAGTGTCCAGAAAAGCGCTATATAAAACTGATGCATTATATATACCAAGTGATGATGACATGCAATGGCCAAGCTAATAGATCAATTAGCACAAAGAGTCTATGCAGATAGATTGCAAAGGTTATGATAAGAAAAACAACTTTTTAGGATAGTTTATATTAAATAGCCAAATACACACATGTGACAGAGTGGTTAGCACTTCCACAGATTAGTTTAAGTTGAAGCTGGTCAGCCATAAGGCTTATTGCACTGTAGGGACCTTTTGCCATTCCTATAACTTTTACAAGCCCTCGTTTGCACATGAGGTACCCAGGACTGGGGGCACAGTTCTGGGGGATTTTTTTTGCTTTTTAGTTTTGGAGGCAATACATGTCTGCCAGGCCAAGCACTTTCAGTGAAGTCTCAGCAAAGTGTATGTAAAGAAAGCATGCTCATCACTGCTATTATAGGAGAAGCTGATGTGAGGGGCATGATTTTATGTGACAATGAAAGAATTTAAATATAATTCAGTACATAGTAGTTCTGTTTTGGGAATAAGACAAGTACTTGTTTGTTAAGTGGGAGTTTTGTTTTACCAAAATCTGCTTTCCTGTCAAGAATCAAGATAAGCACAAAAGGAAAGAACTTGTTGGGTCAAAAGGGAAATGACACCAAATTAATTGTCATTGAACTTCAGTGCAAGAAGACTTACTGGATTAATCAATAATAATAATAATGTATCAGTTTTATATAGCGCTTTTTTGGACACTCAAATACGCTTTACAGAGCATTATTCATTCACTCCATACCTGGTGGTGGTAAACTACTATTGTAGCCACAGCTGCCCTGGGGCAGACTGACAGAAGTGAGGCTGCCAATCTGCGCCATCCGACCACCACCATCACTCACTCACACACCACTTTCATACTAGGCAATGTGTGTGAAGTGCCTTGCCTAAGCACACAGCGGCAGTTTTTGTGACAGGCGCCCCCCTGTGGCACCTAGAATTCCCAGTGGTCTCCCATCCAAGTACTAACCAGGCCTGGCCTTGCTTAGCTTCTGAGATCTGACGAGATCAGGCTTTGACAAGCCGGTATGGCCACAAATGTAATCAAATTTAACTATGTTAACAGTGGTCCCATTTACATGAGAATTTTAAATCCAAATTAATTCATTCCGAATGAAATAGATTGGAATTAAATTATTCTCCTTCGAGTTTACATGGAAATATTAATTCCAAATAAAGGTTTACATGGAAAACATGTTAAATCAGATTTATTTAATTCCGCTCAACGTCTGGGGGTCGAGAAGGGTTCTGATTGGACATGGAGAGGAATGTATTTACGTCTACCGGAAGAAAACACACACCAGCTGCTACCGGCTTTTCTGTCATCCCGGTTTGTCGTAAGGCCATGGGGGTGCGTACCCATGTCTCCCGGCACCGCTATTCCCCAGTTTGTTCGGGCAGGGGAACAGAGCTAAGAGAGGTTGCAGTGTTCCAATGGAAGAAGCTCTGGTTTAGGCTGGGCTCAGATGAGATGGAGTAGGGAGTGGTTATGCGCTTCGGCCTGAGAAGCTCTTTCCAAGCACACGGAGGACGCACCATTCAGAACAAGATATAATGAACCAAACTGGATGTTTTGCACCACGTCGGAACCAGCCACAGCCCTGGAGCAGGAGGACCGGAGCAGCCCGCCTGGGCCCAGGCTCCGCATTGCTGTGAGTCCCGAATCTTTACCGCTGTTGCTGCTGCTGTTACACAAACTCAGAGCTTCTGCTCCGGGCTGATGTGCGGGGAGTTCTGTACAAACTTACAGGCTCCATGCAGCTGTTTTATGAGTTCAAGATGATAACTCGATGACGGCCTGCGGTGTTAACGGGCATCGGTATCTTTTGCATGCGCTGAACGACCAGAATTATTTTAAGCTGAATAAAAGTTTACATGATCAAGGAATAATTTTAATCTGATTTAAGAATGGAATAAACCACCCACTTAATTCGGAATTAAGTTTAAATTTGAATAAACTTTAATCTGAATAAACATTAGGAATTAAGTGTTTACATGGTCTTTTTGAATCAGAATGAACTTTTATTTGGAATTAATAGCTTTTTAAAGGGATTTAAAGGTCTCATATAAACGGGGCAAGTGTTTCTCTATTTGGCCTTTAAAAGATTTAACAATTTGATTTTGAATGATCTATTGGCTAAAATAATCATTTAACGTACAAAGAATGACACACATACACCCAAGATAACAGACAGGACAGAGGTACTTTGTTGCTCCAGCATGAAGCCTGATTTCATGAGTGGCAATTCATTAAATTCATTTGAGAGTCATAAATGAAGGTGGGCAAAAAAATACTGTAAAAATGTCCAGTGTAATCTCAAACAAGGGCATAAAGTGGTATTTTTTTAACGTTTGTGGTTAATGCCATGCTTTATTTACATTTCATGAATTAATATTGTGACGGAGAATGTAAAAATGTTAAGATGCTCATTGCTGTCAATATGGCGCACCCCTATGATGACGACTTAGAGGAAGATTCACAGTGAAAAAGCTCGTGCTCTCTGGTGACCTTCACCTGCTGCAGAAGCAAATTGCATTACAGAATGACATGCCATTCATCTGTAGATATACGAGGAAAATCATTTAGCTAATTTAATGATTAATACGTTTAACACCTCTTCATAATTTCATTTGGCCCAGTGATTGAAATGGTGGTGAGGCGGGCAGAGCGCAGTAGGAGGCAGATGAGGATGTCTGACGTTCATGTCTGTCTGGGAGCGGGCAAAGGAGCAGGAAAAGGAGTAAGTTACAAAGAGAAAGAGAGAGAGAGAGAGAGAGAGAGAGAGAGAGAGAGAGAGAGAGAGAGAGAGAGAGAGAGAGAGAGAGAGGGAGACAGACAGACACAGAGAGAGAGACATAGAGAGACATAGAGAGTGGCATTAGAAAGAGAATCTCCCCGAGGACTACAGATCAGTCTATTACCACCATGACCTTTTTCCTTCACTGGATATGCCATTAGAGGGAAATCTGAAAGTAAAGCCTTGATTAACACAGTTATCCAACATGTTGAAAGAAAAATGGAAGAGGAAAAATATGTTCCTTCATTAGGAAAATGTTGTGCATTATTAATGTCAGAGAAGCCGGGCTAAGTGGACCTCAGAGCATTACTGATTCTTGGTTTAACCAGAGTCCATCATGTAGAAACAAAGTCTGTGCTGCAGGATTCTAGTACAGAAACAAGAGCAAGAGATGTGTCACTGAAATGTATAGTAATACAATTGTTCTCTGCTACATTACTTATTTAAAGGTAAGGTACAGTATACAAAAGTTGATAATGGGCCAATGTGGTCAGAAAGATGTGGACAATCTCTGTGGCCTGATGAAACAGTATAATTTCTGTAATTTTTTTTGAAAACGTGACTCATTTTGGCAAGCTTTTTTCCATGTCATGATTTTAATTTTCAGTTTTTAATAATTGGAAAGTAGCATTGTTATTTTCCAAATTGTGCAAAAACACGTGCAAAAAGTGTTTTGCCACTGGAACACGCAACTCTTCTTTGTTGTGGTACACCAGCCTCATTCTTGTGCCAAGTTTGATCACTTTTACAAGGCCGTGGGAGGCAGCACATACTCTGGTAGAAGTTTCATATCTTAGTATTTTCTGTTCTCACACAATGAGCAATAAGCATCAACAAAATACAACCTAAACCAGAGGATCCTAGCAAACGGGCTGTTAAAGGCACCTTACTCGCTCAATTTTCACCTAAAAGACCAGTCATTAGCATGTGTAAAAGCTCAGCAGACACAACTGTTCCCACCCCACAGGGAAATATTGATTATGAATGATTAAATTAAAATAGTCTAATAATTGTTTAGTCTTGTAACTAAAACTAATTTGTTTTGGTAGTTAAAGACGGTGCTAGAAAGACCCTTCACTGTAAACACTTCTGTTCCCTTTTGCTTGCCAATCTTGTTAGGAAGTGACAAGGTGAATATGGATGCAAATCAGATCCAGCACATCTTTCCACATCTCAGTAGTGGAGTCATCCTCTGATCATCTCAGTGTATATAAACTTGGTGCTTTGTATCAGTCAGGGGCGGATGTGGTAGGGACATACTGCTGGTGGAGAGAGGCTGCTGGTCTCTGACCAGGGCAGGCCTATAGGCCATGTTAATATCTGCTCTAACAAGAATAAACATTTGTCTGTATTCCAAAAAATCATCAGGCTTCGTAAATAGATTAATTATTTATCATCAAGAGATAGATAATTTTTCCACAACATACAACACAGAACAAAATTATGTTCACCCTGGCATTGTATTTAGATTTGATTTAAAATGCACATTGCCCCTTTTCACCTTGGTGTCTTGATAAGCCCATTCAGCCAGGTTCATGTCAAAGAACAAACAGCTTCGAGTCTGTCTAATGACACACTGACCTTGTCAGCACCATCTACATGGTCCAGAACAGCCAAGGTCACCAAAGAATGTCCAACTGACTCCGGAAGAAAGCTCTCAGAGCTACTGTGACCACTCAGAGACCTCCAGACCACCTTGAAGGCACTGTTCAATCTATAGAATGTACAAGTGATGCTTATCAGAAGCAGGAGCAGAGAGGAGCCAGCCTAATTGTGTCAAGCCACATATTGTCACAATGGACAATGAGTGTCTATTAATTCAACGATCCTCCACCAAAAGCAAAGGAAACACAGGCCAGAGTGTTCAAATGATATGTTCTCTACCAAAAGCAAAAGAAACACAGTCTCGGGTGTTCAAAGTGTGATAGATTTCCCAGTGGGCTTGGACATATGGACAGTGTTAGAAAAACAATACATTAGAATATTGTGAGGATTAATATAAATTCATTATGAGCAAGATAATTAATTAATTAATTAATTAATTAATTAATTAATTAATCATTGCATTTATATAGCGCCTTTCATGACACCCAAAGCGCTTTACAATTCATTCTTCATTCACTCCATACCTGGTGGTGGCAAACTACTATTGTAGCCACAGCTGCCCTGGGGCAGATTGACACAAGAGAAGCTCCAATCTGCACCATCGGCCCCTCCAACCACCACCATCACTCATGCACACACCACTTTCATACTAGTTGTAGAAATTGTTTCAAAGACATGCATTAAAACACTGGTTATGTGACATTTTAAATTGAGTTGATATGATGTAAATATAAATAAATATATATATATATAATATAGGAAAATATATAGAAAATAAACTTAACAAAATATGAAATGCTGACTTGGATTTCTTAAAAACAATTGTGTTTGTAACATGTGGGACACACCAAGAGGAAATGGCTGAGTCTGTGTGATCGTTTTGCTTGGATGTCAGCAAAGCACTGATGAAACCCAAACCTGTTTAAAACCTACTTAGGAAAATAAATGCAGCCCCCAGTCCAAATAAATGTCTGTTGGAAATGAAATGTCAGGCCAGGCGTTTGGCTGGGCTATTACCTAAAGGAAGAATGGAATACATTTGGTGTGGGAGGTGGGCCATGGGGAGGGTTGCTTTGAGGGTGGTGCAGATCAAAAGGTGGAGCACTGGCTGTTTGTTAGGGCGCACTACCAACAGCCACATATCAGTGGCAGAGCTCTCACAACACGCTGCACCTGGAGAACACTGAGCCAGTGTTTGGGATGGCCCAGGCTGCAGCTGGGCTTTCAACACCTCCGCCTGCCTCTCTCCAAACCAGCAGCCACAAGGCCCAATAACAAGAGCTCAGACGCACGCGCTGGATACACAGGCAGATTTCACTGATTTGTGGTAATTGCTGTTTAGCTGGGTAATTATTGCCTCTTTTCAACTGAGTCTCTTTCCAAGAAGAGGAGTGTTAATAAGCATTTCATTTCATTAAGCAATTATTATCCTATCAGCAGCTTTTCCTCTTCTGGTTATTGGCAATACACTCCAAATGGTATGGCTGCCCTGGGTGTTTTCTCTTGCGCTCTTATTTCAGCTTTAATTGCCTGCTTCCACCTGTAGAAAGGGGAGTGAAGAGGTTTTCCCCTCTCACTGACGAACACACTCGGCTTTGAGATGTCAGCCGCTCTCTTTAACGGGCCACTGACAGGTTCTTCCCGTCACAACTCTTGACTTCCTGTACAAACATAACCTCATTAAAAGTGCCACCCTGCTCTATGGGCGGGCCTGCTGCTCCTCCCCTCCAATTAAGAGCAGTAAGGGCTGTCGCACTGACAACTCCCACTTTGAGTTAAAGAATTGGAGTACTCCAGGGGCTAACGTCATGTGTCAAAACATAATTATGATCTCAGCCATACCTCTGTCCAGAAGAAGGTAGGGAGAGGGGGAGAGTGAGGGTCACTGTATGTGAGGCAGTGTGAGAATAATGAACTCAAATAATGAGGATTATTTGACCACAGTGTAACAACCCTCCCCCCACACACTCTATACAATATAGTCATCCACTGTGTACATGAAAAATGCACACTTAACATGTCAGTACACACTACAAGAAAGGTCATGCTAAAGGTGAGAGGTCAGTACAGATATGTGGAGAGTGATAATTATACAGATTTTTCAGATTTTACATGCAGAGGCCTGAGCATGTACAAATCAATCTGGTAATTTTTCAATGGCTGGCGTGCCAGTCCCCAGCTGACAGGAGTTAACCCTGTTTCCGTTTAGAGGGCAGAGATGAAGAGGCTACACAGCCGACAGGTGGACCTGACACTAAACCTGCAGCATAGTGCCTCAACATGCCCCTGTGACCCCAGAGCTGGACTTGCATGGAACAACACATGGCCTGCTGCATCCAGTGTCACAGCTGCCACTCAGCCTGATCTGATCACTGACTAATTACTGGAGGAGGCTAATTATACTTTACATTTAGAAGACAAACTATTTAGCTGTCAGCATACAAGAAGTGGGAATGAATCTGGGTTTGCCCTTGCCCTGTGTGGTGTCATGTGATGAGGCGGGCTGCGGCTGGAGACAGGAGCAGACAGGAGCAGACAGGTGCTCACATGTGAGATGTCTGACACACTCTCGCTCACAGCAGGTCGTCAGAGGGAGGAGTTTGACAGCAGCGAGTCCCTGACCATGATTACATTATCTGCCGAGATGCTGAAGGTCAAAGGAGGAATCCTGGGCTCAAACACATGCACTGCCTTCAGCTAAACTGCTTTAATACATGGGCCACAGATACAGACAGGTGTGCCACAAATGGCAGGTTTAACATACTTCTCTATAAGAGTGGTGGACTCATCAGGCCAGCACATAATGGAAGAGTTGTGGTTCATCATAAATTTAAAGAGTACACACACACATCAAAATGTACTTGCCTCATCTACAAATCACAAAAGAACATTTTCACATTCACATTGAGAACAGATAAGATCTGTTTGAAATTAACAAGACAATGAAGTTGCTCCTTTCTCAGCAGATATTTGATTAAAAATGAACAATTTTTTTCTGTGATATATAAATTATACAAAACTTGGTGGTGGTGTCGCAATTATTTATTTTTGATTTCTTCTTTGCAGCTCTTTTATCTGGAATATCAACAAACCAAGCAGAGCTGAACAATAAACATTAGCTGAATAGAGATGTCAGTTCAAGCGGCTACACAACTATTATGTGGTGCTCCCTGAGGGCAGTGTGACTGGAGAGGGGCAGCACTGGAATAAATGGGCCCAGTGTTGGTAATGGAGAGAGGCATGGCTGTGGGCCAGGGATTTGAGTTAGCAGGCCTTGTCCTGGACAGGAGCACTTCAGATCCTGCCAAGTGGGGCTGCCCGGGCAGGGGCTGGCATCAGGGCACTGTCCTCTCTCTCCCATCTCCTTATCCTGTGTGCTATGTTTATAGTGCAGTGATTAAGGAGAGCCCTCTGGAGCATGCTACCCAGTCCTCCTCTCTTATGTCAGCCAAACAAAAGAAGCCGCGCTCTGGCCCTGGTCACTGCATTTTCAGTTTGAGCCCTAAAGTAGTCATGGTAAGTGCTGTTCAAATGCCAAAATAGCAGCCACTATTACCCTGGCTGAGTGTACACTTTGTTGGTGTTAAACTTAATGATTTTAACCATTCATTATCCAAAAGTCTTTGGCAGACAAATACATTAACATAGGTGCATGCACAAACACACTCTAATTGCTGTAAGCGAGTGAGTGGTTGGTGCGGGTGGACAGGTCCGGCTGACTGGACGCTTTCACGCGTTCATGCACTGCTGCTCCAGTGGTATAATGAGGTGTGACGCATCAGGCTAAGTGGCTAATGGGGTGTGAAGTCATTAGAACACTGCCTGTATCCCTGTAGCCCTCACTGTCTCTAACTCAAACCACTATTCATATGCTTTCAGCAATTGTGCCATTCAATTGTCTACTTACCAGTCTTTCGTATTCTCCAACTTTTGAAAAAAGCAAAGGGAAACAATAAGCCTTGTTAATACATCATCAATGATATATCTGAACATGTATTTTTACTTTTTAATTTTTGCTTGGCTGCGCCTGATCCAACCCCATTACTATGAAAGGAGTGAGAGGTCAACACTGGGTGTGACAAACTGAGTGACACAGTATAAGAGTTTTAATAGAGCTGCTTCTAATGCCTACCAACTGCACTATGTGGTGCTTTTAAATGTGTATCAGGTAATCTGCGTGTACATGAGAAAACCATGTGTTTTCCTGGTTCAGACTTGGCAATAAACAACTCTAAGAATAGGCAACCTTATGATGTGAAACTTATTATCTGTCTTGGTGTTATTTTTACATTTTTATACACATAGATATTATAAAGCTACAGGCACAAACACAACTTCTGACCTTACGTCTAGTATGAGCAAACTGTCAGAAAAAGGCACTGATCGAAGTGAACAATTCAGAATGTTTTCAGCTCGTATGTCAAGAAAGGAGAATGACTATTCAATTTTTTTTTCTTAATTAATGTCTTTATTTATAAATCAGTTACCAAATGAATGATGAAATATGAAGTTAGCTTTCAATACAAGTACAAGTTTGTGAGAACATACACCTGGCACCACCACACACTGCAGAGTGTAGACTGCCCCAGCATATACAAACACGGTGTGCTTTAGTCCACCCACATACACTCAACCAGGTACAGTTGTGCGTAGTCCTCCACATACATAAATATAATAATAAAGCTTTATTTATAAAGTACAAAACAAGGTTTACAAAGTGTACAAACAGCAAAGAACAATACAAAAAACATAAAAATAGCATACAGAAAGCATACAAAAATAGACAATGAGGCAAACTGATCAATTCATTATAAGAAATAAATTAATAAAATAGGATAAAAATAAATAAGGAATACAATCAAGCTAAAGGTAAAGGAAGGCCAACTGATAAAATGTGTTTTAAGAAGGGATTTAAAAGATGATTCTGATGGTGCTAGCCTTGTCTCCTCAGGCAGGTCATTCCAAAACCAAGGCGCCCGGACTGAGGCTCGATCACCCTTCGTCCAGAGCCTGGACTTTGGAGCAGCTAACAGGGACCTGCCTGAGGATCTAAGGCTGAAGAGGACTAGCTAACAGGGACCTGCCTGAGGAGACAAGGCTAAAGAGAACCAGCTAACAGGGACCTGCCTGAGGATCTAAGGCTGAAGAGGACTAGCTAACAGGGACCTGCCTGAGGAGACAAGGCTAAAGAGAACCAGCTAACAGGGACCTGCCTGAGGATCTAAGGCTTGTGGAGGCTTAAAAGTTCTGAAATGTAACTTTCAAGACCTAAACGAGCTAGACCCAAAGTGATCTTTAAATCAATTTTAAAACACACAGACAGCCAGTGAAGGGAAACTAAAACAGGAGTAATGTGTTGATGTCTGTTAAAACCAGTGATGAGCCAAGCTGCTGCGTTTTGAACCAGTTGGAAGCAGGAGAGGGACTTGGTATCAAGGCTGGAGAGGAGGGAGCTGCAATAGTCTAGATGGAAGAAGATAGGCACGTGGATGACGTTTTCCAGATCAGGGCAGGAAAGGATATGTTTGATTTTGCTAATTGTACGGAGGTTGAGAAAACAGGATTAGGTGACTTTTTTGATGTGAAGGTGGAAGTTGAAGGGAGAGTACAGTTGTATGTTGTAGTCCTCTCACATACACTGACACAGCTACAGTTGTGTCTAGTTCTCTCACATATAGTCACGCAGCTACAGTTGTGTGGTTGTGATACACGCCGTTACTCAGTCTAATTCATGTTTAGGTAAGAGCACTAAATGTATTTATGAGAGTAGTAAAATTTCAGGTAAAAACATTTAAAGTGAGAATTTGTCTACATTAACACAACTTAGTTTTAGACATTGATTACCTTTAAAACCATGCAAAGTAATATTCAACTGAATACTGTATAAATGAATAACCTTATGAAAGCCATTTGTAACCTGTAGTTCCTGCGCAGTGCTGTCTGGCCTTGTGCGCAGAACAAACACACTTGTTTAAAAAGGTTTTGAGCTTGGCCTCCACACATTACCCTTGCTCAGCAATTATAATCAGGCACCTATTTTTCACCACCACAGCTGTGGAATTCCTAAGAGCCAAAGAAGATGGGGTACGTATTTGTCTAAAATTATTCACTTATATAAGCGGAAAACTGTATTTTAGAACAAAATAAACAAAAGCAATTGCATTCCAGTCCAGTGCACTATCTAGTACCAGGGGCTCAAAATATGTGCCACACATGAAATGTTCAACAGGACAACCACTTGTGATTTACATCGGAATTCATTTTTAAAGTGCAAATTTGTAAACATAAAATTTGATGCTTTTTTATCAAACTGTTTACGAAGAAAAATAACAAAGATGAGACAATCATAATAAAATTTCAGCACTCAGAATTTGGTGTAATGAGATCAACGCTCACATTTGACTATTAGGCTTTTAATATGAAAAGATTAGCGCTGCCCCGAAAGGATTAAATGTTCATTTGTGGACCAGTGATGTGTGGCCATTACTCTTGACAGGATTAAGTAAACTCATTAGGCAGAATTTGCATCTGGAGTTAATTAGGTGTATACATTTGGAGGATTGAAAGCATCCAGAAGGTCAGCCTTTTGTTTTTTCTCCCTCTTGTGCTGATTAAATAAGTGCTTTCCAGTGTGGGAGAAGACTTTACATTTTATTAGATTTACAATCAAAAGTCAAATGTCATAAATAGCTAAGTGGAACAAGCAACAAACACTGCAGTATACCTCCATTTGTTCTGACATGTGTGGGGATAGCAGTTAGTTTAAATACTTGAGGGGAGTCAGTAATCGCCATAGTGATACAAAGACAACTGAATTGACTATTCTTATTCTCACATACAATACATACTCTTATTTAGACAACAGAGAAGTACTGAAATGTCAGTTACTTATGAATCAAATGCATTTGACATCAATATATATTTGGCAAAGTGATCAGTAAAGCTAAAAGTAAAGAACAATAATGACTGGTTTCTTGCCATCAGACCCACATGATCAAATGTATGAGTCTACTGCTCCTTCTCCAGAGTGTATTCAGATATGGTTCACCTCTGACCAGCAGAACACAGTCATGGCAAATAGCTGGCTCTTATGGTCACATTACACCAATGGTCCAACAGCTTCTATTACATGCCATTCTGTGATGTTCAGGGCCATAACAGGCTCAGAGAAATCTAGCTGCCTTCACCGTCCGTCTGGAGTCCATATGTCAGAGGGAGGCTCCATGGCCCACTATTTCACACCAGGGTCAATCTCTCACCCTTAATGGCTCTCACTGGGTCATGTGACTGCCAAGTGCAGGAGATACACTCGTTACGGCAGATAGGAGCAGGAAATGATTATCAGGAGGTCTATTTATGCAAGGGAGAGGTGGACCGAGAGGCGAGGGGTCAGTGCGCGTCCATATCTCTAGGCATTAAAGATTGACATGCAGAATCTTAGAGGAACCCCCACGCCCCGCTACACTGCTCACACCACACACAGCACTTCTCCATTTAAATATCTGACAGACGATGAAAGTGCAGCCATTAAAATGTCCAGCGAGCGCTTCAAGAATAAAATGGAGGAGATAAAAGAATCCCCCTGGGTAATCAAGAGGGCCATGAATTAGTGCTGTGTTTTATGCAGAGGTGGGCGGGTTAAAACTGTGGCTGCCTGTTTAGCCGCCTTTGTTGTTGATTTCTTTTGAGAGAAAATAAAAAAGTACACACCATATTCTTGTATGGCAAGTCAAATGGATCAAATGGAGTATAAGAACAAATCACAATTAGCCAAGCAAAAAATGTGATATCTGTCCATATTACATCTGTTGACTGAGAAGATCACCTAACAGCATAATTTCAATACCATCACAAAAGATGCAGAGGTGAGTGTGGCAGCTGCGCCAACTACATCCTTCTGTGAGGACTTTGAGTGAACATGCCGGAGACAACCCAAGGGCACACCCTGAACAGAGAAGATTACACTACTTCCTCCTGGGAAACCCCAGGAGCCCCACAGTGTACTGCAGAGGAAGAGTCATATGTATAGGCTCATATGAGTTGTCGCTGTGTCCATGGCTTAACTGAAAATGTGCATATATTTCAATAGAAACACTAAAGAAAGGTCTTATCTTACTTATACGTCTAATACAACAATATGCACACAGTGAGACGTTCTGGAATCAGATAAACTCTGCTAAGGTAATTTATGTTACACATGATATCATTCAGTTGCCTGGGGACATGCTCATTGTTTACTCGAATATTCGAATAGTGTATTTTTGCACTGGACTGAGATGGGAATGTAAAAAGGAAAAACATGTTTACCATAAGATGGTGTTTAAATATGGTGAGTATTAAGAGGCAGTACGTCTATCAGCTGTGCACAGATAGTGTTGTAAAACCAGCCAGAGCAGTCAGGAGTAGGTCACTGTGGGAACATTTTCATCGCTTGATTTGTGTCTGCCATAAATCTCATTTTCAGTCTCCAGCAGGCAAAGCATTTAACATTTTCTATAGACATGTCATCATTTATTAAAGTCTAACAGTGATATGATATCACAGACATTTTGTACTAAAGAAATCACTTTTATCCAATGAATGTAATACTTGGAATGCAAAGATCGGAAATAAAAATGTAAAAAAAAAAAAAAAAAAAAAATCAGAATAAAACCTTAAACCTCAATGTCAAGTCAAAATTAGCACACTCGTAAAGAAAAGCAATCCATTATAATGAAAACAAACCAAAAAATCCTTACATTTACAACATCTATATTGTACAATTAATACACTGTACACTGTAAATTTCTGTTCTTGAATTTTTCAAACATTATATTTATGGAGTGCCTTAAATTTCCAGGGTTAATTTGAGACAGCAGTTAAAGCGTTAAGTGGTCTCTGAGGTGGGCTGGCCTGATGCTGGCTGTGGAGGATGGCTGAGGTGAAAGGGTGAGGGGAGAAGTGAGCACAGCTACAAGGGCCCCTGTCCCAGGCCAGGCTGTGAGTTGCAGCCCTGTGCTGATAAGACTGTAATAGTCCTCCTTAGAGGACCCAGGGCTCTGCTCCCCTTATTAGTCATTTATCACACCTGGCAGCCTCACTGAACCATAATTACTCTTCCCTTATCCCCCCACACTGTCATGTCCGCAAGAGCAGCGACGGCAGGGGGAGGGAGCGGCGGGAGGAACACTGTTTGCAGCGTCTGGACTCACAGAAGGACAGTGGAGTTAGCAGGTGAAAGGGAGAGCGAGAAAGTGCAAGTGAGGAGCAGTCACGCAAGGGCGTGTACACCGGACATGCACTGTGGCACTATGGCACATACCTGAAATATATAAAAAGAAATAACGCAGCAACTGAGAAGGAACCTTGTAAAAGCTGCCATTTAATACGCACTATGCATGTAAGAAAGGAAGGAATGTAATCTCACAAATGCATCCACAAACAGACCGCCCTTTGTGCTACAAATGAGAACCAGTTGTTCAGTCGCACGACTCCTGTAACACTTGGACACGACCTGACTCAGGTCAACAGCAACACTGTCTCTGGCACAGTGTCAGGCAATGGTCTGCTTTTGTTATATTTAAGAACAACATTTACAGCTCACCAAATACTCACTTTATCACTTTATTCTTTGTTGTATTTGTTATTGTTTTATATTAAATACACATATTTTATTAAACAGCAAACCCATAGTCTGAGATTTCATTGTAAAGAAATAAGTCTTGTTCAGGGTGTTATGTAAATGAGTATGTCTTTGTTGGTAATATCTGTCCTCTACCTGTCAGAACGGTTAAATTTCACACCACGGTTCCTCTGATACAAACCGTGTGCCATTACTTGTCAAGGCTCCTCGGCAGACTCACATTTCTTCCATGAGTGATTTCCGGGGACATTTTGTGTGCAGAGTTTAACTAGGCTGCCACGTGCCCGCCTGTCACGAAAGTGCCTGCCTCCACTCTCTAAGTAGATCCAGATGTGGACCACATGTTTCCAATCCTGAGCTGAGGTTCTCCTGCACTACACCCAAACCACCTAACCTCAAATAACTCAAACCAGGTCTCCTACCAGACCAGAACTCACACCTCTTTGCAGGAAAGGGGGACACACTATGTGAGCATTTGATTGCAATAGGCACATATACTTGTTCATTACATAACTTGAATATAAAACAAAAAGGAAGTACTTTTGATTACTTCTTAGACCTGTTAATGTCTTACTGTTAATGTAATATCTGTGCTGTGCTCACAGACATAATTCAGTGCAGAACAATAAAGAATCACATTTTTCATGAACTGTTCAGAAATATAATATAAAAGTTGAAAATTTAACATAAATGTCATTTGAATATGCAGTACAATACAATCCTAATATGTAGGCATGAATCCTACTGTAACTGCACATTGTTTTATGGTAAAGCTGGTGAATATTTGCTTAAAATCTAATAAAAATAGTTAAGACATCTAGACATCTAGTTATTGTACAGCTGTACTACTTTTCTTGTGTAGGTATTCCAAAGAAGAGACAACCATTTGTGTCTTCACTCACAGATGGGGACCACACCAGGACGGCGACAGCCCGGCCCAGATGTGCAGAGATGTGGCGGAGGGAGGGAGTGAGGGGGAGAGGAACAGGAGAGCATGAATTTCTTGGTGTCATTAAAAAGCCAGCAGATGTGTGAGTCCCAAAGGAAAGATGTGTGTGTGTGTGCTGCATGTCACCCCCTCACACACAGAAGGTGAGGAAATGGAGAAGGCTCGTGGTGCTTTAAGATCCGTATTGCTGCCTTCCTCCATTTTAAAAGGCGTTTTATGGAGCGCCTTCCTTAATAGCCACTCACTTATAAAACAAAGCTGTAATGACATGCAAATGACTCAGAGGGAAACACTGTAAAGAGGGGGTGATGTATGGGCCTTCTGTGCAGTAGCAAACACACACACACACACACAAGTACAGTGACAAAGCAGCCACACACAAAGAACAGATGACTACAGTCATTCTACAACCTCATCAGACAGGACCTTTTCACTTGTCCAGTCACAATGCGGCACGGTGGCTGAGTGGCTAGCACTCATGCCTCACAGCAAGAAGGTTGTGGGTTCGAGCCCGGGCCTTTCTGTGTGGAGTTTGCATGTTCTCCCCGTGTCTGGATGGGTTTCCTCCGGGCACTCCGGTTTCCCCCATCAACCCAAAACATGCACTGTAGGTGTGAAAGTTGTGTGAGTGAGTGTTGGTGGTGGTCGGAGGGACCGTTGGCGCCGCTTGGCTTGGCAGCCGCGCCTCTGTCAGTCTGCCCCAGGGCAACTGTGGCTATAACAGTAGCTTACCACCACCGGGTATGGAGTGAATGAAGAATGCTCTGTAAAATGCTGTGTAAAGTGCTTTGGGGACATGTGTCTGTGTAAAGCGCTATATAAATAAACCTTACCTACCTTACCTTACAATCAGCTATAAAACTAAAATATTTCGCAGGAGTTTTAACATGTTAGAGAACTTTTATATTTATATTTATATTTGGTATGAAGGAATCTGCTGCTTCTACAAAGGCAATCAACTGTAAAAACTATCTCAACTGTAATTCAGCTTTACAGTACTGGAAGTGCTATGTGACTCCATTCCAGGTAATGTCAATAACTCATCTTTTTTTCTGCATTGAGCATCTGTATCCTGAGTCCAATTAGGAGAACAAACCCCAGGGTGCATGCCCTGAATCACAGGTTCAAAGGTCAGCAGACAGGAAGGAGGAATAAAAAGCATTATAGACAGTTAGAGTACAGTAGGTTAGATCAGAGGAGCCAGCCTTCTCCACTCAATACCCAGACACAATCCAGTCTGTCTCTTCTACTCTGCTCCTTCATGTCCCTACCACCTCTGCAGCAGGCTTCCTCTTCCTCAGTTTTGTTCTATTTATGACTTCCTTTCAAATCTCGCAGTCTCTCGCACACTTATGTGGGCCATAAATCAGCCATTGAAAAGGACAGAGAATGGGAAGGAGATGGAGGAGAGGCAATGGAAAATCTGAGGGAGGCCTTCGCTGTTGTCAGAGAAACCTGTTTTATCATCCACCTGAGAGCTTTAAAAGTGAAAGCTGCTAGAAATATTAGCCAAACCCCATGCTGACAGAGGTTAGATAGTGAGGAGCAACTACGAACAAGCACAGGACAAGCCATCAGTGTCTAGTGCGGTTTGTGACATTCTCGTAGATACACCTGAGTGTATTTTAATTACTACCGGAGGTTATCTAAATGCAATCCATTATATGTGTTTCCCTTTGAAATGCTCTGGGCTTTGGGCTGTCGTCTACAGTAAAGGCAAAGTGGTGGCCAGGGCAGTTTCACAGATGCATGCGTCTATGAGACTCAGGGGTGATTAATTTTTGAAGTGTGTTGTAAAGAACGATGAGATCCATAAACAGCAGAGTACACAACAGGCGATCCCAAGACAGACCCCTGCTGCAGCACTGTGGTCCCATTCAACCGCAGCTCTGTCAAACCCAACACAACCACTCTTCAATCAATACATATTTAACAAAGGAATGAAGGGCTTTTTATGGCTTTTTAAAGAATCTGAGTTGTTTAAAATCAAGAGTTACAGGTGATTCCTTTGAGAGAATTCCTCTGGGTCCATTTTGCAACAGCACAATTTAAACAATGCCTCACTAATCTCAGGAAGAAAAGTCAAGATGACTACTCTGTGAATATGCCCCAGAGAGCAGAGGATGGTAGCAGGGTTATCAGGCTCATCTGTGAGGGAAGCCCCAGCGGTCGCAGCCTTTCCTCTGCCTCCTATCTCACTGGGCTCAGTCCATCAGGCCTCATTACTCTAATGGCAGTGGCACTGATTAAGGCTTCCTTGCTGCAGAGCCTTTTGTTTGTTGGCTTGTGCTTCCCCACCACAAAGACAGTCTACAGGAAGCATGCAGAGGGCACAGTGTTGTTAGGCCCCGAGACTTGGGTTCATCACACAAGGTTAGAGCAGGTTATCATGTTTAAAAAGGAGAAAAAAACATAAATTTTTCTCATCTTCCCCAATTGTTTAAGTATGTGTTAAGAATCAACCAAAAAACTTACACTGGTCCATAACCTAAAAACACAATATTAAACTAAGACTATGCACTTGAATTGCGTTTGAATATGTATATAAATATGGCAAAGCCCACAGGCCATTGTCCGTAACTGTAAGTGAAATAAGTATGTCCACAAGTGTAAATGTGTGAATTTGAGAGTGAACTTGGCCCTGAGTGACATGATGAGAGGAACTCTTCTTCAGTTTCACTCCATCCAGAGCTCTTTCTGACTGCTTCATTCATAATGGATAGCTCTTTGGGCTGCTGTCACCAGCAGTCCATCACTGAGCAGAAACACACTGAATTTAGAGAACGCTGTTGTGTTTCTCTCACAAACACAGGTGATTTACAAGAAATGGTGTCATTCATTAATCTTGTTCCCAGTGGACCTTCTAGCAACTGTGGGCCTTAGGGAGGGCTCATGCTGAACAGGTTTGAACCAAACACTGACAGAGCATTGGCTTTATATTCATTCACTAGGATAAGTATAGAATCAGTTACATGAAGTAAAATGATGGAATCTGCCATAACATAACATCTGTATTTGGAAAAGTTGTTACCTACTGCACCTTGGTTATGTTCTTGAAAATATCCTTAACTTTTCAAAAAAATGCATATAAAACAAATTAGGATAAACAACAACCACAACAAGGGCATTGCTAAAAACCTTGTAACTCCCAACAAATAACATTTTTGGGCAGGGCATCAGGTGCACTTGTAATATTATACATATGTGTACCAAAATGCCCATTGTGATAAGGAGCCCATGCCAAAAAACTCTCAGCTGCCAAACACTAAACATCCCAAATACTGATGACCATGCAGAGAAATGGATGTTGTGGGACACCATCAGAACATAACAGGATGGTAAAACAGGCCATCCCTTCCACAGTGTACACAGCGTAATGGCTGCGCCCCATCTGAGAGTCAGAGCAGAGCACCTGTGCACAGCTACTGTCCCTGCCCCACCTCACCAGGCGGGAGCGTCCCATAGGTCTGCACCGCCAGGCCAAACACACCACTGACAACTGGAACATCAGCTCAAGAAACAAGCACTGACCTTTTAGTACATTTCTCATGCAGTGTTAAAATATTGTTAGAATATATAATAAATAATCCAATACTTTTTATATATTAATACATTTTTAATTCAAATGCATCAACATTATGGAAGTTTGCAAAATGACATGCCCTGTGTGTTTTTACAGTTGCAGTCAGATAAAAGACAAAATGTAAAATAAATAAAACTACAACTAAAACTGCAGACATTTCAAAATGTCCAAATATACAGTATTCTTGGTTTATAAAGGCAAACCTACATAAGAGGCATGTCTGCAGGCCAAGCAGTGATTAATGATATTCAGATGTGTGTCCTTTCTTGACCTCTCTGTAAAGGTGAACATTGCTCAGCCTTCATCTCGCCTTCACCTAATGAGCTCAGCACTGGCGGCGCTGCACTACCACTATGTTTCTTGAAGAGAAGAGACACAACTTATGCTCCAAACACTTTAAAGAGCTGCCAGAACCTTCTGTTATTCTTCTGCCTCTTTATTCCTGTCTCACACATGATAAGGCATGCTTACTGCCAAGGTCACAGAGAGGAGGGGGCTCTGGTGTAAATGAACACAGCTTGATCAGTGCTTCAGATGAACCTCATCAAAATGTTGCCTTTTCATGCCTCCACAAAACCACATTCAAGTCAGATGAATGAGAATGGTCACGCTCAAAATCATAATGAAGAGGGTGGCTGCTCCCTCCAGAGCTGGGATAACTTCATCAGGCGGCCCGCACTCGGCTCGGAGTGTTGCTAGCTGCATGGGCGAGGACTGTCTAAGCCTTGCTCTTGTCTGCAATCTGCGGGAGTTGTATTCCAATGGGGGTATCAGGGCTGAAAGGACTGAATTTAACAAACCTAATTATCATGCCTTAATTAGTATCAGGGGTAAACCTCGGTGGGACACCTGCAGACTTAATTTATATCCTGACAAGCCAGGAACAAGTGTTAATGTGCCGTATTTATGATAATGCCCCAAAGTGTGCAGAGGAGCAGGAGCTCACCTAACTCTCCAGAACAATGTGAGAGGCAGGTAATTACAGAGAGAAGGCTCTGGAGCTCATGGATCAGCACGACTGTACAGCTCACATGCACTATTAACATGGCACTGACGACTTCATAACCACAGCGCTTGTTTGTTTTCCATGAGATTAAACATTTAGAAATAAAACGTGCTTATTCTGAAAAATACAAAATCAAAACAGCATTATCGTTTTATGTGATGCTATTAAAAGCTTTCACACTGTCAAAAATGCCATAGAAAAATGCAAACGTTTTGAGTTTTTCTGCTGCCATAAATAAATAGGCCGATTGCTGTCCTATTCATCAAAACAGATGAGCCGTTTGTCTCAAACACTACCACAAACAAACCTTTGCAATCTGAAAAATAGGTTATCAGGCCAGGGAAGAAAACTGGAAAATAATGTATGTTGAACAGTTTACCTCAGTAGAGAGTTGTAAACCACTACAGACTTCCGTCAGCACTCATCGGCACGCACACTAAAGAGCACCTAGGGCCACCGCAGACAAGCAGGGCCTCAGCCACAGTGTCAACTCCTTCAACAAATTAGCTTACATTTAGGAAAGATTTGTTTTATAATGATGTCAATTTCCAGAAGTAGTGTGCTATATGCCTCACAAAGAGAATATTGGTTCCTTGTAATACATTACTTTTAATTCTTCTGGTCAATCAGTAAAAACTAAATGTTGAAAACTAAAATCCTTTGACTCATTTGTGCACATTTGTGGTGTTCATGTTTGGGACCTACTATTGCATGTGTAGCAGATAGAGTTTCTTTTATTGATTCATAATAAAAACCATAACCTTCTGACATATTTTCCAGATAAGCACTTTCACACATCAAACAAACAATTATAATATTTTATATGCGATTCACTGACCTGCATTTGGTGTTGATAAACTTTTGATCTATGAACACTGTGTACTAAACTAATAAATGTGACAAAGGCATTGCTGCATTTTTTTAGTGTATTAAAAAACTAATTAGAGAGAAAATAGTAGTTCCTCTTTGTATAAATTTATTATCTGCAGTGTAAAGTATCATCTGTGGCAGATTTGTGAGATATAAAATACAATACTAATCACAAATCACAAATTAATTAATGAAAAGCCATTTGAATATCTCAGTGTGAGTTCGACATCTGGCCAACTGTCCTCGCTCAAAGTTGTTGTCTGTGTTCCTAAGCAGGAAAATAGATGCCCTGGAAGCACGGACGATCCATCATACGCTGAAAGCAGAGGTCATCAGAGAGATGATCACATCTAACTGTGTGTCTGTGTATGTGTCTGTGTATGTGTGTGTCTGTGTATGTGTGTGTGTGTGTGTGCGCGCGCGTAGGTGTGTGTGCGTGTGTGCATGTGAAGAGGTGGAACAGCAAAGGAGAGAGGCGTGGATGAAGATATTTTTATATGCCACAACAGGGGCAGGCCTAAGAACAATGTTTCCTCCTGACTAAACTAACATAGTTCTTTTTACACAATTATATCAGAAGTTTGAAGCTGAATTTCCGAGTCCTCACACTATGGTTGTCAAATGAATTGACCCAGATATTAAGCATTACTGAAACTAGTATCGAAACTAGAAACTCTAGATACTAAAAAATGTGCATAGATATTGGACAATTTGTGAGTACTTTTAGAGAGATCCTGATTTTTATCAGAACTAGTAAAAGACCACATACTATATTGAATAAATGGCTCTTACTTGTGTTGAAAATATGTTCTATTGAATGAAAAAAAAATCATATATTGTTTAATATCTCATACATGTGATTGGGTGAATAAAACATTATTTAATCTTTCACCAAAAACTAATTACAGGTCTTTTTTCTAGAATTAGGGGGAAAACTACAAACATAAAGACCCCTACTTATCTGGGAATGGAACGCCAAACCATCTGGTTGTAAGACAAATGCTTAACTTATAGCCTTTTTCATTCTGCTTGCATCCTCCCACTTAAACTTTGAGTCTGTGTGTGATTGCTGAATGTATGGAATTGTAACCTTCAGTTTGCATAACCTTCAGGGCTGTGTCTTTGTGAGGCAGCAGTATTATTTTGTGCCATATCATGTATTGACAGGTAGCCACAAGGCCTTACAGTGGGAGCGCTGTGGGCAGATTGTAAGCAAGAGAAAAGCTGGATTGAGTAATCAGACAGTTGGCAGGCAGACAGAAGGCCTCCAGTCGAGCTGAACTGCTTTAAACGGCCTATTCGCTGTAGCTCCCCTCTGCTCTGGCAGCTTATCACCCAGACGGATTTCAGGGGCCTTGAGCCATGCACGGAGCTCACACAGTATGACCCCACTTTGTAGACTCCCACAACTCCTCACTTACACAGCACTGAAGCCAACATCCCCACAGCTGTCTCTAGACTGAAAAGGCATGGGTTCTTCTCTGTCAACTTTGGACAAAAAATAAAATGAGACACAGGTAGGCAAAGAAAATATTCCACACAAAATTGTCTTTTTTTAAAACTTGTACAAACTGTGTAACAATTCTGCTCTGCCATTTACTTGTCTTCAGGGAGATTGTTTGAAACGTTCCACTGTACAGAATTAAATGTATTTATATATAATTATAATTATATGTCATATTCCTCAAAAATATCTAGAAAAACATGAATTATTAATGTGAGCGGTAATCCACATATGTGAATCATAACTTGGCCTGGTAGAATTAACTCCTTTTGGACTGACAAACTTTATTGATCCACAAGGGAAATTATTTGGACACAGTGCTCACATATCACAATATAATATAAAAGCAAAGAGTAACAATCGTAAATGCTAATAATAAATTCAAAATGAGCAAAAACTGCAAGAGACAGGTGTCAAATAAAGCATAATTATAAAAATGGTGATAAGTTTAATGGTGTATTGTCTATTCTGGAAAAAGCAATAACATCTCCATGAAGATATACATGGTAGACTATCCTCCAGAAAAGTTACATAGTGCACCTTTAAATAAATATATACATAAATAGTATATTACATATGTAGTAATTAATTAGGCTGTCAATATTAAACCAGAGTCAGTGATGCTGGCGAACTAATTATATTACAATAAACATTTAAGATGTTTTGGCACCATCAAACACTAAATGAATGTGTTTTCATTGTTATAAAAGTGTAAAAACCATGGGGATATATTCAGTAATATATTCCTCTGCTTTTACATCTTTGCAATTGGCTGCATTTATTGGTAGATTACAGATCAGTTTAAGGACAGTCGACACAGTCATGTCTTTTATATGCTTCCTTACAAGTCAATAGTACATGCACACTGATGGACCTCATAACTCTGCGCACACACACACTCACACACATGCCTCACACCTTCCCCTCTGAAGGTGCTCTGCGCTAATCCCAACATTAATTATTGACTGGGAGTTTAATTTGAAAGGCAGACGTTTCATAGGCCAAAGGGACATGGCTTTAAATAATGTATAGGGCCCATTCAGAGGTAATCATATTGTCATTGATTAATATACATTGGGGCTATGGAGAATACCTGATGTGTGGTATTACCCAGTTATGATAAAACTTAACATTAAGAGCTGGTGTCAGACCACGAGCATCTCTGGGGCACTGTGCAGCTTGTCTGATGTTTCAATCACAGCTTAGGAGCCATGATGCATTGAGGCATACACTATCAACTCACTAGATAACATGAGCAGCCCTGGAGAATTAGCATAGGCGGGAGAGGATACGGAGCCGAGGAAACGCAATAGGGCCCAAGAAAGGGATATGAAATCAAAGGTGGAAGTACATTTCCGTTTTAATAATTGAAGGTAAAAATACAGTTTTACATCATGTGAAAGACTGAGCAACACACCAGACGGAATGAAAACAATGAAGTCATCCTGGGTTAGTTAGTGTAGAAGAGATCATATTAACAAAGTTTGCAGCCTTTCTTATAGTTTATATTAGGCCTGATGCTGACAAGATAAAATAACTTTTTATGTCAAAAAAAAAGCACACATCACTAAGGCATTATATTTCCTATTTATTTACTTACATCATTTGAGTTATTAAGTTTCATGCAATATTTAAGACTGATTTAAAAATGAACTTTTCTGGTTGAAGGTCAGCCATTGACTGGTCTATGGAGACTGAACAGCTTTGGCTGGAATGTTAAACAGTATGGCATTAAACTCTCCATGTAGACAAGCATGTGCCACCCCCAGGCAAAGAAATCTGTAATTGAATAAATGCCAGATTCATTTAATGCCATACTGTGAAACATTCAAGGCAGTACATGTCCATGAAACAAGCAGGTGGTTGACCTTCCACCATAGTTTCATAGCAGAAGTTTAATGGTTGACTATATTGAGCTGGAGTTTGGCATTGTTAATGGATTCCTACCTTCTTCACTCATTTTGACACCAAGATGCAAATGCACTGTCACCCCAACGAGTATCCAAGACAAACACATCCACCCACAGAAGAGAGTGGAGACAGAAATGAAAAATTCATAAACTGTCATTATCTCACAATGATCCAAAAAGCATCAAAGTTCAAAAATATGATCCAATTACATCTCACACTGTCTGGACACACCCCATAAACACTGATAAATCGAAACTATTCCGAGGCCAATAACAAGTCAGGGAACGCATCCTTTGCCTCCTTCCATTTTCCCTCGGATAGAAAAACAAACTGTCCCACTCTCGCCTCCTTCAAAAGCCTTGGAAAGCTTGAGTGAATGTGTTGTATTTGTTAATATACATAAAGATTAGGGAAATAGTCTCCGTGCGGCAGCCTCCTTTTCCTCCTCTCCTGCCTGTGAGCCTGGCAGGAGTGGTGGTCCTGTCAGAACATTCAGGGAGTTGTGGAGCAAACACGCGCGGTGCTGGGAGGTTCCTGTCTTTCTCTCTAAAACCCTTTTGGTTCCTGGAAAATATTCACTGACAGGAGGCCTAAATGTTTCGCTGTGTGTCTGACAGGAACGAGAGAGAGCAGCACATACAAAAAAACAAGTTGATGCTCAGCCAATCTGAAAAGGAAGGGAAACATCATAGTCAAAAAGAATGGGTGAGGTGGGATAGGCCGTTATGTGTGGTTAACCTGAGGCCAGTACAGTGATATGGGGATATAGAAGGTAATGAGGAAATAGTGACCTAACCTGAATAGCAGTTAAAGGGGAATGTGTTCTTATCTGAGTCTTGTGGTAACCTCGCTCATGTAAGTCACAGCCATATATGTGAGAGCAGAGGACGTCTCATCTGATAGAGTCAAACCTAAGCTGCATATGCGCCTCAAAAGACTGAACAATTTCCCTTGTGTCAACAGTTTAGAGTAGGTGTAGAAACAAACATTTAGGTAAGAAAGACTGCTCATGAATTTGTACGCTAGAGTGGATTAAATGTACTCATATACACGACCGGTCAAAATTTTGGTGTCACCTTCTCATTCATTGTTTTTTTCTATATTTGAAGTAATATGTATGGAATTATGTAGCACAGAAAAAAATATGTTTTAATTTTAATTTAATATTTTTAAAACTCTTTTTAAAAAATATGTTATACCTAAATCCTCAAATTTGTTCCTCTTTGCCTTGTTGAAAAATATTTAGAAGACTTTTAAAACTTTTCTTTACTAAATACTTACATATAACTTGCTTCTTATATTTAATGTCTTCTGCATGTTTATAAAATGTAGAAAGTAGAAGGAAAAACTAAAAATAAAGCATTGCATCAACTTTTTCTTTCTTTGCTACATAATTCCATCTATCTTACTTCATATATTATATATTATTTGATGTCTTCTCTATGTATATAAAATGTAGAAATTAGTAAATGTATAGAAAAATCATTGAATGAGAGGATGAGTCCAAAATTATGACTGATAGTGTATGTTATTATAATATATCGTGATGTGTGTCCAAATAATTTCCCTTGTGGATCAATAAAGATTGTCACAGTTCAAGTTTAAATAGTTTGAGATGGCAAAACAACACTGTTCTCTAAATTAGATTGCATTGTAATAAATTAAAAGTGATAATGAACTTTTCAGATTTTAAAGTCATTAGTTGTACATAAAAACATCAGGATAAACCTATTCTACTGAACAAAAGGTAAAAGGCAGTTGTTACACTGAAAACTACCACTTCATGACATCACAAAATATTTTGATCTTTAGAGATGTAGATATACCGATGATAAAGGGTTACTCAAACTTGTGTGAATGAAACAAAACACAACTCCAGGTATGTTTTTGATGAAGAAAAAGCATTATAATATGGCTTAAACTTTACGAGTCAATTGTGCCTTACATTTATTACAAATGTAAGCAATTACCACTGTAGTGTGTGACTACAAATGTATGACTAAAAATATCACAAAATTACAATCACTAATTTAATAAACAGGGCTATTTTAGTTACAAGTGCCTTTTAGCCTTTTCCCAAAAGTGTTTTTAGGAACACTGTAATGTTCTTTCCGTGCAGCTATTTTAGGCCACAGTATAAAATGCAACATATACCCTTGTGTTAACATTACTAAAACAGGGCTAATAAGCAATAAATAATCTATAGCATTTTCACCCAATGTTGTTTTTGGAGAGGACCTCCATTCAATCTAAACAAAATTTGTAAAGGTGTGACGGTAAAATGAATTTTCAATCTTTGGAATACTATTTACTTCAGTACAGTATAACACATTTGAGTGGCCTTTTTATCATTGGGTGTGTGGAGTGGGAGAATGGCCAAATCAGATCAGAGGTAACACCGGCTGCACATAAAGAAGTTGTGGGTTGAACAATGGACGTGCCCCTCTGTCTCCCACCTGAGCCCGATCTGTGGGTCAAGGCAGCTGCATGCAGGAGCAGAGTGCATTCGCACTAATCTCATTAGGGGTCCGAGCCCCTCACAGGGCGTAGGGCCTATTGCCGAACGATGATGCCTGGGCGAAGCCCAGGCATCATCGTTGTTAACTGTCTTACGAAGTTCAGCGCGAAGCGCTGAACTCGTCCCTCGATCGCACTCACCGTGAACAGCAGTATCCCAGCAACCCATGCCGAAGGCATGGGACAGGCATATTTGTTCTTGCTAACAAGTCATCGTCAACATTGAGTGAATGGGCGAAGCCCATTCACTCACGGTTGTCAAAAGTAGCGCCAAGCGCCTCCTGTTCCCAAAACACACTCTGACATCAAGCTGTATTCAAGCCCCATGCCGAAGGCATGGGCCATATTTACAGCTGCTAAAATGAATGGAAATCAATGGGGGTCAATGAGAGAGTCCGACGAGAGATGGTGAATGACGGCGCGTAAGCGCCCGTCATTCACCAAATGACTCACGGTGACGTGGGGAATCTCGAGAGCTTTCAAAAAATGTATAATATGCGTTTCCTATGTAAAAGGATATATTGTTTTTGCTAAAATTATTATTATTTTTATTTGTTTATTCTTTTTTCTTCTGCTCTTTGAGCTCTAATTTGACCCCCTGAACACGCTCAAAAACTCACCAAATTTTGCCCAAAATTCAGAAGTGGCGAAAAATTTGATAAAATATATATTGCATGTATGGGTATAAAAAAGTGGCGCGACAGCGCCACCTTCAAAAGTCAAAATACATTGCGCCTATGGGAGACGTCTCCCGACGTAAAGTTTGTCGTACAGTCACAAAATTCGGTACAGACATTCTTCATGTGAAACCAGAAAAAATATTATTATGGCCACGCCCCTGACAAACCAGAAGGCGGCCATCTTGGATTGAAATAAAAAGTTGCCGAGTCAGCATTTTCGCTCACGTCGCATTTGAACGAACTCCTCTGAAGGCGCTTCACCCACAGGGGTCAAAATCGGGCGTACATCAACTAGAGAAGTGGGGCATCAAACGATAGCTGAATTTTTTAAAATAACTGTCACGGTTTACGTGCGGCGAAGCTGCAAAATTTGTTCTGATTTTTTGCAATTTTCAAATGTCTAAATTTGCTCCCCGTTTCACATACAAAGTCCGATTTGGCTCAAATTTTAATCACTTGTAAAACTTTTGCGCTAAAGCCGACTAATTGTGACATGAGCAAAAATGGTGTGATAGTGCCCCCTGCAGGACACCATTAAATTTTGCATGGACGGTCAAAATTTTAGTTTTTAGAAAATTTACCAAATTTTGTACAAAATTACTTTGGGCCATCTCAATCAAAAAGCCAATGTAAACCATTTGGTATTTTTAACCGTGTTGCCATGGTGATGCGCAAAAGCTCCAATGTTATCCTAATGGGAAAGATGACATAAATTCCCATTCATGAAAAAATATTTTACTTTCACAGAATATTCTCATATTTGGCTCAATGACTCTTCCTGTCATCCCGATCAAAAAGTCAATGACAACCATATGCTATATTTCACTGGGTTGCCATGGCGATGCGCCAAAGCCTCCATTTTATCCTTATGGGAAAATTTCAACAATTTCTTACTTTTCAAAGTGATATAACGTCTTATTAGTTTTATTGAAGAACGTGAAATTTAGCACAGTGATTCTTCTGGTCAGTCCGAACAAAAAGTCCGGGGGGCCAAAGTTGTATTTTGCACGGTGTTGCCATGGCAATGTCCCAAAGTGCCCATGTTTGTCTATGTTGGCACATCAGCATTTCCAGTGTCTGTGGACTTTATGTGTTTGGTGGCAAGTTCAGCCCAAAGCCACAAACACACAGAGACAAGAGGCTCATCAGCGCCACCCGGGGAGCGTCGGGTCGGCCGAGTGCGACGCGGCCCGCGAGGGCCGCTCGATGCCGCTTGCGGCTTTAATTTATTTTTTCTTTTTCTCCTGCTCTTTGAGCTCTAATTTGACCCCTGAACACACTCAAAAACTCACCAAATTTTGCCCAAAATTCAGAAGTGGCGAAAAAATTTGATAAAATATATGTTGCATATGTGGGCATAAAAAGTGGCGCGACAGCGCCACCTGCAAAAGTCAAAATACATTGCGCCTATGGGAGATGTCCCCACGTAAAGTTTCTCGTACAGTCACGAAATTCGGTACAGACATTCCTCATGTCAAGACAGAAAAATATTATTATGGCCACGCCCCTGACAAACCAGAAGGCAGCCATCTTGGATTGAAATAAAAAAGTTGCCGAGTCAGCATTTTCACTCACGTTGCATTTGAACGAACCTCTCTGAAGGCGCTTCACCCACAGGGGTCAAAATGGCGTACATCAACTAGAGAAGTGGGGCATCAAACGATAGCTGAATTATTTAAATAACTCTCACGGTTTACGTGCGGCGAACCTGCAAAATTTGTTCAGATTTTTTGCCATTTTCAAATGTCAAAATTTGCTCCCCTGCTCGGCCATAAAAAGTCCGATTGGGCTCAAATTTTAATCACTTGTAAAACTTTCATGCCAAAGCCGACTAATTGTGACATGAGCAAAAATGGTGTGATAGCGCCCCCTACAGAACACCACAAACTTTTGCATGGAGGGCCAAATTTTAGTTTTTCGAAAATGTACCAAATTTGCCCCAAAATTACTTTAGGTCATCTCAATCAAAAAAGCCAATGTAAACCATATCGTATTTTTAACCGTGTTGCCATGGTGATGCGCGAAAGCTCCAATGTTATCCTAATGGGAAAGATCAGATAAATTCCCATTCAGGAAAAATATTTTACTTTCACAGAATATTCTCATATTTGGCTCAATGACTCTTCATGTCATCCCGATCAAAAAAGTCAATGACAACCATATGGTATATTCCACTGGGTTGCCATGGCGATGCGCCAAAGCCTCCATGTTATCCTTATGGGAAAATTTCAACAATTTCTTACTTTTCAAAGTGATATAGCGTCTTATTAGTTTCATTCAACAACGTGAAATTTAGCACAGTGATTCTTCAGGTCAGTCCGAACAAAAAAGTCTGAGAGGCCAAGGTTGTATTTTGCACGGTGTTGCCATGGCGATGTCCCAAAGTGCCCATATTTGTCAATGTTAACACATCAGTATCTACAGTGTGTGTGGACTTTGTGTGTTTGATGGCAAGTTCAGCCCAAAGCCACAGAGACAAGAGGCTCATCAGCGCCACCCGGGGGAGCATGAGCGCCACCCGGGGGAGCATGAGCGCCACCCGGGGGAGCGCCGGGTCGGCCGAGTGCGACGCGCGGCCCGCGAGGGCCGTTCGATGCCGCTTGCGGCTTTAATTGTCATTGTATTGCCTTCTGATGTAAAAAGCCTCTCCACTCTGAGGATGGGAGTGTGGATGAATAGGTATAAGACTGGTACAGGCGAATTTAAACTGATTTAAAGGAGTCATAAATGGTATAAAGCGCTCTCAGAAAAAAAACAAAAAAAACAGGACAATAGAAAATACTCTACATTTGTGAAAATGTTCAACCAAGTCACAACCTAGTGAAGGGAAAAGCTTTAAAAAGAACACACAAACAAATTAGTAGAAAAAAACTGTTAAGTCAAGGGCATTTGTAGAAGAATGTCTGATCCCTCTTTTCTTACATATCCTCGGGCCATTTTACAGCATAGACTTATCAACAATTCTATGCTAATCTTAGTGGCTCAATTTAAATCATAAATTAATTTTGTCTGAAAAAGCCTATTTTCAGTCAGTATATATATTTTGTCACATGTTAAAGACACTGTACACATGCATATCAACATCTACACATCCTCTCATACAGGTAAACCTATATTTTCACGTCAGTGAGAGAGTCATGTCCCCTGGACAGTGTCAGTTGTGTCTCTCTCTGGAGTACACACATTTATAATGCAGCTCATCAGTGAGGCCAGCATCCATCTCCAGTCCTCCTTCATTAACCAATAGCACCTTTAGCTTATGGTCAGGGCTGGAGGAGTGTCTATATTGTAATGAAATTTACGGAGAAGAGCCACTTGGTATGCCAGTGATGCGGCAGGTGGCGCTTCCCCAGCTCAGTGAAAACCACACACTGCCTTTTATAGATTGCATAATGGCTTGCATGAAAATGGTTTCACACTAACATAAATCAAATGTCAAAATACAACCGGAGCAAGACAATTCCTGTGGCGCACACATGGACCCACGGCAAGCACAAAGAAACAGATCCACCAAAGAAGTTGAGCTTTCTGGGCTGTTCATGCATCTAGTGTTTGACTGCATACGGTGCCTAATAAAATCTTTAAAATCTGAACTATTCATTAATATTAATCATTTATAAAAGATCTGTCCTTGAAGTTTAAATGTGAGTCCTGCCTTTGCAAAGAGGCTATTCCCTGAGTTGAAACGAAATCTCTGAGGTCTCTGGTGATACTACTGATCAAGGACTACTATCCTTTGATAATGTCATACATGTATGTACAGTGCATACATGTGGAGCAGTCCTAATATACCAACACTTACATACAGAATGCATTAGTTCAATCTAAGCATTGTCAGGAATTACAGGAATTATTGAAATGTACACATTTTTGTAACAGCTTGTACTGTATGATCACAAGATCTTTAGAATGGTTTATAAAATAGTTGGTTAAAGGGGAACTCTGGCATGTTTGAAGCTAAAGTTCATTGCTAGAGGTGGTCGAATACTGTCAGAAGCCAAAAAATGGCACAGATCAGTGTTGCCTCGGTGGAGATCTCGCTGTGGCAGTGAGCCTATCAAGACAACAAAGTAGCGTAGTGAATTGGGTAAGTTCTTAACTTCCATGTAAAAAGCCAATTTGCTTCACACTGAAGAAGCTTAACACCACTTTCTAACCCATTTTACAACATAGCCACGAGTCTAACTAACAAAACGCTTATGCCTAGCTCACTCATTAGTGTCTGGAAACATTATAAAACAACTTTATAAGCAGCCTTAGCCTTACCTTTGTCAATTTCCCACTGCGCATGCGAAAGTCAAAAAGGCTTGATCGCCAACTCCAGCAGCGGCGAGAGGCTCGTAGCCGCCAGAAGCAACAAGTCAGGATTAACTACTGATGGTGAAGAAGAATAGAAACTGAAAGTTGTTGAAAGAACATGGTTTGGGAATGTATTTTTTAGCATTTTTCCAAAAATATAATTCACTCGTAAATAAATGGGATTAGAAACAACATCGGCGATCGAATCTTTTGGGCATGCGCAGTGGGAAATCAACAAAGGCAAGGCTAAGGCTGTTTATAAAGTTGTTTTATTTATGTTTCCAGACACTAATGAGTGAGCCAAGAATAGCGTTTTGTTTGTTAGAATCGTGGCTGTTGTAAGATGGGTTAGAAAGTGGTGTTAAGCTTCTTCAGTGTGAAGCAAATTGGCATTTTACGTGGAAGTTAAGAACTTGCCCAATTGACTACGCTACTTTGTTGTCTTGACAGACTCACTGCCACAGCGAGATCTCCGCGTAGGCAACACCGATCTGTGCATTTTTTTGTTTTTTTTTTTGCTTCTGACTCTAGCAATGGACTTTAGCTTCAAACATGCCAGAGTTCCCCTTTAAAGCCAATTTATTAAAATTATGAGAACAGTTCAGGTGATGTATAATTACAGATTACGTATTTCTAGATTTTCACCAGACCTGTAACTCATGTGCCTATTGAGCTCAAAGAAGATACCAAACCATGCATAAATGAACAAAGCACAATTCAGCATTAGAGAATCTTAAATATGTTGCACTAACTCTGCTCATGAGTCATCCAAGACTCCTCTCATGAGACGTCTTCCAATGCGAATAGTTCCTCTGAACACTTAAGCCACCATGTGTCCAGAAAGACAGGAAGGACACGGCATGATGCCAGGACCTGCCGTCTGGTTGGTCCACATGAGACTCGTGTAACGCTGCAGCTCCGTGCCAAACACACCTGTGCCCACGTAGGTATCAAACTCCTCAGGGTGCACAGAGGTCACAGGGTCACGAAGAGACCCCCATCACATCTGTCCCCCTGTATCCCCCCCTTTAGACAAAAGTATCTGAGGACTTGTCGTTTGCTCTAAAAACAGTTTGAATTGTATTAGGTAAAGCCTTGATAACTGCTATCAGTATGGCCCTATCTGTGTGAGGTAAAAAGAAGGATTATATGAGATTGTACCATCATGCTAGCAAATAATGGTGAGCTAATTCATAGTGTGGTCTGCTGCGCTCCCTCCCTAAGCCCCCTTATTAGAGAGCTTACATGTACATTTGTAGCTCAGACTTTAGCAGTGTGCTGTGAGATGAAGATGGCACTCCTGTATTAGAGTGTAATTCTCCCACTGCTTCTGGCTTCTTGTTGAATAAGAAGTGTGATGGATTCAATGAATGAAGGATTGGACACATTTGAGACTTTTATTTAGACTGACTATCTGTGTAGTAATAAGCATGAGAAAGAGCTCAAGCTTTAGTTTAGATTTTTGTAGTTAAATCTAAGGAAAATGTATACAATTCAAATGTAATTTCAGCCCAGTCAGTCATCCATCTTTCTGTCTTTCTGAACATAACCAAATGTTATATTAATGTAAGTAATGTTAATGTAATGTAAGTATTTAAAAAAAAAAAAAAGGCACAAGTATATTCTAGAAAAAATGGGCCAGTGCCACAAAAGGAAAGTGTAAACATTATAAACATGTAGTTAATGTATGTTTTTAATTTAATTTCTAATATTTTTTCCACATGCAGGCCTAGTGCTGACATACCAGTAAGATTTCAGCATTATAACAAACAACATCTTATTTACAATATTAAGAAGTAGTACAAGCCAGTACTTGCTCATCTTGAATAGTATGCACATATACTGTGCTTTGAGAATTTGAGCTGTGGGAAAGCCCTTTGTATGTAGCCTAGGCCTCTCCATAAATCAGACTAAATTCCCTAGAAAGAGGAATACAAGAGGACAGTGCACCCATGACTAAAATAGCATCACCCAGGGCTACAACTGATTGAATGTTTTATCAAACATGATCCTGATTGGCGAGGAAAAAAAAAATTCATCCTTTTCGCCCAAGTAAAGAACTATAACAAGCATGTAATTCTTCTTTTAAGTTTCAGAGCACTTTGATTTGTCATGTTATTGGTGTAGTTTCATCCTTTTCTTTTTGTGCACTGCGGTGGGTACTGCCTGCTATAATTCAGCTTTTTTATAACAAGGCTTGCTCATTCACCTATTGAGTATCTGCCACCGGGGTACCAGGGCCACAGGAGTTCATCACTTCGCTTCAGTAAAAGCATATAATAAGTATGTGTCCGGGGCAAGCTTCAGAAGGGCACAAATATCAATCAGTATAGTGCCAATGATGGATAAGGCTCGTGTCTGCGAAGAATAGACATGCAAAACAAAATACAGTCAGGCCAAAGAGGCAGGCATATATACATTACATCCATTTAATCATGTGCGCGTGTGAGAGTGCCAGACGGGGCTTGCTCTCTTTAGCCCAGCTGCCTCCCAAAGCAGAGCACAGATTGATTATGTAGAGGAAAGCGACAAGCGTAGCTACAAAACACCTGCCAAGACCAGGAGAGAGGGATCTTTTTCACTGGAACACAAAATGCAGCCAGTTAGAAAAGACTGAATGGATGAGAGCTTATAGCTACCCAGATGAATGACTGGAATACACAAAGCACTATGGAAATGCTACTTGTAAAACACTTTACCCGTTTAGATGCTGCACTGGTTTTATGTTGATTCCAAAGTAAGAGATGGCTGAAGAGCATTGTTAAAGGTCCTATATTACACAAATTCTAATGTAGTGTATTTCTCAAAATCATACCTAGAGTTGGGTTTTGTTTCATTCACACAGGTTTGAGGAACCCTTTATTATTAGTCTGTCTATATTTCCAAAATTGATCCAAATGATTCTAGTGAAGGTGGAGTTTTCAGCTTAAATATGCAGGGTTTGTGTGTTAAGTGTGAATGAAACAACACATAACTCCGGGTATGTTTGTGACGAGGAAATAACATTATGACATAGGTCCGAAAAAATTGATTAATTAAAGTGTTTTTCAATAAATAAATTCAATAAATTTTGTTTTTAATCAATTATAAATTTCCAAGAAACTAGCAGCGGTTCACCTACATTCATACAAATTTAGCATCCCAGTAGCCTCTCTTGAGATTAATAAAGGCAAGAGTTCAGTGCAGAGATCGGAGTTTAGAGGAAATCTGGGTTTTCTCAGCTGTGAGAAAGTGAATCCTGTCCCGTAAAGGAAGGAGGTCATTAGGAAGGAATAGCAAAACATGGGAAACTGATAAGGTGCTTAATGTTTAGAGAAACAACCAGCGCTTTCATGACCTGGGCCTTATTTAACCTCTGAGATAAAGTATGTGGGTTAGTCAGGTCATCCTTGATAAATATATGCATTCCAAGTGCGATTGGAATAGACCGGTGAAATAGTGTTGCTATAGATATCTGCCGTGTGATGATGTGATTGATGATGATTACAGATCTTGTCTTGAATCGATTTTATGAGACATCATCTGCATTTCATTTGCACAAACCGTACATGCTCCTAATACATCCTGAGTGCTGAGTGCAGAAGTACTAAAGATGGTATTAACTATGTAGTGTTAAGTGTACATTTTGAAGGCCAAAAATAAACAACAGAGAATGATTTTTGAAGTACTTACAAAGAGATAAAGGGAACCCCACTCTTTGATGGAGGTATGCAGATAGGGATGAGGCAGTTTTTATGAACATGGGAAGGGTGAACTGTGCTTTCATCCAGACTCAATGACACTCAAAACACAGATAAAAAACATGCAAATGAAACCACCAGCTGAGGTGTGTGGTTTAAGTACACAAAATGAAGATGAGACAGGCAACTGAGGGACAAGTAAAGTAACAGTGAATATTCGCATTACCTTTTTTATTTTGGCAGGGTCATGTGAGTGGCATGGCAGCAGACACTGACCCACAGCCAGACCAGTAAGCCCTTCTCAACTCTGGGAAGAAAGAAGGCTGAAGACAGGGCTGAATGAAAAACGAGGGTGTCACTACATTGTTGCAAGGTTAGCACACCCGCTAATGGAGCTGTGCTGGGGCAGAGTGCCCTGAGGATCGACCCCACCGAGGGGGGCATGTACAAGCCCAAGATAAACTACTGTAGGGGGCATGGCACTGCCCCAAGCCCCTCCACTGCCCGCTAAGCACTCACACACACACACACACGCACACACATCACTGTGAGCTAGAAACACCCTCCAACATTTATAGCTGACCATCAGACACAGCACTCAGAGATGTCCACTACTCCCATAAAGCACTGGGTTTGACACAGCACTATTGGATCACTTTATTAAAGCTGAGTAACACAAGAAATCCATTCAAAGTCACACCAGTCATCCCATGGATAGATCTTCACTTTATGAGCTGGTTTATACAAAAATAAATTGACTTAATTCAGGCCATAATATAATGTCCAAGATATTTTTATCTTTTAGTTTTAATGTACACATTCTTTTATTGCTAGTCGAAAGTAACTTTGTGTAATACATGGTACAGTTACAGTGCCAACAACAGCCAGTGACCAATGAGGTCAAGTTTGAAGACATGACAGGCTGGAGTGTCTCTGCTGCACCGAATCACATGGTTAACAGGATCGCATCTACAAGGGTCATAGTATGCCCATATTGCTCAGGCAGACACTAGAAAATTTTACAATAGTTCTGTATTTATTCAAAAAGGAAAATTAAACAGTGTTATGGGTCAGACTTAATGATGAGCTGAGATTAAATGAATACTGGATTAATGAAAATAAGTTGTTGATTAATGCTGAAAAGAGTAAATGCATGGTATAAGGATCAAATCATCTTTTAAAAAACTCTCCTATTCTAAATTTGTTCTATAGATCAAGTCACTGAGACCAAGTTCCTTGGAGTGACAGTGGACAGCATGCTGACCTGGAATAGTAATATAAAGAATTATTCAATAAAATGGGGAGGAGCATGGCTGTTGTTAAGCAGTGCAGAAAATGTATACCAAATCAAATAAGGAAAATATTAGTGGAATCTATAGTCCTGTCACATCTAGACTACTGTTCAATTATTTGGTCAAATACAACAGAGACAAATTTAAACTAATTGCAGGTAGCACAAAATAAAGTGGCACGGCTTGTCCTAAACTGTCCTTTCAGAACAAGCATTAATGAAATGCATAACCACTTACCCTGGCTGCATGTAAGAGGAAGGATCATGTACTCTTTAATTAAATTCATTAGTAACCACAAAAACACAATACAGTACAGAAATACTGTATTGTAAATTGACCATGTTCAGTGATGTGCATCAGTACTGCACATGACGCTTTCTGTTACCGGCCTGTCGCTCAAACCAAGTCCAGAGGACAGTGCGCTATAGAGCAATGGTAGAATGGAATTCACTCATACAGTTTCTCATCTCGGGGATGTGGACGGTTAGTTTCCATAAAATAAATACATTTAACATAAAATTATACTGTTCATTTTTATTCGAGAGTAGCTATGTTGGAATGGTTGTGATTCTGTGTTCATTCATGTACTGCAGCCATGTGGAGGGCTTAATAACTGAATAACTGAGTTGTGCTGTCTCTGCTCTGAAGAGAAGTAGAGTTATTTTGATTATGCTGATTATCATGATTATTTGCATATTTTTGTTATTTTTGTGGTGTCTGGTTTTTGTTCTGTTTTGGTTTCATTGTTGGTGTGAATGTGGTATATGTGCAGCCTGTCTATTTTCTGTATGAAGGGGGGAAAAATGCATTTATTTATTTATTCATTTACCATTCTAAACCAATATTTTCAATTTAATTTGTGGGAGTGGAAAAGACTTTGAATAACGTGCATTATACTTGTCTGAGTGTGATCTCTTATGCCCACACATTATGTTAGTGAAATAAAACCATGTTTTAGTCTGGGCGTTTATGATCTGATGGAGGCGTTTCTGTTTAACTAGTCTTACCAAAGTCTGTCTCTGGTCTAACAAAGCACTTCTTCAGTGGGGGCCACAGACAGAGAGGCCTAAAGAAAAAGACTTTAACACCACCTCAGACGGAGCCTCCAGCGGGCCTCTATTCTGTCATTACAGGGCTCCAACCCAGTGGTAATTGAGCCGATGTGGGTATGCCCGTCTTCAAGAGAAAACAAGCCCCTGCCCACTCAGAATTGCACACTAGGCACAGACACCCACAGGCTCAGTCGGGTGGAATTTTTCAGCACTACCATCTCATCAGCCACACTAATATGTTCCCATGTGTGGTGGCAGTTAAACGGTGGCAAAACACACAGCGGTAAAGCCACAGCAGCTCCTGTGTGCAGCGATCACTCGTCTGCTGAGGTTTAAGCACTGCCAATTTAAACACCAATGATACAATGAAAAACACTAGAGTCTGTTAGGATTACTGTCTCTGCTACTCCTCTGGGCGCTCCATCCTTGCTCGGTTAAAGACCACCTAGTTCAAGCAGGTGATCAATCCAAGTCTGTGCTATTTGACACAAATTATTTACAGTGCCACAATATTGATGCCATATCTTGAAATTATTTAACAACATCTCCAGTCATTGCATCACAATCCCCAGTTTGGAAACCAATGTATTTACAGAACCACTTTACAACATACAGTGTGTTGTAATGGAAGCTAATTAACAAAATACAAAAGTACAAAACTGAATGCCTGAAACTCTTTCTTTTTAAATGGCATACTGTTGGATAAGAGCCATGTGTAGGTATCTGCCTGGTACTATCTTAAACAGTTGTTTCTCTATCATGGTGCAGCATTAGCGTGAGAGAAATAAGTGGGTGGAGCTAACAATTAGAACTGTATCATGCTCCTGACTCATGGTTTAAAATAGGGTAGAGCACCTTTAAACAAAGCCACACATTTACAAATGACATTCTTAAAGCAGCATCAGTCCTTTGTAGAGTCATAACGGGAGGCACCCACCTGTCCTGACACATCATGAGTGTGGAGGTTTACCAATACTGAAAATGGACAGCCATATATCACCCAAAGCTAAGAGCTGCTTATTCTGGTGCACGGCCCCACTGATGCACACTCTGACCTCTTCATACACTGATGGCTTTGTGCTGTTCCATCATACCGAGAGCCGCAGCCAGGTGACGTGATCTGATATGACAAATGTACATTGAGTTTTTGAGATGAGACCTGTGAGATGGGATGGAGGCGGCGGGGAGCTTAGGGGTAGTGTCGTTTTGAGGGATAGTGCTCTAGTGCTGTTGGGGATAGTGGGGTTAATAGTCCAGAGGAAGACAGGCCTGGCACCAGCATGTTATAATAATACACTTGGCACTCTGAATGGTGTCAACCCCTTAATTCCCCGCGGGACAGAAGGACAGAGCCTAATCTGTATTCAGTCCTGACATTGTCCACATCTGATATGGAACATTAGCCCCTAAGTCTCTCTATAGACTAGTGTCCTTCGGTTTATATTACTTTATGTTAATAGAGAGAGAAAAGTGTGTGTGCCGTCGTTTGTCATTGTTAGCGGGGTGCACCCTGGGCCTGTTTGAAATGCATTTGTTTAGAAGAGGTAAACCTGGCTGCTACAAGACTTGCTGTTTATTCATCTATATTGATCTGTGAGGCATTCACACATTCTTTTACTGGTGCTTCCAGAGAGCGTATACTCACAAATGTTACTTTGAAATTAAAATCACTGCATAATAGCTGTACCCTGACACTAATCTGAGGAAGATTAAGCAATTTTTAATCAGATCATAAGACAAACTATTTTTTTTCAAGTAAAAAAATATACATTTCTCAATTGACAGCAACATATAGACAACATCAGCTGGTACAGCTGCAGTACAGTCTACAAGATCTTCAGGTCATTCAAAGTTATTCTTTATTGCCAGATTACAACTGAATTTTTACACCATAGTGCCCAGCCCTAGAGCCACAACATTTATTCCCCGAGTACAGAGAACTAATCGATCACCAAGTCTGTCTACATGACTCAGGTGCTGAAAATATTGGTGTATCAAAGTTGATTTTCTTTTTTTTACAATCCAGAGGAAAAAAAGTGCAAATATTGGATATATCAGTCTATTTCTATTTCCATGTCCCAACATATTTGAGACACATTTTTTTAGACACAAATGGAATCCAGGCACTCCAAAGAAGTAAAAATCACATGAGGAAAAGTATAGTTGAAAGGCCTTTATCTAGATAGCCAAAGCCAACATGTCTCGACCATAACTGGTCTTCATCAGGGCTTAGTAGATATTTGGGACACATGTTCTGATTTCTTAAAAACAGACTTGAGCATGAATCAGTGCATAACAAGAGCTTTTCATTTAACCATGCTTTAGGGATCTAACATTGCACAGATAATCATTTGGATTGGAAGTGAGCAGGGTGCCAAGATGAATAAACATGTGCTCACTAGTTGCTTTACACAAAGCATTGATACACTGCTTGTTGTTGCTGCTTGCATTGGCCCATTTAAATAAAATTAAATGATGGAACGTCTGCTGGAGCTGGCAGGGATTATATTGCTCCAGTCTAAAGATATTCTCTGACTTCTGTTGGAATTAATTCAGCTAATTGTCTTCAGCCCAATTAGAGTCTATTCCCCGCTGCAGTCTGGTGAAACAGTGCTGGGCTAATTGGATTAAATCTTTATCATTTCCGAGGAAACACAGGGGGATGAGGGAATATGAAGCAATGCCGCTGCCTTTTTTAATTAAATCTAACCTAACGACCATGCCGTTATTAAGAGCAAAGGTTTTGGTGTGCTGTACGTATGATTAGGCTGACTGACTTAACATTTCTCTTTTCTTACACATTACAGAAAACCTCTTTTGGTGTGGTCCTACTTGTTGGACGTGGACAGGCTGATTGTAAAGCTGGCAGTGCAGCGGGCATAAAAGGCCCATCCTTGTGTACCTAGTGGCCCCACTCATCCTCTTAAATGCCAATAATAATGAATGCTGTTACAGCAGGATACTTCTGAGCCTCTTAAACTCGTCTTTATGAGTGGCCTTTAGACAGGCCAGGTGCACAGGCCTGCAGTAAGCACAGAGCACACTTTAGTCATGCATATAGTGAGATAAGGCTGATAAAAAAATGACAGTTATAATGAGTTATGTGTGGAGTTTATCATCGTATTTCAGGCTGTATTCACACACCATTTACAGGAAGGTCCACATTATGATCCTCTCTAAAAAAACGCTGCAATGAACTTTCCTATTCTATTGTACTCGGGGTAATGCCACTCTAAAATTTGTATATGTTTTCAGTAATATTTCATAATGAAGCTCTTAAAAGTGCATTGTAAGTATGCAATTTTTAGACTTTTTCAGGTGACCATTTTACCATCTGCCCAGAGACTACAGATGAAAAATAGCCTCTATGGCTAATTTTGGTACATTTAGAGAAATATAATGTGCACTGTCCCTGTTAAATAAACCAAATAAATAAATAAAAAAGTAATGCTTTTGTTTTAACATGCATTTACTATACTATATCTCAAATTGTGCTCAGTTAAAACTTAAAAAGTCGTGGCTAGAGACCTCATTAGAAATACAAATTGCCATGAACCAATTTATTTACCTTTTTTACAACTCAACAAATATTTGGCCAAAAGTTGCCATCTGGACCCTGTAAATGGCATATTCTAAAAGGTCTGTAACTCAGTTCATAAACACTGAATAATTGTTGTCGATAAACCTGAGGATAAATGTGAAATGAATTATAAAAGCAGAATTTCTTACAAACCACTGCAGACAGCAGCTGAGTTCATCCAGAAGAGTGGAGCGTCTGTTATTTTCATTATCTCTCTTTTCTCTTTTCCCTCTCTCTGGCCATCTCCGGGCTCTGACAAGGTCCGCTGTATAGGATTAAGTGAATATACTGTATGCACTCTGTAATGTCAATATGTACAATGCATGCATCCACTTAACCTCAATATATAACAACCATATGTGCCACAATCTTCTGACCACTCAGCTTCTTTGCTTTAAATTGAAGAGCTACTGTATTGATTCAACAAACCCAAGCCTCCTTCCCCCCACTTTGAGAGTGGCCAAGTCGTGTGTCCAGCATTATGGTGCTCTAAGGATCATTTCCTTATAGTCTCAGAGGGAGAGTGGAAGGGGAGCATCTGGAAAAACAAACAGGAAACCCGGAGAGAGGAGCGTTGTGATGATATACAGCCAATAGGGAGGGTGCAGCTCCGATCAGAGGACGGGACAGCAGGGCCAGAGGGAGCACAAAGGGGAATGGGCTGCTCTTTATACGGCATGCCTCATGAAAATATAATGGGAAGAAGCCAACAGCTATAAGTGACCAGTGTACCAGCACTCTCTCACTGTGAGCAACAGAAAGTTCTCACAATTTAGCAAAACAGCAGCAGCAATACGATGAAATGTATCAGAAAAATTCTAAATACACTGTTTAAATGTATCCATTTAATGGATACCTCATCAAAAACATACCTGACAGTTGTGTTTTCATCCAGTGTTATTTGTCTACATTTCTAATGCTCAAAATGGTCTGTTCTGCCTTGTGATGGTATGAAGCGGTAGTTTTCAAGTTAACACCTACATTTTAACTTTAGTTCAGTAGAGATTGACAATAGCTGAAACTATCCAGATGATTCTGCTGGAGGTGTATGCAGTTTAAAAACTCAGTGGAGCACTTCCTGTATTACCACATGACATTACCACAAGGTGGAACACCCTAAATATGCAGGGTTTGTGTGTTAATCATGTGAATGAAACAAAACACAACCCCAGGTATGTTTATGATAAGGAAGCAACCTTATAACATAGATCTGAAAATAGGGAAATATGGCGTCTAACATAAAAGATGAAAAGATTTATATGTTATTGTTTAGCACATCCTCACTACATATAGTAAATGTCTATGTACTGAATAGGATTTTTGCAGTAGCCCGTTTAAACATAATGCTGCTCAGCACACAGTGCGGAGGGAATGCGATCAATGTGAATCATAAACAGAATACAATAAAGTAATCCATTGCCATAACACACAAATGGACATCATATTGGTTGCTCTGCTCATGGAGACAAGCGTTGCTACAGTCGGTCAAACAACTATTCAGTTACAAGTTACAACACATTTTCACACCTCCCAAAAAAAAACCCACATCCAATAATATATATGTATGTAGTGTTCATATTGTATGCATTGTATGCTTAAATATTGTGTGATTTTCTTGATTGATGCAATTTTGATCAATTCTGGAATTTTAAAAGGTTATATTTAGATTGTTAATAATATATCCACCAAAATTACTCAACACAGACCCATGCAAAAGAGCCAAGAATTAAGTAACCCAATCATTGCAGTCTGATGTTCCCACAATTGCAGCAGAACTCCCACACCAGATACAGCCACACTGTCAGGTCAAAGGCTGTGCACTGACCACAAACCACAGTCAAACACTTGTTCTGGGGAAGACCATAGTGGTCAGTGCACACATACGTTTAGGTCACTACCTTGTTTCACTCAAAAAGACCACCCACGAGCACCAGTCAAATATCTATATTTCCACGTATGTTCTACTGAGGTCATAAACACTAAACTGCACATAGTCAAAAATTCAGTATTTTTTGTCACAATATTAATAGTAGTTTAGGGTCTGTGTGTTAATTATTATTGTGTTAATTATATGTGTTATTATATTATTTATTCTAAAAAATTATATTATTTATTTTTATATGTTTTTTTTTCTTCACAGATTTGCTGAGTTGAGCTCTGGGAAATAATTAAGCCATACTTAATTATACTACCTGTGAGGTTAGACTCATTATTGTTGTTTTTTTTGTTTTTTGTTTTTTTTTTTGTCTTTTTTGTTTAGTTTGAGTTTTTGTTCTTATTGTTGTTTTAATGTAAAAAAAAAATCTGTAATATGATCATGTTAAAATAAAAATGTAAAGGTGTAGGCTCTATGTATTGAGAAAGCATGGAGGTCACAAATACTGTAAGCCTCGAGCGTATGACAGAACACAGAGGCAGTCAGACAGTGCGCGAGTGAGGGCTAGTCTCTGAAAGAGACCGCAATCAATTAGTCTAGCTCAACAATAGCCGGAAATCTCATATTGGGGTCATGCATTCTTATCAGCAAGTGAATTTTCACATGCCAGATAATGCTCTAATGATTAATGGAGTTGAATGAATAATGGTTAAGAAGACTAAGAGTGTTATTTTTACCCCATAGCAGCAGCTAACACACACACAGTTAACCCAAAAAAGTAAGGCCTACACTTGTGCATGCCCACACATGGGGAGATAAAAGGAGCCCTGTAGGATACAGTTAATCGACTTTGTCACACTTCATGAGAGGCAAGTGGACCTTTATTTCTATCCTGAAGTGACAGCCTTACTATATCAGGGCTGAAGGCAAAGAGTTGAACAATGTTGAGTGCTTGTTCAGGTAATATGATTAAGACATTTTTTTATTTAAGTTCTACTTAATTGCGTGCAAGGAGTGAAACAGTTTTTTGCATTTGATTCCATATTCAATATTAGAGTCAGCAACACACCTACAAACACGATTTAAACAAGTGATCTTAGGCACAGCTAAATCTGTGTCAAGCAGTGGGGTGATGCATTGTGGGAAATAGGTGCCGTTATGTGCACTCTCTAAGCAGGTGTTGTGTGGGTAAACTGGCACTGGTGGACATGCCACTCTAATTTCATTGACAGCTTTATGACCTTTTATGCGTCCCAGCTGCCATGTTTATGGCGGGCTGACTGAGCGTTCATGTTCAACAACATTAAACATGCATAAGCCTGACTCTGTGGGCCATTGCATGAAGACAAGAGCCCCAAGCACATCCAACACATCTCCAGGGCCAACACAGACACAACCAGAGCTGTAAAATAAGGAGCAATGACACATGGATGGATGAGATCTGGAGCCATTCAAATCATGGATGCACAAAGCTACAAATCTAAGTCATCATGGACTGTAATTTTATGAGGCTGTTTGGCTCCCCAGAGCTTCTGTATATCTGCAGTCAGGAGATGAATATCTCCTATCACCTCAAAAGACAGTATGAGAGGAGGCAAGGTGGTTGGACCTATGGCACTGGGTGGGTCTGTGCTGCTGACCCAACAGCACGCTGTGTAATTAAGAACTTTGGGAGGGATATGGCTGAAAATATTTGTTTGTCAGAAGTCGAGGATATAATTTTTTTCAGAAGAGTAAACATGAGCATGTTGGATGTGGAGGACATATGATTTATAACATTTTGTTTTAGAAAATTTGGCACAAGTTGCTGTGGCCTATAAATCAGAATTCTCACCTTTTTCTTCTGGGTTTTTTTAACTCCAATTTTCGCTATGAGTATCACTGACCCAAGATTAAAAAAAAGAGTAATAATTGACCCAATGGTCTGCCTTATCCTCTGTGTGTGATATGGCTCTCCAGAGGGATGTCATACACACACATGTTTAGAGACTTGTACGGCTGAGCACTTCCTCCACATTTAGGCTCTTCAGTTACTCTGCACCCTCTGAAGCTCACAGTGTAACAGCTACTCTAGCATTGTAACAAAAGTGTTTCATATAATGTTTTTTACTTTATACGTGAAATGCAAATGTACATATGCAAATTAGTGTGAGTGATTATTTTCATTCTCTTTTGTCCAAATTCAACTCATTTCTTTAGTTAGCTCTATTTTCACAAACTTTAGAGCATTTTGTGGTGTGTGTGTTCCCAGCAAGGACATACAAATGGGAATAAGGTGTTCTAATCAATCGTCTCATACATTAAACAGGTACCCTAAATCATGTGCTCGTATTAGAAATAAATGGAATCAAACTGAAAATGTATTGAAGTCCCTGTTCCACAAATCACCCAGGGATGCAGAAAATCAATTTTCCTGGACTGAATCCTTTTCTTCACCATAATATTCTGGGAATTTGAATGTGCTCCCTAGACATATTACATGTTGCTGTTTGTATGTTTTTTATGTTTTTATTTGATTATAAGGAAAAGAAAAATAACAAAACCAAAAGGGGCCACAGAGCTCTGTGATGGGGAAATTAATCCAAATGTAGCGGAACATGTTGCATTTTAATAAGCACACAGTCATAAACTGTAGCAGTCTCAAGAAATTTTATGATTAAATTTCATCTGCTTAATCGGCCTGGCCACAGTGTTCATAACTCAGCTGTGTGAAGACAGCTCTGGTGCAGTTTGAGTCTGTTTAGAGGAAAGGATATGAGCCTAAACTGCATTTAGTCAAAGTGAGTCTTTTTATAAATAAATGTAGTGGTTACCATGCATCATAGTTAAGAAGAACAAGTCCAATCTCTCATGTGAAGTAAATACAAACAGAGAAACTGCCAGAAGAGGCTGTCTGCAGAGCCAAAGAAAAGAGGTGGGGCAGGAGGTGGAGAGATGCTTTAAGGTGATTTATATCAAACGGTAATAAAGTGGGCGCCCCACCCCCCTCCATCCTGTTTAATATGCGAATATGCAGAGCATCCCACCGCTGACAGCTCCCCATTAATAAAAGCATGGCTGGGAGCGCAGGTAGCCATAGCTCATCTATATGAAAATACATGATGATGGTTTTACACAGAGTCATCTTTTAGAATGGAGGCATGTGCCAGAGAGGGGCTCGTCCTGACAGAGACACACATGTTCAAAAGTGTTGGCCTGTACACCTGCAGGAGAAGTGTGAAGCCACATCACTCACAACAACACTATATATCAGGTATACTCCAAAAACTGTCAAACACAACCAGGGCTCTACAGTGCGCCCATTTCACTCGCATTTGCGAGCAAATATTTCGTCGTGCGAACGAGGAAAATAAAACAGTCGCACCAGTGCGAGTGCTTCTACAGCACAATAAGGAGCTGCGCACAGACGCAACGTGACGAGTTAAACGTTCTAAATGTGTCAAACATTTGGGGCGCACTCACACTAGGACTTCAGAACCGTGCCCAAGCCAGGATCGCCCCTAAAGCGCGACACGCCCAGCGCGAGCGCAACCGAGCCGTGCCCGGGCACGACACCTCCGACCGCGCACGACCCCAACATACGAGCTCCACGTGTGCGGCGATATCACTCATACGAACAAACTCCGCTTCAAAACACACCCATGCCCCCTTAAACGAAGAGCGGCACCGCAGCAGGACCCACACCTGTCCCACACTCAGTAGATTCCCCTGTGCCGCTGGACTTCCCTCTCTAAAGCGAGAGCTTTGTCTCGGTCTTGTTTAGGACTCGAGCGCATTTGGACTCGGTCACGTCACGGACTCGATGTCTGAATACTGAGTGCATCATATTTCATTACGGCCGCTGCTGTCGCCAATAAACTTGTACCAGTGTGCGGGACCTGTGCGCTGGAGCCCGTGGACACTGCACCGCCAGCGCGCGGCTTGTCCACAGCGCCACCCTCAGCGTGCGTCACAGGGCAGGTTAAACATCTGCCCTGTGAAAAAAACTAATTTTATGTCAGTGTCCGCACAGAGCAGAGCTACGGCACAGAGCAGGCGATATGTGGGCTGAAGTTTGCAAAAGAAAATGCCAAATTAATCTGTTTGTCACAACTCCAGGAATTTGAAAATACAGGTTTAAAAATTCTACCCACTTTATTCACATCGAAGCAGTTTTGTGTAAAGTGCCAGTGGAAGTTCTCTTAAAGAAGAGGTTCTCAAACTGTGGGTAGTGTTGTGTTTTAGTTTTTGTTTTTCCTCGAGTGATGCAGAAAAGAGGAGCCACTGTCTGTGTGAATGTTCTTGTATGTTCGCTTAGGTCCAAAAAGGGGCACAGAGTGTTTCAGAGTGTCTAAATGAATATTAATCAGATAAAATGGAGATAGACTGATTAAAAACACAGTGATTGTGCAGGAAAAGTAGTCATAATTGTGTTTTTTGTATAAAATTCATTCAAATAAGTTGGTGTGCACAAGTTCTGCACTGTAATAAACGTTCAAAACTAAAACCTATTTGTGCCCCCATTTGTTTTTCTGTGCTCCTAAAATTTTTGACTTAGGGGCACATGTGCTCCTGAAAGAAAAAGTTAGTGTAGAGCCCTGAACACAACCACCATATGCTGCCATTTAGCCTCGCTAATGAATGCAGATATCCTCTATATGAACCACTGATGGGTGTTCTGGTTACACACATTTAACTGTCTTTTGACAAAAAGTTGTGCTTAGTTCAATCTCAAACATACATAGCCCTTTTGGGCCATTTCTCTACAGCACAGATTTCTGTGGCTTCAGTATCTTGGTGTTCGAGTCATTACAGGTGGGTTCCTGCATCCATGGCCACTGGCACAATATGCAGTATTACTTCTGGGATTGTTCTGCCTATTTGCATGTTCTTCCTGGTACATTGGTCACTTTGTCATTTTAACATTTACTGCATTTCAAATGAATGAGAAATGTAAATGCCAAGTATCCCTTCTGAGTAACAAGCATGAAATCAGACAAAGATTCATTTCTGTATGAAAGCGTTCTTATGAACTGTATCTACATTATGTTCGGCCCATTTTCCCAGCAGACCCCCGTTGAAGACAGAGTAAAATAGGCAACACAGGGAGACTGGAGTGTCCAGCCCCTGGAGGCCCCTGTAATACCCACTCTTATTCCATGTATTTTACATGCACAATCCTCAGAGGGCACAGGGAGGGATTCCTATACTATTTAAATACAGGATTTGGGACATCAAAGCCGGCCTGATATTAGAATAACAGAAATAATTAGGAATATGGAAGTTGCAGAAATAGCCACATTTCCATAAGATGATAATTAGTCCCAGGGCTAGCAGGGTACATAGAGACCCAATCTGTTTGGGGCTTTGTATGAATGTAACATGCAGCTCGAGTCCCAGGTAATTACACAACAATTTATTATAAAAGCTGGGTATTCTGATTGAAAATGAATTCACTGCATATGTAGCTCAATACAGCTTCACAAACCTGTGTGGAGTAGGTTAGCACACTTTCATAAATGGTTTTCGGTAAGTCAAGTGGAAAATATGCACCATTTGAAACAATACTTGGTCATGCACAAGATGACGGATAGTTCTTTGATGAGGTGCTGAGAAACTACAAAGGCTTTTTAAACAGGTGCTTAACAATTACGAGACTGGTGAAATGTTGAATGGATCAAAAAAGGGAAACCACAATTAGCATCAAGCTGAATCAAGTTGGCCACATTTTCTGCTGCCTCTTTGTTTCTGTTCTGTTTTGGTTCTGTTTACATCTGGGTGAACATTTTCTCCTGCTCCAAGCAATGTCCATCTCTTTATCACCCAGCACCAGTGTGCCAACACAGGGGTGTCCTGTCAATGAGTGCTTCAATTCAAGCTATACTCTATTTCTTTATACTTTATTTCAAGACGCTATTTTGATGATTAACTCGCCGTGAATGACATATGGCCACTGCTCTGTACTAATTTAGTTATCCAATTTTATTTTATTAATCTGTGATACACATGGAATTCGGCAGCATTGTGCTAGTGTGATGTGCAGCTAACCATAGGAGGGACCAACAACTTCTCTTTGCTGTGATAATGTTTACAGTGTCGTAAGCTCCAACTGGACATCACAATTTTTTAACATGGAATCAGCAGACTTGTTTCATTTATTAAGTTGTCTTAGATCAATATTGCAATTTAAAATGTAAATGTATAACAATGAACTAAAGCAGACACAAGCACAAGGCCTTCTTTAAGTCATCATAGAATGTAAGAATTTAAAGTCCATAAATCATTGTTCCAAAAAGGTTACAAAAAGGTTAAAGTGTAATTTAGGTCTTGCCTGTTATGAGTGACTGGATGTTACACAACAGTGACAGAGGACAGCCCCAGCAGCAGTCAGGGAGACAGTGTCCCCTGGTGTCTGCACCTCTCAGCTACTGTATGTGTCCAACACACTATCAGCACAGACATATTAGCCAGCAAACCAAATGATCACAATATAAAAGTTCAGCTTTTGAACATGTGAGAAAAATTTTTTTTTATAATTATATTATTTATTGATGTTAGTTAATGATAAATTATTAATAAATTATGTTCATGCTATCAAGTAAGAAATGCCCAATTTGCTTACACACACACTGTCTGCTTGCAAACACATCCTTACCCACATATAGAAAAAGTAAAAATAACTAATACTGAAAGAAAAAAAAATGATTGGGTCTCCCTGCACCTCCTCCTCTTTACCACAGCTGTGTGACAGAGGTTTAGGGCACTGGTCCCGTGGCTCTCTGGACTCTCTGGCCCATTGTGGACTGAGGACCAGGCCTGTCCAGGGACTCTCCAAACTGCTGACTGAACTGGATCTTTGCAGCTCATGGGTGCATGTGACATCACGTCATCCCTTGGGCCCATGTGGGATCTACTGAGCTCAAAGTCTTTGTGCATAGAGCGCACACAACTGGATCAACCTGTCCACTCACCTCTATTGTGCACTGGTCCGAACGCACTCCACTTACTGAGTCACTATCAAGTAACATGGTTTGAATGAACAAGGAAAATGAAAGATAAACTACAGAAATGAATGAATCACAAACCCACACTTTTTCAGATTTACCTATTTTAAATGCAACAATTAATCTTTTTTCTCAAGGCATTTATAAAAGGTCAATCAGAAAAAAAAAGTTTTAATGCCATTGTCAGTGAACAGTTATCTATATTTACTAATAATAGTAAGTATGGAAAACTATGATAAAATATGATGTTACACAATGTTAAATGTATAAATAAATTTTATGTGATGATGATTTAAACAGTAATTAATATCAGTATAAACAATCTTCAACCAAAAATGCCTAATATCTTGTTGGAAACTGTAATTTTGAAATTCTTATTGACACTTTGTTTTGTTGTTGCCATGGAGTTTTTTGTGACTGAAAGCCAGAGATATTTTTCCACTGCATGTTCTGTCTCTAGTCTAGTCTGACACTTGCTGTAATAAAATGAACAGATATTATCCCATTAGGTTGAGTTGGATGTAACGTTGGCACAGGTTCTCAACAGACATCCAAAGATCTTCAGAGAGGCCACTTCCCTCGCACTCAGACAGATTTCCTGACTCTCCTGACAGCAATCTTTTCCACTTGGATGGCCTATCGGTGTCCTATTCTTCTGAATGGGTTATTTCCATAATCCAGTGGGTGCCGTCGCCCAGGGTTAATAGATGAGGCCTGGTGTGTGAGATGGCAGAGCTTTGTAGCCTCTAACCAACAGTGTGCGGCCTGATGAATGACATTTGGGCTACAACCACGTCACTTGTTCCATTAGCACATCCTGTCCCAACTCCGCTGTATTGAACCATGGCTTTCAGCTATTAGCCTGATGCATGACACAGTCAATTCCAGTTACGCTTTAATAAGTGAATATTTGTCTTTGCCTGGTCTCGACAAGAATGGAACATCCATGACAAAATACATGAAGTACAGGGTTTGGCTGTTACCTCCACAGCCCTGAAAGTATGTAGTCTGCAGTGAATTATTTTGAACCTTTTGTGCAGAGGTTTTTCCTGTCAAATGTACACACCATTTTAGATGTATAAAACAAGCACAAACTATACTATACTCAAAAAAAGGAAAAATGTTTTCTTCTTTGAGAAAAAAAGATCACAAGTTGATAGGGCTACTGCACAATAACATGTTTGCAATATCGTAGGTACATGTCGTGAATAAAATGTCTATGAGGTAGATAAAAAATATAATGCAATGTTATACTATACTATACTATATTACTATAAATTTGTTATAACAAACCAGATGAAGTCCAGAATAGTAAAAGATGAACTAACTGTAGGATTTTATTCCCTACAATATACATTTACACAGATTTTTTTCCTGAAAAAAAAATATATCTGAAATTGTTAGTCTTTTTGTGTGTGTGGTGAGAGTAAGAACACGACGAGCATGGAGTGGCCCATGACAGAGCATCATTCATCGGGCTTAAGCCTCTCAGCCTCGATCGCTGCTCTAATCCATGCCTCCTCAAGACTTCCCACATGCTTCAATAGCAGCATTATACCCAGACACATTAGCACATCACCACATCATACTAAGTGCCACCTATGACATACTGTATAACTCTGTATAACTCAACTCAACAAGGTCAATGACTCTGGCTGCTTAAAAGTCTAACTGAATGCTTCGCTTGATAATAAATAAACTCCATCTATGCCAAATGACACCATTCACATTATCTAAAGCCACAATCAAATAACATAATTTAGACACTGTAGATAATATTTCTGACAAGCAAAACATCCACTAGAAATTGTAGAGGACATTGTACGTAGATGTTGGGGCGCTCTCATTAAATCCTTCTGAAATGGTTAGCCAATCAGTTTTGTCTTTATTGAGCCACGAGGGACTAGTTTGGAGTTAATTGCAGCGAATCCAATTTTTTAATTAAAATGAACATCATGACAATCTGACTGGAGAAGGGTTTGTTATTGCTCTTCCCCTCTCATTTTCTCTCCCCTGCAGGACAGCTTGAGAGAGTCCTGTTGTTTTATTTTAATTGGGACAGTCATGTAATTGGCCTACTCCATGCTGCTCACTTCAATTTAGAGCCTGCCGTGTGTGAACCACTGTGTGTTTAGGAGCAGGGAGGATGTGGAGAGGTATACTTTAGGGCAATACTCCAGGGCTGCACTATTTTAGAAAAAAACATTTAACTGAGGTTTTTTTCTGTCAAGTATTGTGAGTAGGTTTGCTATATATGTTTAAAAGTAGGATTCTGTTCAAAGTGCATTATTGCAAACAACTCCAAGATAAACATACAGGAAACCCATGAATTTCAGAACCTGTTCAGAAACAGGTACATGATTTTTCTATACAATATACAATAGAATATTGTGTTCTTTACATATTATCAAAATAACTGTAGCCTTTGCAATTTGATATTTGAAAAGTTTTGATATGATTGTGAAATATCGTGCAGCCCTATAATACCCAAAAGAGACTCTACCAACTGAGCTACTGTCATCCAGCACCTACCTGCCTATATTGGTGCTTTTACCTCACAACCGCAGGTCTTCGGTTCGATTCCAGGGTCATTGTGACACCTTTCCTCACGTGTCTTAGTGGGTTCTCTTCTGGGTGTCGTTCTCTCTCATCAACCTAAAACATACATGGTACACATTAAAATGCTCCAAATGCTGCATAAAATAAGTTTGTTTCTTTCTTAATATTTACTAATCGACTAGAAAGGTCTCATTTATGCATAGCTGGGTGAAACTCATTCACTCTTCTAAACTTTTCTTCCATATTTGATTCCTGATCTAACAATGTAAATAACTACCATTTTTGAATATAACTGTAAACACAATTACTTCTACTATCCCTGAGATGCACACGTATAACAAATAGAAGTGGGTTTGAATTTGATTGCCGGCATTTGTGATTAGGCCCTTATCCCATGTCCCCTGTAGTGAGTGCTCTTTTCCTACAAAGGTCAACATGACATGAGAAATCTGAAGCAACACACCACAGCATCAAACAATACACAAATATCTAAAATGCACAGACAAAAATACAATATTAAGTACAAAGACATGTTAATGAAGTTCTTTATTTTCCCTGTCTACAGCGTGAAGCGTGCAAACAGCCTGTGTGAACGCATGAGCTCTATATGCAAATCTCTGTTGTGTGGGAATTAGAACAAAGATGAAGTGTACTGAAATAAAGGTGTGCAAATTAAATTTGAAATAAATTCTTCTGGTGATGTACATTGCAGAGGTGGCTTGATAAATATTCATACTTTTCCTGTATTCATACTTTTAAAACATCCTAGGTTGGAGAGAGGAGACTAAAGACATACTATAAAATGCTGGTTATCAAAGTGAGGAACACTTTGATAATGTCTAGAAGATAGAACAGTGGAATACTCCATGTGACATTTATTGTCTTTGCAAAGCTCCAGATTTCATTCAGTAGCAGCCTGGCCTTCCGCTCATCTAATAATATCTTGGTAATTAGAATATGCTTTGATTATAAAGGTCACTAACTCGGCCTAATGGAATACAGTATGAAGTGTACCAAGGGAGGAGTCATCTTAAACACTGTACTCTCCACTTACATCTACTATCAACCACTACACATGCCATATGACTTTATGTTAAGTCAGTTAATATCCACAGGGAAAAGCTAGGGGGTGTGTAAGCACTGCTGTCTGCGACTCTGCACATTTTCAAAGAGATGAAAGGGTACAGATTAATGGACAATTATAAATAGTCTTAAAGATGCACTATGCAACTTGAATTGCCTCGAATGTTCCATGGTATGGCCACCAGGCCCAATTACAGGTCAAATCTGTGGAGCGGCGACACAGCTCACAGTAAGAACGTATGTTATGCGAGCTCTTTTTTAGTAATAGAACATCTGTAATTGAATAAATGCTTATTAGATGTCATACTGTAGAACATTACAGACAATGCAATAACATATTCATGGAAACAATGACCAATGGCTTAACTTTGTTCTGTCAAAAATCTAAGCTGCATGTTTTGACACAGTGGGTTAAGCAAAAGCAGAAGTAAAGTTCAATAATATGAATGAAACTCCCTCTGTTTATCTGAGAATGAAGTAAAGCTGTCAGCATTAAACATACCCACTCAGATACGCAGACTCTCCTCTTCCCTCAAGCTCGTGGGCTATTTTTGAGGCCCCCCCTTGAAAATACACTAACAAACAGTGAGGGGAGCCCCCAAGGGAGACCACTGTAAACAAGTGGGTATGATGCACCCAGTGCAATCCCATTTTTTGTGTTTGAGAGAAAATATGCTCCTTTCATCTGAGACAAACAAGTAGATAACACAGAGCCTCCACCAGTACAGCCCACGTTAATTACCACATTCATTTACCATGTTTAATCTGCACACCGACAGAAATACTACAAGTAAACAATAGGCAGAGCAGGCTTCCCTCTTGTTTTCTTTGTTTGCAGCGGTGCAACATTTAGTCAAGTATTCCATTCTTGGGAAAATTGGACTGTACAACAATGTCCTGGTTTTGCCTTCTTCAATAAGTTGATATTTCTGGCTTAATGATCTGGGTACCAACAATAAAAGAATGTATTAAAATATCTAGGTTAGGAGCATATTCTTTGTAAATGATAAGTCTATTTTTGTTTGTTTTATCTCTTGGTGTTTTGCCCATAAGCTGATCAAACATTAACGCCACTGTTCCAGTCAGCGATACCTAAGAGACCAACTTTATTTGTTCTGATTAAAAAGATAATATTTAGTGCCAGCCTGCAAAAGTTATGGGTCAATACTCAATGCATTACAACCTAAAATGCTGCAGACAATTCAATCTGGAAACTTTATATTTTTTAAGTCCCAATACAGTCACGCCAATACCCATACACGTCTGCCATGCCTGGTCACCTGAGCTTGCTCCATTTATTATCAAAGCACGCAGCACATTTGAACCTGGAGGGAAATACGATGCCTGACAGCTCATAGTGTCCAGCCAGAAGAAAAACTAGCTGAAGTTTCACAATTATTGGTGACCATGCGAAAAGGAAAATAAATAAATAAATCCCAATCTCTTCTATGTACCCAAACGCAACTCTACACCTGCGAGACAGTATGGATTGCTCTGCGGTTGCGGTCAACAAGGTAACTCAAGGTATGGCAGCGTCTGACCATGAGGTAAATATTCAAATCATCATATACAGTAAATACACTTACATGCATGCATATATTACTGGAGTACCATGGTATTTCAGAGTTGCACTCTTTCAAGATGCTAAATGCAGTGTGAGGGCAGAGTGATAAAATAAAGTCATCTATCACAGAAAACTTTTATACTGTTCAATACTATATACTTTTTCAAATGTTTTTTGTCAAACAATGTAAAATTGTTTGTTTTTTTGTTATAAATCAAATAACCTTATTTGATTTGAGGTCATGAGCAATTGTAAGAAAAAAAAAAAAACAATATTTAGCCAATTTTAGAGCAGATCACCTTAGTTTAGACCAGATTAATTTAGTAGGCTTATCTTTTGAGAAATGTGCTTACCAGTGCATGTTCGAATGTATACTACATAGTTGGGTCTGTACTTTTATATCAGCTGTGACAAGGCCATGGACAATCCCCGTCACTGAACTGAAGCTTTGATCAAGTGTCTGTTGAAGCAAAGATGAAACATGTTGAGAGCATCTGGAGGGAAGTCCCTCTTTATCTGTCACACAGACACAGGAAGGAGGAAGAGGGTCGACATTTATGACACAACATCTCAAAGCATCACTTCACCACTTCCTCACTTAAAACAACCATGTAATGAGTGGGCCACAGGTTACGCCTGTGGCAGGAGGCCATATTTTGTTTGAGTCGGTTGTTGATAATAATCTATTTTAAAGTGTCTATATAAAGAGCCTGTCGCATCAGAACTATCAGTGTTTGAATTTGGGGCTATAACAACAATTGTGTGTGGTCGTAGCTTCCCTTTTACAAATACTGCTGTTTTTCTTCCTATTATTCAGAAGTGGGGCATGTGCGTGTTAATCTGTTAAAATGTATTTGTAATTAAGCATTCCCTTAATCCACATTAAAACACCGGATATTAAAACAATTGTTGATGTTGTTCAATATGAAGAGGATGTGCAGCGTGAAGACCACATGCGTTTTGATCCCAAGTTTCCTCTCTAACCTCTCTATTAGCCTGGCAGCAGCAGCGTGCTCTCACACTGTGTCCGATTACCATAACTTACCCCCTCCTGTGCTGGTTTAGGCAGGAACAGGGGAATCTCTGACACATCTGACAACTCCACTCACAATCCAACATGCATTAGAGACGACCTCCGGCCTGCACACCTCAATACAGCACACACTTCCTGATGTTCAAGGAAAACGTGCTGCTTTTGTAGTGATGAACCAGTCTGCAGTACTCATACTCAAACATACACTGCAATAGCAGTTAAATTAGGCACATCTTTTCACAGCTGGGTTCTTGTAGGGACTTAAGGCTGAGAGCAAATGGAGAGGGGAACACAGCTAATCTGGTGCAGATTTATGAAATGAGAGGATCTTTATCATGACAGGGTTTGTGAGAGTCGTCCATTATGGAGGGAGCCTTCAAAGAGGACAGCACCGCAGAGGACACCTTGGGAGGAAAGAGAGGAGCAAGGCGAGGAACAGGATGGAACCTTGCTGAAACAGCACAACACACGCACACAATGATCACTGATCACTATCAGCCATTTGCACAGGGTCTGCACTATTACTTCCAAATAAAGGTCATTTTAACACCAGGCCAACACCACAGAGCGAGAGGGCCCATTTAAGAGGGGAGAGTCTGGGGGTAAAAAAGGGATTTTTACCAGCAGCAAAATGTATTAGAAGAAATAATGGTTAGACTTAATCTTATTGGACATGCACTAAAACCTTTCAAAATGCTAGTTAGATGGTATTTTGAAGGATATGACAATGACACCTTTTGAAATATTTGCAAAAAATGGTCATTAAAAATAAATATATGGTGAGATATGGCCAAAAGCAACCCAAATTGTTCTAAACATACTGCTAATTGGATAGTATGGAACTGTATTGACATGCAATTAAAACTAATTTCAACTGAGGCTAATTATTTTTATTTTAGCATTTTTTTAGTATAGGCAATGCACGAAATGGTAACAAGTATTGGATTTAATGATTAGAGTTGGTCTTACAGAAAAGTGAACTATTACAGGGAAAAATGAAAATGTCTGTTTCTTGGCACTTGACTTCCACTTATTGCACAAATGTGTCCCAGGAGCCCCTTTCACTACTTCTATGAAAGTTGAAAAGTTTATGTAGAACATTTGAGATCTGGCTCTTCTCTGGTCTGAGGTGAGTCTTCATTGATACAAACTTTAAATAACTTTTCAATTTTCACTCAGACGGCTATTGTGTTAATTATAGCATCTCACAAGTTTTAAAAAGAGAACATTATTAGAAGTGAGACTGAAATGAAAGGAAGCATCAATTCACATAAATCAGAGATATAGCCAAACTAAAGCATTTTCAAAAAAATCAATGCAAAAAGATTCACTAAAACTTTTAAAGTATCATTGCAGGAGAGATAGGATTTTATTACTGTTTTACTGTTAGACCCATCTCTGTTTTTGATTTGTGATCCAGTGGTCCGGCGCAATGAACAGTGAGAAAATCAGAGCTGGGGTTATTTAAAGGGAAAAGAGATGTATCTGAACCAATTATGAGCACTTTCAAAAATTAAGCAACTGAGAATGTAATGCTTTCTCTTGCTCTTTAACTTCAAAGTACAGTCATTGTGGGAATAGCCAGGATAATAGTGTCTCAGTACTATTCATGGCAGACCAATCAGACACACAGAGGGATAGACATGTGAAAGTAGATGATGGACTGTCGATATGGCTGGAGCATGAAGAGCTGTGTATATTGATAAATTATTCTCTGTGGACACGCAAACACCAGTGTATACCTATAGTACAGGTTTGCATTGAGCGCAGTATAAAGCCTCACACACAAAAGCCACATGTACAGATATGCATGTACTAGGCCTGTACACACACAGAATGGCAAAAGCATTTCCATATTTACCACTGGCACAGAAAAGGGGAAGGCATCGGGAGTAAAAACTCATAAATAAATGACAATATGCTGCTTGCCCAGGAAATAGAAGTGTAATTTTGTTTTGTATTATATTCAGCCAGCTAAAATTTAATCTCCCTTTTAATACCCTCCATTGTATAAACAGGAGAGAGGTTGCTGAAATATAAACATTAGGAATGTAACCTTATGAAAATCGATTTGGCATTGAAAAATATTATCTCAGTCCAGTTGTTTATTATTGCAACTTGAGGCCTGTAGGGACTATCAGTGAGAGAATACTTCGACTTTTATTATGTCATTTTAAAGGAAGAAAATAACTGTGAAACCAGACATTAAACGTGAGGTCTTTTTCCACACATGTATTGTCAAAGGACAGCAAAAAGCCTAATATTGAGGTAAAAGTGCATGTCACAGAGAACATTATGGAAAATGAAAGGGAAAAGGAAAACAAGATTAGAATTTGCCTATTTTTTCTTTAACAATTAAGAGCTTTTGGTACAATGTCATGGGATTTTAATATCCCTCACCAAAGGAAACTAAACATTAGTAAATGGAGAATATATAGTACGATGGCTGATTAGCACTCATATTTCACAGTGAGACGATCTTGGACTCAGTGATAAAGTTGGTTACTTCCCATGACTCCTTCAGACACCAGCAACCCAAAACATGCAAAATAGGTCAAATTCTCCAGTTAATAGAGTCCTGACCAATCCTAGCTGAAGATCTAGAGATAGGTCCCCAAGAGCTGTACTGCAGTGGCACACTACTCCCGACAGGTGGCCCCAGGCCCCAGCAGCATTGGCTCTATTGGTTCCCCAATTCTAGAGGGCGTGATTGACATTTGGATTAACCAATCAGATAGACACATGATCCGGTAAAAAAAAAACATGCTGGTTTAGGTATAAAGAAGTACAGAGATCAGACAGATTTTTGCAGAAACAACCATAGACCGTATATATGAGTGGACATAGCTATCCCGTTAGCCGCCGCGTGCCAAATAGGAAGTGTACCAGGAGGCTCTTCCAGCTCCTTCTCTCCCTTTTTCCCATTGACTTACATTGGGATCTGATCGCTCTTCTCTCTGTATCTGTTGCAGTGAGCCTCGTCATTTTGGTCTTAAAATGTTTGTACGAACCCGCTCTACATGATCCTGATGTTTTTTTTCGCTGTTTTGTCCATCAAAAAACCCTAATCATAACATAGAGCATGGCTCCAGATTCGCTCCTGTAGCCGTTAGCATCGCAAGCCTCATTTGAGTGGCGCTAAACACTATGGGTGACATCACGCTCACTTAGTCCACTTCTTTTATACGGTCTATGGAATCAACGCACCAAAGCACCAAACTGTCAGGTAAAAGAGTAGTTATACATTTTGATCTGAATGTTACTAGACTTTTGGAGTGGAGATAGAGGAGAGAGAGGAAATTTCTTCTGCATTTGAGAGACACTTGATACAAATAAGCAGCTGTGGTTGGACAGTCCCAGGTTTTCACGTTCTATGGTCTCATTCCAGACCCTTCTGGATTCAAACAGAATGTAGAAGGGACAGGCTGATCATGTGAGAAAGTTTGTATGTGTCAGTAAATGCGCTGCTGTGCGCAAGTCTAGTCACATCCAGCGCATCTGATTACAAACAAGAAGGTGCACCACCGCACCATGAGTTTGGGGCTGTTGTCAATCAGGTGATGGCCGATGCGTGCCCAGAGCCCCTAGCACAACACATGGTTGAATATGGAGGTAAAGACCGTTTGTTTACAGATTGTTTCTGCTAATTAGTTAGCTAATAATGTCTCATTTTGTCAAAACAGTTCGCCCCTGCTGTTCAGTGATACCTCTTTTGGTAACCCTCAGTCATGTTTAATGCTCCCTAATGTTTGTGGTGCTCTGCTTGTGTACTGTGAGTGGATAAGCTAGATATGTGTAATTTTTTATGGCCATTGTAATGACCAACTTAACACTTGAGCACTACTAGTACATTATTGGGGTTCATGTGAGTCTACTGGCATCCAATGAAATGCATTCTTAAAATGTATTAACAAATTGTACTGAATAAATAGAAATAACTGTCTTATCATTGTTAACTAATTACAACTACAAAATGTCATTCCTTCATCCAATCTTACCTAAAGCATGACTGATGATGGAGGTTATTAACATGGAGGAAGGAAGCTGAGAGACTGCATTGAGAATTAGTGTTTTGGTGTGTCCTTTAGCTCAATAAGGAGCCAGCTCAAGACTAGATCTGATATGATCCCCGTTATTTCATACTGTAAATGGTGGAGCCACAGAAACCAAAGAGTTGTGCCAGCAGACTAATCACAGGGGCTGGTAAACCAATCCTCCATGGACATGCACCGCAAGTATGAAAGTGGGTCTGCAGCAACCCGATTATTTATTCATTTTGTTTGATTCAGGATGATGTTCCTCTCATGTTTTTTCTCATCCTATCTGGCGAGAGAACTGGCACTATGCCCTCTGTTTAAGATATCAAAGATTTCTGGCATCTTGCTGTCTTGTGTTGGCTCGCTTGGGGAGTTTAACTAAACATGAAATGGTTAAAGCTGCAGTCGTGTAAGTTGAGAGAGAAAAGAAAAAAAAGGGAGGGTGAGGAGAGGAGACGGCCTAAGAAATGAACAGATGAAATGGGATTCTTCAGTTTGAGGCCAGTACCGTGGCTGCTGCTGCTGGAGAAAGCTGTAGCGTTTCCTGGGAAGCAAGAGCGTAGTGGTCCCAGGAGAGAGGAGGCATCACCAGAGACTTCTATCTGTGTGTTTATTTAATATGTGGATATTAGACATGGGGTATTATTTCAGGTTCACATTTCACTTATATAAAATGAAGCTTAACCAAGGAAGAACATAGAAGATGCCATAACTGTTGATTGTAACTCTAGTTGTGATTTAACCTTGATAGCAGCAAATATAGATTAGTTTCAGCACGTGTAGCATGTTGTTCTCACATTGATGGATAAATTGTTTACACAGGCAGTAGCTGCAGTGGAAATGCCAAAGAAGAAAATCATTGATCTGTATTACTGTATAACTACATGATATTTGAACCAAGCAGTGAGGAAGAAATGTTATACTATTTTATTAACTTTATAAATGAAAGGGACATACAGCTCCTTAACAGTATTGACATTGAGATAGAAGTGGCCGAAACAAAAGAATAATATGCCCTAGGAGGGAATGTGGTGTCATAGTAAGTTAGTTTTAGATAGAGATGTGTTTTTATCATTAACTGTAAAATGTGTAGTATTTTTGGTGTTGAATTAAGTGAAAATTGCCCAAAATGTAACCTTTGCTTATCTCAAAATGCAATAGTAGGTAGCAGACAGCATCTATCACAAGGAGATGTGAATCAACTACAAGTGAGCCAATGTACATCCCAGTACTGCATAATGGGCTGGGAAAACAGGAGACACTTGGGGTAACATCACTTGGTTTCTGATTTCCTGTGTAAATCGCCATAAAGCCAAAATGACTGGAGATAGATTACCTGTCAGTGCATTAAGTACAAGTCCGACCACATCTGAGGCCACAGGAGATGCCCGCTCACTTTCCCAAAGACTAAACAGGACCTTTTTCAAAACCGCACAACGCCTTCCTGTTAAAAGCTTTGAGTCATGCAAACTACTGCCAAGGTGACTACAGCCAATCCTATGTCCACTTTATATTAATGTTCATTCCCAAATACATGATTTAGTTTGGACATATTTTAAAGGCATCACGAACAGATAATGTAGTGCCTACTGAAGCACAGCTGGACACAACACAAGCCAAGGAAAGAATCAAACATAAAGGAGCAGGATGTGATCAATGGTCTCGATTGAGAACGGATGGATTTCGCATTATAACCCCACTGTTGGGTATTGGTCGAGTTAGCATCCACTCGCTAACACTCCTGCTGTCCTTTCCTGCTGAGGACGAGGGATCAATGGTGAAAGACGACCTTCACGTGGACAAGCCGGTGAGAACAGCGGAAAAGTTACATCTGAACTGGGCAGGCACTCAAGAGCGGATGGGCCCTGCTGTGCAACTACTGACTGACAGAATAACAAAGTAAATACATGTAGCCCAACAGTAGAGTGAGACATGACAATGTCATATCTGACATAGTCAAAAACAGATAAGTGTTGTTACTCATGTGGATCAGTAACATGATTCCTTAAGGTTCTGAAAGACCTTTTGAAAACTTTTCCATTTATATATATATATATATATATATATATATATATATATATATATATATATATATATATATATATATATAAAAACGCATTTCTCACCTTCCACGGTGGTTGGTCTCTCTCACCCTCATCAGCTCGGGTCCTCTACCAGAGGCCTGGGAGCTTGAGAGTTCTGCGCAGTATCTTTGCTGTTCCCAGTACTGCACTTTTCTGGACTGAGATGTCTGTTGTCCTTCCTGGGATCTGCTGCAACCACTCCTCTAGTTTTGGGGTCACGGCCCCGAGTGCTCCGATCACCACAGGCACCACCGATGCTTTCACCTTCCAGGCTCTCTCCAGCTCTTCTTTGAGCCCCTGGTATTTCTCTAGTTTCTCGTGTTCCTTTTTCCTGACATTGCCATCGCTCGGTATTGCAATGTCCACCACCACGGCTTGGTTCTCCCGCTTATCCAGAACCACGATGTCTGGTTGGTTCGCCATCACCATTCTGTCAGTCTGTATTTGGAAGTCCCACAGGATCTTGGCCCGCTCATTCTCCACAACCTTTGGAGGCGTTTCCCACCTTGATCCTGGGGTTTCCAGCCCGTACTCTGCACAGATGTTTCTGTACACTATGCCCGCTACTTGGTTATGTCGCTCCATGTACGCTTTCCCTGCCAGCATCTTACACCCTGCAGTTATGTGCTGGACTGTCTCAGGCACTTCTTTGCACAACCTACACCTTGGGTCTTGTCTGGTGTGGTAGATCTGGGCCTCTATTGCTCGGGTGCTCAAGGCCTGCTCCTGTGCAGCCAGGATGAGTGCCTCTGTGCTGTCCTTCAGACCAGCCCTCTCCAGCCATTGGTAGGATTTCTTGATATCAGCCACTTCAGTTATGTTCCGGTGGTACGCCCCATGTAGGGGTTTGTCCTGCCATGATGGTCCCTCCAGCACCTCTTCCTCTGCGCCCCACTGTCTGAGACATTCTCTGAGCACGTCATCAGTCTGGGCCTTGTCACTGATGTACTTGTGGAGCTTGGATGTTTCATCCTGGACAGTGATTCCCACACTCACTAGTCCTCGGCCTCCTTCCTTCCGGCTCGTGTACAGTCTCAGGGTGCTGGACTTGTGATGGAACCCTCCATGCATGGTCAGGAGCTTTCGTGTCTTAACATCTGTGGTCTGTATCTCCTCCTTTGGCCAACTTATGATTCCTGCTGGGTATCTGATCACTGGCAGGGCGTAGCTGTTTATTGCCTGCGCCTTGTTCTTGCCACATTGAGCTGGCTTCTTAGGACCTGCCGTACTCTTTGCAGGTATTTGGCTGTCGCTATATATATATATATACATATATATATATATATATATATATATATATATATATATATATATATATATATTTTATGGTTAACACCTGGACATTAATTTAAGGCATTTTAAGGTATTTTCCACAAAATACTGTACTGTGTAACATTCAGGCACACAGGGTCTCGGACCATTAGGGGCTACAATGGCATCCAGCATCACAGATTGCACATAATCTGCTTTCTAACTGTTGAAAGGTAGGGACAAAAAAAATATTTTTAGTTTTAGACATGAGTCTTTTTCCTAGAACTGACCATTGCCTAACTACCCTTCTGACTTCCTCTATCCATTCTGATGACACCTTCTCTCCCATGAGGTCTGCTTTTATGCTCTTCATATTAGCAATCCTAGCTCAGCTTTTCCATGTCTCCGACCCACTCCCCCCATACCATAACCGATCTATCATTACAGCAATCAACACAATGGAGCTCTCGCTGCAGCCACACTGACCCCTCCCTCCGGACAGCGCCTCCACAAAGTAAGGAAGAGTTGAACTTGCCAACACTGAATCATCACATTTATAAATTATTATAAAAGGAAGAAGGGGAAGTGAGGAGGAGCTTAATCTTATTGTAAATTTGAATATATTATATATAAGTTGCACTAGACAGTGATGAGGCAATACATTATTAACTGAAATAAATGCTGATGATCTTAAATAATGAGAAACAAATAAAATGTGTCAAATAAAAATATATTATTATTATTAATATATGCGGTATCTAAGAACATAAGGTGAAATGTGTACATTTTATTTGCAAATGAATGTAAACAGTTTTAATGCTGCTCCACTGCGGTACAGGGCGGGGGCACACACTGGCTGTCTTTACTCTCGGAGGGGACAATGTGATGCTGCCGGATCCAGTTTGCATAACACAACTCAGGTTTGGCATGTGGAAAACAGTCTTAAAGGTGGCAGCTCTTTGAATAATGAAGCACAATAAAATGATAATTCACTTGTGAGTGTCAGGGGAACTTATAATTGCCAATAAATTGCTTCTTTTTTCATAAGCTTATGACCCACATGGCACAGGGTGACTTTTGGGTCTTAAGTGATGACTGAGTTCAACAAATGACAAATTCAACAAATTCACGGTGAAGGAAGGGATTTTCACAAATTTGTATAATGGCAATTAGACTTTAGCCATTTTGTATTTAGAAAAGGAAAAAGAGTTAGTAAATTATTTAAATTCTATATGGTTGCACTGGGTTGCAGCAAAATCTTCCCATTACCTTCAATAAATGCAAAGGAGGGATTAACTGTGCATGCATTTAGTGCATTTATGGCCAAGCTGAAATAGACATGTCCACAGATTTATTTATAGGGTTTTATTTGGGGTTTTATTATGGTTGGTCTTGTTTTAAACGTAAAAGCCACACTAAACTGCATCGTTGGACAGGCGAGTTCCACCTCACAGAAACCATTAGCAGCTGAATTTATGCATTTAATACATAAGAGTAGAAAATGAATTTTAAAAGGGGGGAGCTCTATGAGGGAACACATTACTTTCTTGTGTCTATGCAATTCTGGTTGAACATTTGGCAACCTCGTCAGTGAATGAAAGAATTATTTCAATTATTGCTGAGCGTTAAATGATATTTGGTAGAGAGAGCAGTGACAGGTCTGCGTAGCAGGAGACTTCCCTGCCTCTGGCTCCTCTGTCAGTTTTAATGAAGGAGCCGTTTTATGTGGCAGGCTGTGAGAGGAAGACAGAGAGATGATTTTGTTCACCTATCCTCAAAATGTGTCATAATGACTGGGATTTCCTTGTAAAATAATATCTTTTTAAAGGTCATTTTGCATGAAATCTAACTGCCCAGAAACCAAAGGATGACTTGAAATATATTATCAAAAGTGGATTTCCTACAGCTCAACTTACTTACAGCATGTCATTTCATTAATACCCTCAGTGTCTGGCTGTGCGCTGGTTGGCCACAGGGTTGAGCGCTCCGACCGGCTCTCCCAGTTATTCCCTTAACAAACATTAGAGAATGTCATGTGTAAAAATATATGGCTTTTATACCTGCTAAGAAAAACACCTGGGGGCAGGTATATCCTCCTTATGCTCACATTAGCTCCCTGCTAGACGCCCTGTCCTTCCACTCATAATGCCCTCTATAAATACAGAGAATAAAAGACACAGCTTTCACCATTGTAATGCTATGCCATCCATACAGATATCAAATGGAAGATCCCTGCAGCATTTTACCAAATTAAATACCACCTTCATTAGCAAGCCGGCACCTACTGGAAGCATGCAAAATAGCCCCAGCCCCAAGGACACGGCACTAAATGGGCTGGCAGAGCTTAAAATAAAAAGGCACTGCACCACAAAGACTACAGGCTTCATTTGTATGTTCCTAATGTGCCACGCTGCCTTCACTGTACATGGCCCGCTGCTCCCAACACATGGTGAGTAATTGCCAACACTCGACCTCCATACTGCACTTAATCAACATGCTAACGCCACAGGAATAAATTCTGTCCCATAGTCTACAGTCATGATAACTCATATATTGGTCAACAGCAATGGGTGTTGTGTGATTCAGAGCCAAGGTCACATGGTGTTAACTGAAAGAAATGCCAAACAAGGCAGAGGATGATTATAACACTAATAATGGCCATTTTCCCCTAATTGTGATTCCTCATAGAACCACACAACACTTATCATGGTGAATGGTGAACTTCATTATATATCCGACCTTTTACAACCTGAATTCCACTATAATATTTGTATTAATGTGAAAGTGCAAAAAAACAGTCTGAAGTACATTTTCAAGGTTTAAGCAGTGTGTTCATCATTGCTCCACTGGATCATTTGTCACCATACTCACCTTTGACCCACAACCAAATGGTGATAAAAGCTCCCTTCATTGCATTGGACAATAAAAGCAATAGGCAGTTCCTGAGTCAAGCGGCACAGTAAACACACATAAATAAAGAAGAGTGGGAATCAATGGAGGAGAGGCATGGGACTGCATCCTACAAGTACTGCACATCTCCGTCACCATACAATCTTTGGATGGGATTTTGAAATATATACACTGATGGATGCAAAATATTGTTTTCATGACAGTTGTCAAGTTCCCTTAGTTATTACAATAAGTTCATGCAAAGATAATGAAATAGTTATATTCAGTATTGCAAATAATAGTGCATGAATGAGATTGTGTTATATCATAGTTTGTTTCTACTTTATTTTATTCTATTTAATTTGTTGCAGGTTAAGTGTTTGTCTACATTTCGCTCCAAGTACCGAAGCAATTTCCTAATGTTGTGAACCTGTTCACCAATATGACAATAAAAACCTTTCTGATTTTTCTGAGATGAAGCAAGTCTACATGAAATTTTCATGGAATCTATACATGCGTTTTTGTGAATTGATTACATTTAAGTCATTTATGTACATTTAAAAATACCCAAAAGTGAAATAAAGAACCTAGAAGCAGTCTTAAATGAAATAAATTGGGTTGAACACCTTTCAATTGACAATTTAGATGAAAATTGCAAAATATTCACTAACACAATTCAAGATTTAATATAGAAATTTCAGAAAAAGGTAAGTCAGACCTCAGAAAAAACATCTACCTTGGTTGAATGAAGAAATCTGGACATTGATGAAATGACGTGACCATGCACTTAAGGTTTCACTGAAAACTAAAACAACTACAGATAGACAACTTTTTTGCTCACTTAGAAACAAAGTCTCTGCAGAAATTAGATATGCTAAAGCAATTTTTTTCATTAACACTATAAAAAATGCCAAATGTAATATGAAAGAGGTGTGGACGCACATTAGAAAATTGACTGGACACTTCCCTTCAAATAACATTAGAGAAATAAAAGTTAACAATGAATTGTCTAATGATCCGTTAAAAATGGCTAACGCCTTCAATACATATTTTATAGATTCTGTTAAAAACTTGACACAGCAGACATCAATTCCTGCAGAATCTGGTTTTGCCATAATGCCTGCTGTTATTAATGAACCAGCCTTTGAACTTAGTCCTGTATCGCTTTCACAAATTGAGAGAGTCAGTGGCCTAAAAAATTCTAAAGCTAAAGATGCTTTTGGATTGAGCACAATGTTTATAAAAAATCATAAACAATCACTTCTCTTGCCCATCACTTGTATTATAAATTAATTGATAAATACAAATACATTTACAAATTTTTGGAAGATATCTGCAATTTCACCAATATTTAAATCTGGAGACCCAAAAGAAACCAGCAACTACAGACCCAAGCATCTTGTCAGCAGTATCTAAAATACTGGAAAAGTGTGAAGCAGGGCAACTCACAAGACATCTAAACAACAGTCCTTTCAATCTTCATCAAACACAATTTGGATTCAGAAAGCATTATTCTACAGAAACAGCTGTATGCTTTTATTAGAAAAATTATCTTGTTTCAACCTCTCTCCAAACACTGTGCACTGGGAATCATACCTCACACAAAGAAATCAATTCGTTAGAGTAACAAATGCTTCATCTTTGATTTGCGAAAATCAGTTAGGGCTACCTCAAGGCTCAGCTTTATCACCATTATTATTTTGTCTTTATATAAATGACTTTCCAGATAGCTGTCCACCGAATGTGCAGTGTCAGTTATATGCAGATGACGCAGTTATCTATGTACATGCAAAAAACAAAGCTCAAGCTGCTCAAGAATTAACATCTGCTACGAGTAAAGTTTCTGAATGGATGCAAAGGTCACATCTGATCCTAAATGTATCAAAAACGGTTAGCATGTTTTTTTTTCTAAAAGTATCATTAGTGAAGATAATCCTCCAATATTGATTAACAAAACAATAATTCGAACAGTTAATGAATTTAAGTACCTTGGAGTCACCATTGACTCCAAACTCAACTTTAAACAACATATTAACAAGGTTGTTAACAAAATGAAATTCAATTTGTATAATTTTAAGCACATAAGAGACAACCTAACAACAGAAACAGCTAATCTATACTTTAATTCAATGATTGTCCCGCATAAGACAGACTGTATGACAAGCTGGGCGTCAGCATGCAAGACTACTCTGAAACCTATTGAAACCATATATAAACAAGCGTTAAAAATTCTTGATAGAAAACCAAAGACTCACCCTCATTGTTTAATTCTGAAAAAATACAACATATTAAGTCGCGACAATATGATCAAACTCGCAGACTGCACCCTTGTTTACAAAATTCTACACTGGACTGGCTCCCCCCTCACTCCAGGAATTTGTCAAAAAAAAAATCATAATAGACCTACAAGAGCAAGTTCCAGAGGTGACTGTGTAATTCCATCTAGAAAAAGCACCTTTGGACAAGCAGTATTCTCTTTTCGAGCCTCTCAAACCTGGAACACTATTCCGGCAACAGTACGAGAGCTGCACACACTTGGCTCTTTTTCTCAACAACTCAAGTCATGGCTGTTGGAAAACCAAAACTGTCCACATTAGACACAAACTGATTTGTGCACGAACAATCTCTGCCTGCTATAAGTCGAGATGTTTAAAGCACATGGAACTACACTTTTCTGTGACTGCAGTCGTATTGGGGTTGAATGAGTGCAGATGAAGTATTTTTGAAAGGGTAAATTCTGTTCAGCACTGCGTGATGGTATGTAGACATGATATTGCGAATTTATATGAATTGGATGAAATGAAATTGTTAGTACTTTTAACTTTGATATGGTAAATTCTGCTCTGTAGCATCTATAGTATCTGCAGTAGTATGAATTGGCTGATGAATTAATTAATTAATTAATATGAACATTTATATTTTAATATGGTAAATTATCATCTGCAATGTTTGATGGTATGGACATGATGACATGATGACATGATGGAGTGAATGTACGTGGCTGAAATGGAATAGTTAGCACTTCTGTTGTTTTAGCATTGTAAATTCTGCTATGAAGTATGTGTGATGGTATTTGGATATGCGAAATGAAACCTCATGAATTGGTCTGTGAACGGAGAAGCACTTTAACTTTAATGTGGTAAATTATAATCTGTAGTGTGTGATGCAGTGTGGATATGAATGAAAGTGAATTATATGAATTGGTCGAGATAATGAAATGATTGGCACCTTATATTATATATTGTAACTTTGTTGTTAATGTGGTTGCATCCACTTTGTGGTGAGTGCAGCATGTGGTTATGATTGAATGAGTGTATGAATTGCCTAATATTAGTTTTCTTTGTATGTGGTAAATTGTGCGTGTTTTTTTATAATGTTTTTATGAACTGCGGGGGTCGTGTGGCTGGTTCACACCAGCAGGGACTGAGGATGGAAATTAGCTTTGGCTATAATCCTGCGTATTTACGGATATATGTGATTTTTCCATATATTCCTGTTTTGATATGCATTGTCCCTTCAATAAATAAATAAATAAAATTTAAAAAATTCACTTAAACCGTCTTATAATCGTCGAATGTTAAAGAGTGTTAAAGTGACATACAATATGCAGATCTTATTTTCAAGATTCTGTTTTATCTAGATAAGAATATAAAATGATTTGTTTGACCTTTAAATAAGGTTTATTGCATTAGAAGCACACCATCCAGGGACAAGTTATGTCCTTTTCTAAATAATTTGACTCCTCTGGAACATCTTAACAACTTGTGACAGAAAATAAAAACAGCGGAGCTTGACCTTCCTCTTCTATCATCTTCTCTTTCCCCTTAGCTCCCTGCATCCAGCCCATAACGGATTAGCTCAGAGGAAGACCCATTTCCTCCTCGAGGCTGCTAAAATATTAATCAAAACACAGAGGAGTGTGCAGCGGCTCCCAGGATGCATGTCTTCTAATGGTAATACATGGGGAAGGCTGGGCCGGAGGAGTGCTGCCTGTAATAGTGTAGTGGAGGGGGAGGAGAAGGGGAGGGCCAAAGGTGACAGCGGGCTTTCACATGGGACAAAGAGAATGAGAGAGTGGGCCAGATAAGAGAGAAGACATTAGGTGTGTGAAGCATTGACAAAACATTGATACACAGAGCTCCATGGGATTCTGTGAGGAAGAATCATTTTTGACTGTTTGTTGTCCAACTTCAATGTGAATTATTGATAATGTGCTATATGAATTCAGATTTTGTTGTAGTTTCCTTCAGTTTAATCTTGTTATTGGATGCATACAACTTAAAATATTACACAAAATTGATTCTTGTGATCTTTTAGCCATGCTATAATGTTGTTATCTCAGCAAAAACATACCTGGAGTTGTGTTTTGTTTCATTTTCACGTTTGAGTAATCCAGTATTATTAGCCTTCATCTGGAAAACTAAAAATACATAGTTCTCAAGTTAACAGCTAACGTTTACCTTTTGTTCAGTACACATTGGCAACACATGGCTGACATTATCTAAATCAGTCTAGTAAAGGCATATGGCGCTTAAAAAAACGGCAGAGCACTTTCTGTATTACAGCACAAGGTGTGAGTGTTTTCAATTTGAGAAAAGAGTTCAGACTATGTTTGTGAAACAATATTATAACATAGATCAGAAAATAGCGTAAAGTGGGCCCTTTACCTCAATGTGCCACTACGCCTTAAACTGATTTTAAGTAATCACAATTTATAATATTTTGCAATACATTTTTCCCATTGCTGCCCTATAAAAACAGCCAAACCAGATGTAAATCCCACTAGTTTCAGTTAAAAGACTCTAAAACATGGTGGCAGCAGGTTTGTCTATTGGTCCATTTCTGAGGATGTCTTTGGCACTGAGCCCTGGTGACTGGAGGGAAGAAAGAAAGATTGGAGTTTCCATGTTTGTGACACGCTAATCATGTACCTAAGCTTTGTCATAGAGTGCAGGGTTATTTCAGCTAATTTTCCATGGTTGGTGGCTACAGTTGTGTTGTTATAGGCGACTCAACCTGACAGTCAAGGAAATACAGTAAGCGGGCTGAAAAGTGTGAAATTAAGGAACGCATCTACAAAGCTCGCCTCTAAAACAGTGCTGTGACAGTTTTGAGAATGCAAATGTTTAGAATACAAACTGAAACTATAGGTATTCTCACGGGTCATCTTCGACTAACCTGGAGACAGCTGGTAGTGTCTTGCAGTCCTAGGTAATTAGGGAGATGTGTAAACCCAGTGGTTGTGACACAGGCTGGATCCTTGTCCCCCACAAAGCTCCTGGGAGAAGGGCCATTTTGTGAGAGGTGACACTCATTGATGACCTCTGTGTGGTTGGCCATGTCGATAATGAGATGCATCTGGGAGCTTCATTGTATTCAAATGAGCCTGTATGCGTGACAATGTTGTTGGAGGAATACTTGTCCCTGCATTGCCTTATTTAATATAATAAATACTGTCACAGGAGGAAGAAGTTGACAGAAAATAGCTGCATGACATTGGTAGAAAATGTACTAAAAGCCAAAACTGAAGGGGTTAAACAGGTCCATGCCAGTCCGAGCCTTTTGTCTATTGTCTTGTGGTTCTTAATGTAAACCGATAAAGCTGGCTAACCTTGTAGGCCCAATCAATGCTTATTTAAAATACCATTGATTAACAGTTCTGATTATTGATTATGTCATCCTATTCAAGATATGCCAATGTCTCGGATAAGAGGTTACCCTCCAGCAGATAGGTCTGTCCAGTCTGCCTCCGGATACACACAGTCACAATGGGCCCACCGAAGGCTAATGTCTTCCTCTGTATGCAAAGATGAAAGACTGTACTGCTGTGTTTTGACACAAGGTAATGTCTGACCACCTGAGATGTTGGAATCAACTTAACATCTGTTAATGCTCAATGCCCATTGGCCATTTTCAGGTCCCTTACCGGCTTAAGTGTTCTTGAGCTGGTAATGAGGATGCAAAGAGCCAAGGGAGGGAATGTATGGATACATAAACATGACCTGTCTGTGTTCTCAGATATGAGGTAAATTAAGTTCAAATCAAATAGAAATTTCACATAAAACAACTGCAATAGTGATTTAGTCTTGATTACAAAAACATTGAACATGATGGCCGATGAGAGCCTTATTTGGGTTGCTATAAGTTACACCGAGCAAAGGCTATATACCATTCATTTAACTTTGTTACACAGCAAATAAACAGGTCTATAGTTCAACTGACTGGAAATTGTGTGCTACCAGTGGCCTAGGGCCAGGCAAACCTACACACATATATCAGTGTACGCAGACACTGGGGGCTAGGTGTTAAGTGTCTTGCCCAAAGACACAATGAGAGCATTTGTCTGTGGGAGCTGGAATCGCACCAGTCAGTGGGTCTGACCACTCTACTAATAATGTTTATGTCGAGAGCAGGATTTAAGCTGCCAAAGTTCAGATCGGTGGACAAACGCTCTATCAACTGAGCTACTGTCACGGATTCAAAGAAAGCAACAATTCTTACCCTTATCACCGGGCAGCAACCCAGCACAGCAAACCTTTTGGACTGTATTTTACATTGGACATAATAATTACAGTCATAGCACACAAATGAGACAATCAGATATATATGTAGCACATTTAAAATCAATGAGCCCATCCTGCTACATACTATTTGAGCATAATAAACGCACTGAAGCTTGTAGGGTCATTGTCCAGTGGTGTAATAGCTGCTGATCAAAACATTTACAGTAGAGCCGTTATTAAAGAGAGAGTGAGTCAATCTCAGCTGTCAATACCACAGTGACCATGACTTACAACGGCCACCAGCCCACCAAGCTGCATCATTCATTTTTTATGAACTGCTTGAGATTTAAACACATCACAAAACTGAATAATAACTAGTGGTAGATAAGTTTTAAGATAAGTGAAGCCTGAATGTTCGTAATGACCTCTGCAGTGAAATAAATGTTGCATGAAGGCTTGCTCATCAGAGGTGGTCTGGAGTCCATGCAGGCACTGGCATTTTGGGGGGTATGATGGTGGCCCTGTTGTCTTATTGTTAGGTCAGCAGTGCTAGGCTAGCCCCTGTCAGCCCGCCAGTGTTGAGCTGTGCACTTTGCATAAGGGGGCTCTTCCGTAATGAGCCTCTATGTATGGGTATCATGTGAGATATCTGAGCTAGCGCTTACTGTTCCACGGCCAAGGTCAAAGCTCGCCCACCCCTTCACTGACTCCCCGATCCTATCCATCACCTGAGAACACAGACCGCAGCAGGGCTCACGTTCCAACCCCTCTGGACATCCTCACACCAATTTGGAAGGACTGTTGTTGTATGGCATCACCAGTTTATAAAAATGTCTATCAGTCGGAAAACGGACAAGCTGCAACAAACTTGAACATCTGATTTAAGAGTTTCAAAAGACGTTTTTGAAATTTGAGCACAAAACCCTCTTATCTCACAAAGAAAAATCTGCCTAAACTTATCATATGTATCTTTAGGCTTTATTTTACAATAGTTATTTTATTATAGGCTATATATAGTGGTTATTAAACTTATGAGTCCAAACGGTTCTTTTATTAGTCATTTCAGTCACTTTTTGTTAATGGTTTAACTACACTATTTACAGTTTTAATAAAGCATGAAGAAAGACTTTATTCATAATGAACAAGTAATTTATCAAAAATGATTCAGGTTTAGTAACTACTTACCCTACTTACCCCAATAAAATGGGGTAAGGTTAGGAGTTAGGGTATTAATTAAATAATTACTATGCCTGAAATCTCTTAATAAATTTAACTGTTTATCATAAATTAAGTCTTTCTTCATGCTTCATAAGGACTAATTAATATGTAGTTTTTATAAAGTGATACATTTTCTAAAACAAAGATGTCTATGAAAAGTATTATTAGTCATTCATACTTTTCATATTTGTATGCCAATATTTTCTTTTTTCTTTATTATTACTATTCTTACTAGATAAAAGCCGATAGCTTGCCATCTAACATAATAGCAAGGTTTGAAAGGTTTGACTTTATACACGTTTGATGCTTTGTTTGTTTGAATTTGACAATGTGCTATCAACATGTCAGCAGTAAATAGTCTAAGTGGCTTCATATGAGTGTGGCTTAAGTGTATGGGGCCCATGCAGGAAAAATCTGCCCATCACAAAGTGTACAGCTGCTACACTCCAATCAATAAAATGTGCTTTCCTGGATTACGTATCAATTGCATAAACTCAGGGGGTAGAGAGTGGGCCTAAAGAACATATATTATGTCTTATTTACATGTATATGCTTTACGAGGCTTTTCTCACAAGTAGGTGAGGTTTAGAAGTGTTCTAAAATGCATGTAGATAACTGTTTAGGTCAGAGGGTGTGGAAATATAACATACATGTTCATACAAAATATAGATATATAAAATATATATAAATGAATATAAAAAGTATTTATTAAAAGAAATTAACTTAATATAAACACTTAAAATTCTGTTTTCGGTTCCATCAAGGTTTTTTTTTTTTTTTTTTAATTCAACTCAATCTTTCCCATTGTCATTTTAGGGGTCAAAGGGCAGAAGAGAGAAGAGTGTTTCTGTACATTTTTGTGTTTGCCTATTTTATCCATACATTTCAGTGTCTCTATTGATCTTTGCTTATATACGGGAGAGTCCAGGGTTCCCAGTGTCCTCCCACACAATACACATGCATGGACAGGTGTCTGCTGTCTCCATGGCACTGCAGATGAGGGACAGGAGCTGCATTTTAGAGCTGCACAGAGGCCTGGGACATCTCACCAGTGAGAACATGGATGGATAAAAAGAGAAATGCAGGACGAGAGATAGATTTCCTGCCATCAGTGATCTATGGCCAATCACCTGTCTATCCTCAGATATGCCCGTAATGGCTATTGGCCCAAGATTTAAATCCTTTCTTTTGTGCATTCTCCTAAATCAATACATTGGCATCCATTTGACTGAAAGAGTGCACTGTGCTAAATGTAGTGACACAAACAGTCTTAGATGTTCATTATTCTGCGGATTATAATGTATAAAATATATCTTTCTACAATATTTCATTTTTGATCATAATTAGTGTGCCCTTTTCCCAACTTTTCATGTGATCTTAAATGATCAATATATATTAAGCAATATGAATGATTGGGCATGCAAACATGAGGATGCACTGTCCTTTACAAAGGGCACCAGGATTAGAAATAATTAGGAAAAAATACAATAAAAACGTGGTAAAATGAATTTCTGAATATATCCTAGATTTATTGTGGGTGTTTTTTTGTTTTTTTTTGTTTGTTTTTATGAGGTGCCTTCATTATCAGATTATGTCATTTTTAACATGTTGGTACAAAAGGTGCAAATCTTTCTGAATCTGTAAAACATGCACATTTAAAACTACATATTTCATTTATTTATTTATACCTTTACAGACAGATTTTGTTTTAAGATCCTATAATCTAGTTTTTAAAATAACAGTTATAACAATTTCAGATTTTGAAAATCTTGAATAAATTTTTTGCCGGAGTAAAATGAAAAGCCAGATTTCAGTATGTTTGACTGACAAATTATTGATTTACTATTTAGGTAGGTTTTGGAGTTAAAAAAACACAACACAGTTGGTCTTGAAGGTATACCTAAACTTATAAGGTAATGCCTTGAGCTTATTAATATAAACAAATAATTTCTTAAATTGGGCAAATCAGGAGGAAAGAGCGCAACAAAGAGAGTACTGTGAGCAGACAAAGAATGGGGACACTTAGTTAAACAACAATGCCCTCTGTTGGTGACAGGCTGCACATGTCCTTCCTCCACAAAGAGCTCCACGCAGCGCTGAGGCCGACTGATGTGTTTTCCCGCACACTCAGCACAAATCTCACATTGAAGTGCAATCACCTCGAACCTCAAAGACTGTCCTTATTAACCTCTTAACTGCCACACAATGCTATATTATTCATTTACTAATGCTATTTAACAAGAGCAGCCATCGGTGCCATAATCAGGGGACCCTTATTAGGACTTCAGACTTATTAATTAAACCAATGAGGGAACCACAGTAGGTGAGTGCAGCCAGCATGCCTCCAGCGCTGGGCCAGACTGCAGAGGTAAAAGCCTTGTCTGTGTGTCTGCATACATGTGTATGTGTGTTTGAATACTTGTGTATGTGTGTGTGAACAGAGATGGTTTGGTGGAGTTCTTGACAGCAGTGTGCTAGAGTCTAGCACATCTCCCTGTTGCTCTCTCTACTGAACCGGAACAGTGGTGTAGACAAACAGGGGCGTCCCGGAGAGTGCGCCCAGCCTAACACACAGGTTTAATATGACAGCTAACACTTCTCTGGTTCTGGGTGAAGGAAAATGTCCTGGCTCGTGCATTTGCGCTGCCATCACGCCAGATTAAACATGCATTTTACACAGGGTTGGCCACAGAACAGAGGGTTTGAAGGAGTTGATGCCCGTATGAGCTACTGGAAAGTGTGACTAAAAAAATAGTATTCAGTGGTTGGTAAATAAAAGTACTGTGGACAGAATAAGCACATACCACTTATTTTTTTATATTTTAAAAGAGAGGATGGATACAAAAGGATAAATCATATTAAACTCTTTGATAGACTTTTAGAATGCAAAAATACTTCTCATCTTAAAATGTCAGCTAAATTCTATAACTTCTGATAGTAAAAGCAAAACTAAAAAGAGGCCATGTGGAGCCTGGATTCAAAACAGACTCAGTCACCCGTCATCGCTCTGTGCAAGAGTCATATGTTTTATAGAGGATACATCGTATGTTACATACTTCAGAAAATATACTTCAGTTTGTAGGGAAGGGACACTGAATATTCTCTGTATTTTCTAATGAAACTAAAGATTTCTCAATGAACACTGCACACCATCACAGCAGCTCCAGGTTGTGTTATTCTGACAAATGCACTGAGCTACTAACCTGAGTAAGCTACAAATTTCCTTCACACTCAATTAAAAGGTCTGCTTTGATTCAGAACTGTCCAGATCAAAGATTTGGGCTTAAATGCCCATGTGCTACTTTCTGCCACAGAGGGGATAAAATTGTGGTTTTATGATTACATCTATTTTTTAAAATTCATATACAAATCAGTCTATGTTCCCTCCAGTCTCACTTGTGAAAGTAGCACATGGGCATTTAAGCGCTCTCTCCGCTGGTTTTGCAGTTCAGAAGAAAAAAGAATACAAAAAGAAAATGTGTTTTACATTTGTCCATGAATTAGGGTGGGTAAACAAAAGTTAATATCTAGTATTTTTGGGAAATCATTCTAACAGTAATAGTGAGATCCATCATATATATGTCTTGGCTGGGGTCAAAGTAACACATTTTTGAAGGACTACGAAATGAAAAGAAATGGCATCTTACACCATTTTATGTTAAAGACAGTAAATGCTTGAAGTTTTTATTAACAGGATTTTGATACTTCTGATCATTTTTATAAATAAGCATGTCATCAAAACAACAACTTCAATTATCTCTTGTACACAAACCATCACCCATCTCTACCCCAAAGTGAGATCAAATTAATCGAAAAAATAAAAGATTAAAAAGCAGATAACTGTTGTAGAGAGAGACAAGTTAATGCAAACTATAATATTATATAAATAATGTTCTTTCAACAACAAATGCAATACAACTTCACATTGTGGCCTAATCTTTTAGCTGAACCCTGTCTTTCACCTCTTAATCTTACAGTTGGGCTTCAACTGTACCAACTTTGATTGTGTGTTTGGCCCACCAGGGTGTAGGGACCAGCAGTGCCCAAGTGAGGGATTGTGGGTACTCAAGAGAGGAGGATTACGGGCTGCTAACAGCTTTTATGAGAAAGAAAAACATGAGTGAGTGTGGCGTCGGAGCCCTGGTGAACAACAGAGTCTCCCCCGGAAGCCTGCTCCACTTTGATGTGCTGTGGGCTCCCAGGCCACACAAAGAGGACCAGTACAATTACTTATCTGTGTGCGGGACGGGCTACACAGGAGATGGGCGCACGTGAGAGGAGCATACACGCTACTTCTGGTCTGTAAGATAGGGCTGCACAAGTTAAACTATGATTTTGATTCTTGTGTAGCCTTATTTTAAGCCTTATTAACAGCATTCAATCTTTACTTGTCTTCTGGTGATTCAAACAAAGAAGTAAATTTGGAGAATAATGGCATGTTAATCTGAAAACATTTCCTGTCAGCCCTTGCACCCTCTCCCGTGATGTAAGCGCACATATTAATGCAGGGCAGCCAGCTGTGAAAACTGCTTCATTAGTAGTAATCACTTCTAATGAAACATGTTTCCACTATTTGCCTCCATTAGAGATGCCTTATTTGTCTTTTTCTATCAACCAACTGCTGGCTCTGGGTGCCAGGTGGGCCACAAGTAATAACAAACAGAGCTGGGGTAAACTAAAATCTTCCTCAGATTGCATAGTGCCTTTTTTCCAGACAACTAGGGTCTGTACATTTCCAACTAAAAGTTCTTTTTGTCAGACCAGTATTGTTTAAACAGACCTTGACATACCTTGAAAACACGATATGTAAAGTAATGTGGTTGTGGCAGTAAATAAAGCCGTTTAATGAGTCACTTGCAGGCAAATCTGATTTTATAATATGTTTTCAAACTTCAGCGACAACGGTAACGGGTGGAAAATGCAAAACATTTTGCCATGTTCATGTCCATATTGTTTAGACAGCAACGACATTTTGGGGGGTTGAAAACACAAAAATCTGAAAATGCCCTCCAGAATGGAAATCTTAAAAACACTTTACCCTGTTGTTGCTGTGTAAATGGTTGAAAACGGAAAACTGCGTTTTCATGGGCCGTGGCATAGAGATTACATCATGAGCATGAGTCAGTTCAGGAAAAAAACATGGCAGAGCTTCAACTTGCCCTAACAGCTGCAAATGCCACAGACTCGTGTCAGAAAGTGACTACACTGACCACACATTCAGAGTCATTCAGAGCTTTATTTCTTTTTTATTATTATTATTGAGTCATTCAGATTTATTACACTTCGTCATGGTGTTTTGAACAGACGCGCTGGAGAAGGGGAAGTAGAGAAGCAGAAAGGTTATATGCAGGCATTTGGTGTTGGTGGTGCTGCCACCTACACACTGGGCGTACATACTACATCACCAAAGTGTAAGTTTTGCGTCTCCATGTGCATGCAGAATTCCCCACCAAAAACTCTCATGTAAACGCGGAATAAGAGTGAGAATAAAAGAGCACTTTTGCGTTTTTTCTTCAGACCGTTTCCGTGTAAATGTAGCCCAAGATACTATCAGATCAGTTGCAGTGTATGTATTACCAGCAGAAACTCAGCTGAGTAGCTTAAAAGAAATTGTCCAAGCAAAGATAATTTAGCACATTAATTTTATGATAATTTTATTTTCTTTTGGTCCCATCTCTTTTATTATCCTCTATTCTGGGCTGGTTCTCACGATCATGCCCTGCAGCCACTAAGTATATGCACCATGAACACATTTAATTTTGCCTGTTAGTCCACAGCGCGGCCAGAGGTGAGCTTTAATAAGGATCAATGGCACTTTATCTGGGACAGGGCCCACTACTGTGAATGCAAATCACAACAGCAGCAATGGATTCAATTAAAAAGAGAACCTCCAACCACTAGCACTGGAAATTCAATTAAAGGATTTATGCAAAGGTCCGCTGGCTTTTTTGTGTCGCAGTTTCTGTTTATGCATCAAGCTTTTCATATCAAGAATCAATACGTAATCTGAAGTGGGCCTTCTCATATGCATTTTGGATACCATTCAAGAACAGAAATCTCCATAGAAGGAAGTGTGAACACCAATAGCTACCACTGATGGTAGGGAGAAACCACATGCTCACAACCACACATGAAGTTTACTTTGTGTATTGACAGGGGTCCACTTTTTACCATAGAGGTGCTTATAAAACCACTTACAAGATCTCCCATCTCAAAGATGCTAAGAGGTGGAGTGTGCCCTAATGAAATGGGATCTCAATAGACAATAATCCTTGTAACAAGATTGAGCGGGGACACCCATGTCAATATTAGCAAATGGGATTGCTGGCGTTCCACATGCACATGCTAACTGAGTGAGATGCTCTCAGAGCTAACCCCTCTCTCCGAGTAGGGCTCTCAGGTTTTAGTGCAACACAGAGCTCAGGGCTGTGGGTGGAGACCCATAACATTTTCCCACACCTACACAATTAAAAGATATAAGCCCCCTTCAAGTTCCTCAGAAGTTTTTGATTAATCTGCAACAGATGCGCCAAGACGGCTTGTTCCAAGATAGAGGTTTAAAAGGGGGATGCTGTGTCGACAGAAAGGAGGTGCATAAAAGTAAAGCTGTACAATAAATATCTGGTGAGTTAATGAAGAAAGGCAGAGGGCTCGGCTGCTACTTGGCATCCCGAGTGGAAGTGCCACAGTGGCAGGCTCGCTGGCACATCATAGCTTCTATACTGAACCATTTTCTCTTCCTATAGCAACAGTTTCTTTAGGATGGATTCAATTTAATTATGGGGAAATGCATGGAAACACAGTAGCTAATTTAATTCATTTTAAAAATGATATTACTTTCAGTTCATTTGACAAAACTTCAATATAATTTTTAATTAAAATATTCAAACTATTATTATTATTATTATTATTATTATTATTATTATTATTATTATTATTATTATTATTATAGAAAGGTATTATAATAACTTAATATAATAACTATTATAAGTTCAGCCTCGGCTCATGTTCTTGTGCTGGACTACTGAAGGTTCTGGGGCACAGTTGAACATTTCTGGTTCTTGGATAGCTACAGGCCAATGAGGCAGCGCTGTCAGTTAGTGCATCAGTGTGTGACTTTGGAGCAAGGAAATGGTGCTAGAGGGGCTCGAAAAGCACACAAAATCCAATCTCTTGCATCATTTTTTTTTTTACTATTTGGCTTACTTAAAGCTGGAGTACATCCTCGTGTCAAAAATACTTCTTTGTTGGCATTCAATTGACTTTCTTCTTGAAATAAAAATAAGACTGCTCAATCTCACCACTCCATTAGCACTTTTAGACGCAAAGGGACAAGATGTGTAGAAAGAGACTAAAATTACGTCTGTATGAAAAGTGAACCGAGGCAGTCCGTTCACATCCTGGCACAACTATAAATAGGGCTAACATGCACACACTCACACACTCACACACAGACACACAGCTAATGTGGTGGATTAGTAGCAGGAAGCAGACAGGCAGTCATCACAGTCCTTGTCCTCCTATAGTCCACCAGACCCCTGATCCCAGCAGACGTCACCTTATCTACCAAATCACTATCGCCCCAGGGCCCATCCATTCACAAAAACACTCCAGCCCAGCATCATTCACAAAACAGGCAAAAGGCTCCAGTTTCAGTAGCTGATATTCTGTCAGGATGTTAGCCCCCTTCCCTCTTCATTGCTCCATATAAAGTAAGTGTGTAACAGTATCCACACATATGGGTCACTGCTTCATATTTATATAGTTTCTTGATAAGAGGTCAGAACTTAAGTGGCTGTTTTTGCTCAGATTAAAGCACACGTGCAGCTCAAAAGCCCGCTCACTCTCACTGGCGTGTAATTGATTGCTTCCTCTAAACACGTCTTGGTTTTCTTCCAAGCTCATTTGCTAAAACACATTGCAAAATGATCTAAGGAGGAAACATGCAGCAAGAGGGGAATGCAACCTGTCCACATTAATAGCATTTATCCTAAAATACACTCAATTTGGCCATTTTGGGTGATTAGATACACAGATAAATATTGGAAGCATGTGTCAACTAGCTAATAATACGTTTGACAAGAGAAAATGATAGAATCAAGAATGATTAAATGAATTGCTGGATAGTTGCTAGATTGTCAAGTGAACATCAGTCTGAAATAACACAAGCATCTTACTCCACAATGATTTTAAGCTACCGTTCTGGGTTTATATTGCTACTGTTGCTACTGTTGCCTTATTAAGTTCAGTGATGGGAAGAATACTTATTTAGTTACAAAATACTGAAAAACAGAGATAAAATGTATTTTGTAACATATTCTGTTATATGGACTTATCAGAGTACTGTATTTTGAATACTCAGAATCTTTTTACACTCAGCTGCATTATATTATAGAGTAAAAACTGACGTATGTCTACTTAGAGATGAAAAATCATACATGCACACACTGCATGAGCTGAGTTTTCTTTACCAATACTAAATTACATGATAAAGAACCATCATGTATTTCTTTTAATTCAGGGAAGTAACTGTATTTTGAATAAAAGCAAATGAAAGAGGAACTGTACTGCAATACAGTTACTCAAAATATTTATTTTTGATACATGTATTGAATTACTTCCCAACACTGCTAAGTTCTACATTAGACCTGAGTTGGCCTTGGTTTTATCTCTGTTAAGTTTTATTTTGACACAGTTTGACTAGTAAATGAAGGCATGTGCATTTTTTTGTTTTAAATTGAATGTCCATCCTTCCATCTTCTGCTTTATCCAGCTGGGTCACGTGCTATGAGGACTTGCTGCCCAGTCCTCATAGCACCTGACCCCTTCATGAGACCCTCTGTGAGTGGTGAGCCCACAGGAGGGGCCTCACCAAAATAAAAAATTAAACTGAACGTACTGTACCAAAATAAAATATCATAATATCTTTATTGAAATAAATAAAAAATAAAAAAACAAGATTCGAATATCGCACCTGTTTCGCATATCATGCAGACAGTGCTTATATTTTAAATAAACTTACAATTGGTAGACCAATGTCAAAATCTCATATCTTTTTAAAATGAATTAATTAGTTTATTTATTTGTATTTTTATGGTTCCTACTAAATCTGTGTGTTACGACAAATAATGGTCCGCTACTAAACTCCTGATATCTAATGAAGTCTGACTGGCTGTGCTGAGCTGCAGTGGCTTTATACACATTCAGTTCCTCGTGTATACAGCGACCCATCTGCATAAAAACAGTAATTGCCAAGCGCTTTAACTGGCATCATACTAGCCACTGCTAGACCAAGCTCGCTCTGCCGGTACACCCTCCCTCACCTTTTCCTCTCTCCTAATCACCAATTAGGACTCCATTAGTTTGGCCTGGCAGCTCATTTGCTCTGGAGGCAGCTTAGGGGGCCTACAGCTCCAGACCTATGCCCACCCGCGTTCCACCTCGACGACCACAGCACCGCGCGCCTGTCAAGCTAACACCACTACACCGGGAACACCAAGTCTCCCTATCCCGCTGTTTTTGCTAAGGAAATCCTCCAGCACAACTCACTAAGGATGGGACAATGCAGCGCAGGAGAGGCGTGAGGGGAGCAACTAGAGGACAGCAACCACTTATAAGTCCCTATCATTAATTGTGTGTCCCATTGGCGAACAGCACAAGCCCTTATTAGCTGACTGGAGAGACATTCTTCAAGAGATGGAATTCAGCCCAGGTGCCACCAGCATAAGCAAGGCACAGGGAAGAGAGGAGGGATATGTGATGGGCCAGGGAGCAGGGAGCAGTCCCATGCAAAGCACTAAACAGCTCCTCAGTGACCGTGTGGAACTACCCCACTGGCTCTCAAGACAGGCCCCCAAAGCTCTTAGGAACTTGTTAAATCTGCAGCATCCCAGTGTTGCATTTCCCCACGGTTCCCCTGGTTAATGTCACACTAGAGTACACAGGTCAAAAGTTCAGCACGTGCATATTTAAGCAAGTGCCAAAAGAGGCGGATGAAGAACAGGTTTGGGAATACTACAAGATGTCACTGAACATTAAGCTCCATCGTGTATTATTGTGGAAATGTCTATCCACATTTTTTCTATATTTGTCTTCTCTGTTCTCATATTTGTCTTTCTTGGTTCATCAATGCTAATCATCAGTCTTGTATATGTGAAGCAATCAGTGTAATTTTATGTTTAATGCCCTTCCTGGAGCATTGATTATTTATATCTAATGAATCCCCTTGGGTGAGTTTTTGCCAGTGATAACTGTGACGACCACATTTGTTTTCCAAACTCCAAAAGCAATATTGGCATTTGTTTTATCAGAATTTAATGTCAAATGCACAACAAATCAAATATCACTAATGTATATTTTGGCCTTCTTTAGTTCTGTTTTCTTATCCAATTTACAATATGCTGGCATCTGCAGTCCGGGTAATCTCCATGGATCCCAGGAGCATGTACAGGCAATTAAAACAATAGCTTCTTTACGCCCCTGCAACCAATAAACAAGCTAATGTCACTGCTCTATAAAGACACTTAGCGTCTGGGGCAATACCCCTCTTGGATTAGAAGGCAGCCCTGTACTTTTAATACCCCAGCATAAAGAAGGTTTGGGAGAAGTGTGCACTTTATTAAAGAGACTCAGAGGAAATAATATCACAAACATAAGTACGACAAAGCACTGAAGTTGGAACATAAATTCAAAAAGCAACCAATTTAACTGAAGTGGTATTAAAACTCATTCTCCATTGCGAGTGTCAGGGGATCAACAGTTTGATACCAAAGCAATCTAAGTGCTCTTGATTCTCCCAGGTTTTGTTACTGTGCAGCACAGCAACCCAGACATTTGGCCATCTCATCATAACAGGGGTAATCCAACTGGGCCATGGTCAATCAGAGGCCTTCACAGTGCCTTCGCTTTGTGGAGTGAGTGGAGTTTAGGCAGGGTTATTCCCAAACTAAAAAATGGAAATAAAAGATCACATAATATTCACAGGTACTATCCAAACCAGAGACCTGACCACTGATTACTCCAAGGAAAAGAAAACAATTTATATTAGTTAGTACCTCTTGGTTCCAGACCGAAATGATGCCAGACAAGAGCTTGTGTCTGAAAAATTGGGGAAACAAGTAAAGTAGATTACTTATTTGGTTGGCCCACTTCCAAATGTATAGCAAAGTAAATGCAGGCAAATGTCCAAAATGCTCAGTTTCTCCAAACACTAACAGAGCTGGAGTTTGCTCTTGCCCCATTCATTTCTTTCTATCAGATTAAATTTGATTCAGTGAAGCTCAGATGGGACTCTCACACTAAAAGGGAATAAGCTATGCAGCTGGGCAAATAAAGGCCAGCCCTCCACTGGGGATGGTGTGAAACTGGGCAAGAAAGGAGGAAATCTGAAATATGTCTTTTAACTCTTGAAAAATGTTATGAAAATAAACATACATTCAGAAAATGAATACTCAAGTTAAAATGTGTTGCAGTTCCCCAAGAACAACCGTTGACTCTACTACAAGAGAAACATTGTGCACGTTTTTCAAAGCGTTTCACAATAGTTAATTATTTAATTTGGCAATAATAGTTGGAGATGACAAAACTGCTCAAACAGACAGCTGCCATCACTATGGCCTCTTATGAAGCTTTCATGACTTCCAGGAGACGGAACCATTTTAACATCGATTTGATAAAAGCAGGTTTATTAGCCAGAGAGGAAGACCAGATCAGACCTTATATATCGAGTATTTTCTTCTGTTATTTCGGCAAGTTGTGTTCAATAAATCTATGTGTTTTCATTGTCTCACCATTCAGTGGACAATCTTATAATTAACAATCAAATGGCAGCCCACTGTCCACATGTATTTTATTCACTGACTGTTTTCTCTACCTGCTGCGTGATGTGTGTGAAAGCTATGGGCTTTAATCGCATTGCCCCTTACTCTAGAATAACTGTGAGTACTTTCTTGGCAAAGGCGTCCACAGCTCAAGGGTTACTGCATGGTCGATCCTCCAGTGAGGTCCTTTCCATTCTGATTCAATCAATCTTTATTCCATCCACTGCCAAAATCAATTGCACTACGCCTGGGATGCCTGGTTAAAATGTGGGGAGGCACAGAGCAGAGTCAGGCTTGGCTTGTTCAGGCTACAGCTTTATCTCAACATAAGGTTTCCTCCATTATACAGGTTTCATGCATGCATATATATGGCAACAGACAAGTGGGAAAAACATTTGAAGCAAAATATGTTTGTGATGAAGAATAATTTGCAATACATCTTTTTTTTTTATTACACTGCTGAAAGGTTATTCTGGCCATTATTTTTGCCAAAAGATGAGCCACAGTTAGTTGTTGTAATATCTCAGTTAGTGTTCACACAAATGTCTAAGGTAATGGAGAAGAGTATTTCTTAGTTCAAAGTTGGGTGAACAAAAGATTATCTGTTGCTGTAGCTCAAAAAGTTCTAATATATAATTAACAGCACAAATAATTAGAACAGGGTAATAGTGGGGACAGGCTTATATTATTTTGGCATTTTTTACTTTTATATTAAATGAACAAAACACTTGTTTTTCTTTACATCCATGTACTGATAAAACAGGGATATTTTTGGTGAGGCAATAAATTGTATTAAACATTTTCCCAGTAACGTTCTCAGGTGGAAAAGGGGGCACACACAGTAGAGATGACTGGCTTACTTCCAACACAAACATGGCCTTGAATACTTAGCACAGAACTCTTGGCCAATATACTGGCGCTGTGTAAAGGGAGGAAAGGGAGATAGTGAGAGAGGAGACTTGATTAGGAAACATTAATGGGACTATACCTTGTCACATCACATGGATATCTGGGCCATAGTCCAAAGCAATACTGACACTGCACTTAAGTAACAAGTAGGTGAGGACCACAGATCCAGAAGGCAGTCATTCTTTCACTAAACACTAAACTAAGGGCATTAGTGAAGCTTATTAGATCACCAATAGACTCCACAGTGTACATTAAAACTATACTGTTACTGTGGTTACAGATGTGCCACCTTGTGTTATCAGAAATAAAGGCACTTACTACACTACTTATTACAACAGGTTGGAAAAGTGCAGCTACTTCAAATACATTAGAGTCATACATTGTTCTCGTGCTAGTATGTTGTGCATGCATACCACCACCTCTTTAAGCTGTAATGTTGCCATCTTTCCCCTTGGCCAAGCCCAATATACACAAAAAATACTTGAGTTAATTTGCACATTTAACAAAAGAACAATTGCCAAAGAGAGACCCAACAATCCGTATAGCACAGTGTAAAAAGTAAAATACATCCTAAACAAAACCTAAAAACTCACACACGTCCAGAAAAGTTGCATTCCAAACCAAGTCAGAGGCTATGACTTTGTTCCATCTTAGACAACTGAGTAGCCAATATTCTTTAGTTCATTTCATGGAACATACAATACTCAATATTACAGCAGCACAGACACAAAACCAAACCCCATCCAGCGGAACATACAACAATACATAGTATGGCAAAATAATAATGGAAAAAAAGCCCTTCCAGATGTAGCCCATTGCATCTTTTAACACTTAACCATGAGTAGAACAGGCTTTTTCCATGACTTTTGGTGGCTGTCCAGAGTGCATGAGAATTAGGATTAACACACAGAGAACTACACTAACTTACTCCACTGAGGATCCTACCAAGCTGCCTCTATCGTTCAAGACAAAAGACCTTCACAATTGTCTTTAATAGGCAGACTGTTAAAAGCAAACCTCAAAGTTTAATGGGATCTCCCTCAGCTTTGACCAAAGAGCAAAGGAGTCATTTGTACTCAGACTTCCACCCAGGGAGATCTTACAGAGTGCAATTATTACAGAAAATATCTGGCTAAAATGCATGCACTGTTATGTCATATAAGGAATTGAGAAGGAGATGGGAGGGGAAAGAGAAGAAAGAAGGATGAAGTGATCAGGCCATAATAGCGGTTAGACCACTCTGTGGAGAGACTATGAGGCAATCACAAAGCCTCTTCTCAAGTACCCAGCAAATTTACTCACACGGAAAATTAAGCAGAGACGGCATTCTGTCCCCCTAAAGACTTTAAGATATATGGCTGCTTTTGTAATTATCACGGGTCAGGCCCTAAATGGAGATATGTTCATATGTGAGTGGCTCTGGCGTAAATCTTCCTGTGTGATTCTTTCAGTGGCACTGGCTCATGCCTTTACATTCTTGCTACTGTGTGTATAGTGTGCACTTGTGTGTACTTGTGTGTATGGGCCTGTAGGCGCGCTTGTGTGGGTGATATATGTGTTGTGGTAGGACTGAAAGAACGCTGTCGACAGCGGCTGGCTGCCATTCACACCTGAGAGGACCCATGTCCTGATGAGAATTAATGTACTCTGACATCCTGTGGGACTGTGGCAGCCCCCAGAGGGCCTAATGAAGAAATACAACCTTGCCAAGAGAGAAGGGGCATATCACAAGATCCCCCAGCCCCTGGGGAGGGTACACACTGAGGGCATGGCAAGGAGTTTTGGCAGTAAAGGCAGAAAGTGGTTTCTTGTTTTTTTCAAACTAGTTTGCAGATGGGCTATAATCAACACCAGCATTGCACAGATCAAATGCAAAGATACAAATGTGACCAACACTGACTGGCGTAGATAATCAATCATATTCTTACAATAGTTGATGTTGGACCAATTGTGTGCAAGGTCTGACCTGAGAGCAGGGCAGTCTCCTGGAGGTCTTTGGGGTTAAGTACCCTCCTCACAGGGTTACGAGATTCTTTAGAAAGGTCATAGACATCTTCTGAAAAAAGTGAGCATAAAAATAGAGCATTGGTCATTATGTAAAATCCATGTGTGTCCCAAGTGATACATCATCTAAGTCCCAATTAAAATGTGTCCTTTTGAATGTTGGGTGACTTTTCCCTCCTCCAAAGGGACAGATGGCAAAGCATATTGGGAAAAACCTGACAGTCTAAAGACTGCAAAAACAGAAAAGAGGTTAAAATTAAATTCCAATCCCTTTACACTACAGTCTCCACATTTTATTTGCACAGTATTTCCCTAGCTCTTATGAAGTTCCAATGCTTCATGGCAAACCAAAATCTGGAAACATTTCTAAGTTAACACATACAGTAGGTCTTATGGCCAAGAAGCGCAAGCAGACCATGAAGTTGCAAAGTACAGCTATTACAAGAACATCCTTATGATAATATTCAACGTTGGGGGTACAGAGGGTGGTTTAAGGTGCATAGAAAGGTTGTAAAATCAAAAAGCAGAAAGTCATCTGACACCGCTGGCGGAAAGACTAGCACCTTCTGGATCTCCTCATGACTTGGACTTGCCATCCACAAACCGAGAGGAAATGGAGCCCATCCAGACAAAATTCCACACAAGACCATGTGACGTCAGTGCGCCCAATGTGTGTAATTACAATGTCCACAAGGTCGACCCACTAGTCAGTCTGCGAGCTCAAGCAAATCCGAAAACCCATCGGGAGATAAAGCAGGTCGCTGCTGTGAATGTGACCAGACAAGGGTTTTTTTTAGGATTTAGCAAAGCTGTGGATTTGAGAATGTTCTTTTTGCCAACGGCTCAGTATTCATAAAGCAACTGTCACTAAAGTACACTAACCTGAAATTTGGCTTTACCACTAATCCCTGAAAATGATAGTTTAACAGCGTTCATGGAAAGTCGCACTGGCCCTTATGCTGTAATAAAACAAATGCCTCATATTTGTTACAAGCAGTAAGGATCATTAATTTCAATTTTTTGTGTGTGTTATGATTATAGAGAATACAAATGTCAATATTTGATGATTATTCAATATAAATAACACCATAGACAAAGAACAGTAAAATCTTTTCCTCACTTTAATTCAGTTTTTAATAGAGCAGCACTCCTATAATATGTGACCAGACTTATGAAATCAAACTTTACAAAGTAAAGTTCATGTTACATAAACAACCAGAACAACAAGTTCTGAAATGTAATCATTTCAGAACTTTTTTGGAGTATATACGGATTTTAATTTTTTTATTGCAATCAAATTTATTCATTTTTTTAGTTCCTACAGTTATATTGTGATCGGATTATCAATTAACACAATAATATTCACAATAATCATTATTCCACTTGAAATCGTTCCTTGCTAAATATAAAAAAAATAGTGGACAAAAGTCTTGAATGTTTGTATTAAAATATCACTCGCCATTCATATGTACCACACCTCCGTCTGGACGTCAAATGTGTACAGTACAGAGATGAGGAACACTCAGCCAGTCATGAAGAGGGCAAACATGACTTCCAGCTGAACAAACACACTCAGACAGAACAAGCCGTACATCACACAAGGCACTGGGGTCTAACTTCACATGGCTCAGAACATTACTTGACATAATCATGTTCTTATTAACCACACACTCCATTCAGTGTCCTAGGAGGTTATGTTGTTTGAAAGATGTGGACAGATAGATATTTTTTCAGGGATCAGTCACTTTCATTTTTTTTTTAGTTTATTAATCATATGTATTTATCCGAAGTTACACAATTGATTTTTCTTTGTTTTAAAATTAAAGTTTAGTAATTCTTTACTTCTTACAATTTAAATGACTCATCACATAATCTAAAAATGTAGTGTGGAATGTCCAATATTGACAAGGACAACAATTCGAATCAATGCATCCATTAACCTTTGAAAGATCAAATTTCAACAATGTCACAGAGGATTTCGAAATGACTCCAAAATGATGAAGCCTTTTGAACTGCAGTCGTCCATTGTCTCCTCTGTATGCATATGAAAGTGGGTTGTACAAGTTAATTGCCACTGATTATGATTTATACCCATGTCGGTTCATGCACAAGTCTTTTGTTCTCATTAAGGCCAAGAGACAACATCATCAAGGTTGGCTCTTAATTGGCTTAAGTGCAGCTTTATGGAAAAGTCAATTATGCTCTGGACACTATTTGATGGTGATCATTTTTGCAGCTTCAGGTCGGGGCAACTCTGACCCCACATCATTGAATAATACAAAGAGCGTACCCTCAGCCCTGCTTTAAACAGAGCGTGCATGTATTATTTCCTATGTGGCCAATCATCATGCAATTAAAACCAAGAGAGTTACAACTACAAAGACCACATTGCTCAACACCTGCATAGAAAATACCCAGAAGTGAGCATAAGTTTTGTGTGAAATAAGTATTAACCAAATGCAGTTTAATATGTCTTTTCTAAAATTTTCAGGATGTGGCACATAATGGATTTTGAGGTGGTTCCACATTACATTACAAGATTGAAAATAATCACAAAAATGACTATATAGAAAACAAATGGCCAGTGCATAATACATCAAGGCTATCATACACACACACCACATTCATACTAGGCAGTGTCTTGCCTAAGGACATGACAACAGAACGTACTAGAGCCACTGCTCCCCCACTAGGCCACCTTGTATTCCAGCGCTCTCCCATCCTTACCATTCCCGAGATCAGACAAAATGGGGCATTGTCAAGGTGGATAACCATTCTTCTATGTGACCAGCTTTATGAAATAACTTTCTAAATTATAATAAAACAAAGTGAAAGTGATAAACTCAAATTAATAATCTTAACATCCCTCATAATAAAGGTTTTGTGGCAGGAGCATTACCCCCAGACAACAATATCTGCAATTTTGAGTAGTTTTACCCTTATAGAAGTAGTACCTACTCTTTCTGTTTTAAAATAATGCATGTAGTTTTTAGGGGTTTTTTTTGTTTGTTTGTTGTATTTTTTATCAATACACTTTGAAAGGAAAAAAGTACTGGCATGTGGGTATTTTGGAGCGGTAAGTAAGAATAGGAGAATTGGTGCTAGTAATCCTGAGAGTGGATGTGCGAGAGTTATGGCTTTAGCTAGCCCGTAGTTTATGTGCACTCTGGGTAAAATGCAGAGCACTTTGAGAACATTTATCATAAAACACTGAGAAGGGACTGGGGTGTAAAATGGCTGCTGTGCGCGGCCTTAGTATCTGCAACCTGATATAAACTCCACAGATAAATAATGTATGACTTTACCCTGGGCAAAAAAATGTTCGAGAGCCTCTTATTTCTTGTTCTGACAATTATAATGCTTTGTAAGGTTTTTGTTTTTTTCTTTTTTTCATGGGGAAAAACTACTACTTCTATTTTATTGCCCCACCTTTAACAACATGTGTTTTTTTCTTCATGTTTACGGGTGAACTTTACAACATCTAAAGCCATTACCGTATAACAGGCTGAATACACATGATCAATTACTAATGGTTACTCATTCAATTGTTTCTATTTGCATTCACACTTTATAATATGCATCGCTCCCATAGGCATAAATAAAGTCTGGGATTCAGAGAGCACATGGGCAGCGGCACTTGGCGCACATTGGCATTTAGCAGGTGACAAATGGAGTTTACCAGAGTGAACCAGCCCACAAGGTTCACTCCAGTGGCTTGATAAATGTAGAAGTGAGTCCCGACAGGCAGGTTTATTTTTATTACGTCTGTCACTGTTCCTTTGTGCCTTGTCAGAAAGAAAACACATGTAGCCTATGCATAGTGTGGTAAAGAAGCACATACAAAGACCTACAATGTTTAAAAAACTGATTGAAAATTACACATAAAATGTAATCTCAAATACAAATGGAACAGGGCCAGTTTTTTTAATCAAGATTGAGATTCAGTCATCTCTAATTGTTAATGATATAACAATTGAGAGGTCTACAGTTCATCTTCTGTCTATAAAAGCACATGGTTTGGAAGAAAGTTCAGACTTTGGGAGAATAAATATGACTGACTTTTTAAATGGCAGCTATTTAAAGTCTGTATTGTTTATTTTCTACACAGGAGGAAAAAGTTAATTTACACCGATTTTATGGCATGTAAAGGAGACGACTTTATGCTTATTTTCTAAAGGCACTATTTTTTTTTTTAGTGGAGTAAGATCGCCCCCATTGCCAAGCATGTCCTAAATAAACAGAAATGCTGCAATATGGAAACTGTAAAACTTCACTGTAGTATGACAATAATGACAATTTTTTTATTAAAATTTTATTTTTATTAGAGCATACCAGAGAATAATATGAAAATCCTCCCAAAAAGGAAACATTATTATAGACAATATACTTGATATTCAAATTTGGCAAAGGCCTATCTTCAAAACTACATTCACAATATATTTTTTCTGCCCACTTCTCCACATTACGGATGATGTAATTTTATACTGTAGTTTGGTGTAGCCAGAAACACACTTTCTTTGCCCTTTGTCTGGTTCAAAGGATGTAAAATTACAGAAAAGGAGAGCAGAGAAAATCTTCCTTTAGAGAAAATGATTCATGGGCTGGAGATAGTGCAACTCATGAGTCAACAATGTACTGTGGGTGTCTTTGGGGCTGTGGGCTGGGCGAGGGGTGTATCAATAGGTCATAAATCTCCCAACATTCCTGCGATGAGGACAGAGGACTCACAGGTGTCTTCCTCTTAACACAGCCGCCTCAGCAGAACACACGGGTCACACAGAACACACAGAACTACAGGTCAGACAAACAACAACACACTCAAGTTAAGTGCACTCTCAAAGTTTGCTTAGTGCCTGCCCTACAGCAAAAATACACTGGCTTTGATTATTATAATATCTAACAACAATGTTCCCTTAAAGCACTGCAGTGTCAATTGGATTTGCAATATAGTTTTCAAAATAGAATTCTGTTTAAATTTCACATTATAAATACATCAAGAAGCTTTAACATAACAATGAGTCAAAACCTTTACAAAGCAAAGCCATTTACTAAGGTTCTTTCTCTTCCTTGTCATCATTACAAATTATCTACTGTATTGTAGTGTCTTGTTGGTAAGTAGCTGTTGTTTTTACCTTTTCAATATGGTAACTTGTGTGTGTTTGTGTGTGTGAGTGACTGGTGCTGGTATGATTATTTTGTGAGCAATAAATCTATAATATTTTGCACTTAATTTGTCTGAATGAATGAACCTATTCAAACCACTTCCACTATGGCTGAAACTATGGTGCCTGACGAGTCGTCTCTTAAATCCGGTAAAGCACTATTCTCCTTGTATGATCTGCAAACAAAGCACATTTGAGCTGTAACTCTAAGCACCTACTCCCAGGGCGATCTGAGGTTGGTAACCGATGCCTTTATTATGAGTACATTTAGCTCCAAATTGCCACAATTATATCAACCTCATTACGCAAATCAGGAAAGAATTCTGTAACTCTCCAATGAGACACTAAAGAGGACAGGGGCCATGTTAAAATGTAATCATGACATGAACAGAATAAATGCAATTACACAGTTATTGCAAGATCTTGTGCATAAGAGCTTGTCCAATGTCTAGTATACAACAAGATGCACCAGTGTCCAACCTTATCATTACCAAAGTCTGTGAGCCAACAGTTAAAGAAAGTCTACAATGAGGTTGGAATTTGTAGATACAAACATAGGTTCATTTCATGTTGGCCTTTTTCCAGCCTTTGAAGTAATTCCCTCTATCCTGCCATTGTGATTTTAAATTTGCATGCATTATATTCAGAGAAAAGGGGGGCAGAATGTCTATCGAAAAACTCCTTGCCCCAGGTAATTATCCACAAGTCTTAGTCCAACCCTGCTGATGAAATGTGCTCATGTTTATGCACATGAAGGAGATTACAATTCAAACACCCAGCCACTGTTTTACTTCCTCACTGGATAATTATAAACGGATTAGACCACATCTAAAATGCAAAGAAAACCCCATTTTGGGAAGGACCTTCTTAGAACACATTTACTGAAGTTTTTAATAAATGTAGGAAGACCAAAATTGTGATCCAGTAATTTACATTTACGTACATCAGTTGGCCTACACTGTGTTAAAGTCAAAATGGGCTGAAGACAATGAGAGAAAAGACACTGAATTAATTAGACTGGCTCTTAGAGAAGAGCTTTGTATTGGCCCATATCTCTATCAGTTCAGTCAGTAACAACTACAAAACATCTCTAGTGTCATTTCAAACAGCACATCAGTCTAAACAAACCCAACAATCAATATTTTGTTATTGTTGAATCTTTTTTGAAGTTCTTTGTCTTCTTTAAGACTTCTATACAGCCTCTTCCTCATAATCACATCAGCAGTGAAGCAAGGTGTGATAATAACCTACATGATAATCCGGTCGCTGATAATGCCATATACATTTCAAAGATGTCAGAAAAATCTAAATGCATAGTGTCCTTGGGACTAAATCCCTGTATTGCAACTTCTATATTGAATATATGCATAAGATCCTTTGACTTGGGGAGTTATAAACAATATTAGCAAAAGACTAACTGTTGTCAGAGTCATGGAGGCCCTACTATCAAGTAAATAGAATATTAATGAGTAGAATAAGAGCTATAAATGGTCAAGATGACAGTAATGCAGAAAAACACATTTTAGAAATAAGCAACTAATTAGTTTTTTTTAGCAATGTACTTGACTTAAAAAACAAAAAGAAAGAGACTTAAATGTTGTCATGAACTGAACACCACCAGAGAAGGAATACGGTGTGCATTACTAGAAGAATCTAACAAGCATGGTACTGAGCATTATGGGCCACAAAGGGATGAGCTCTTTGTAATGCTGGTTTTAGCCTCTGTTGTCTAATTTACTTTAATCACAGTTGGGAACAAGCTGCACAGACTGATAGACTATAATATACTGATAAGTTAGAATAAAAATTAGGCATTTTGTTCAGCCTACCATGACTTATAGTGTATAAGTTCATTGTTTTAAAAATTGTGTGAAATATACCAGTGAACTGTTATGCTTCAAAGAGTACACACATTTTTTTCCAAATGTCTCTGTAGTGTGTTTGACTAAACTACTGTTTGAAGCGCACCATCAGAGCAGGACATTTTTATGGCAGTGGGGCTCCGGTGGCACATTAGAGGGGTAGAGGTTCAGGGAGCAGGCCCTAGTCAGTCTTACAATAAAAAAAGAGTCAAACTCAAGACAGAAACAATAAGGGCCCCTCTTCTCCGCTGGTGCCCCCATGCACACAAATGCAGAAAAATGACAGGAGGTGACGTTCCCCGCTGCATTACTTTTGAGTTACAGAGGCCATTTGCAATTCAAAGTATCTGAGGAGTGCTGACCACAACACTAACGCCTCCACAAGCCCACCGAGACAAATAAGACCTAGGGCAATTTGCAGCCCCTTTTGCACTGAAACACACTTTTAGGCCAAAATATGATAAACATCTAAACTAATGAGGCCAAATTTTGTTTTATAGACTAAAAATAGAGGTGTGAGGAGTTAACTTTGATTCAAGGCCTCTTTTCTTGGAACAACTTAGACTGCAATGGCCTTGTCGATGTTGCAAATGTAGCGTGCATGTTTCTCTTGTAAATGAGGTTTTGCATAAGTGCTTAAGTGGTCAAATTATGAGTGAAGTTACTTGTTAAAAGCACAGAAGCACACTTGATTTGCATTCACACCACAGTGAAAAGTTCAGGCAGAAGAGGAGATGTTGGGAGATTTTATACAGTTATCATTGCCATAACCTGAAAGATTTTCACATGAACTATTAATCATGGGGTGTGACATATCTGCTGCCATATGGAGGAGCAGCATGTGAAGAGCACTCAAACTTGCTGATTCTTTGTAACTCTGTCCAATTAATCCTATTGCCTGCATCAACCACTTCAGGCCTGTGCTGTGGCCCGGCCAGTGAGGCACACAAGTGCAGCATTTGTACCAGCAGCTTGTCCCATCTGACACAGAAATACTCAAAATCGGCCATGATTAATGATGGTGAAATACTGCAGATGATTCAGCAACACCAAAGCCAAAGACAACAACATGGGTGAACAATGCATGGCCCATGACACAGGAAGCAAAGTTAATATACAAAACTGTAATAAAAAATAAGATATATGGTTATTGGGTGTGACTACCTATACAAAGCTTTGATTGATAAGATTTTCTGACCTTTGCAATGAGAGAAGGCAAAAGCCAGTTTCTCATGCACATGAATCAATTAGAAGAATCCATAGTTCCTTTCAAATGAAAGGAGCAATGTTGGTTATGTTAAAAGATAAACCCTTTATAAAATAAAACATTGTAGATTAAAAGTTTTAATATGCTTGTCAAAAGTTTATTAAGTCGTTATTTGGATTATGCAGTTTTGTCTCTTTTTTTGTACAGTCTGTGAGTGTCTTAACACGTCTGTGGACCAAAGGCACAAAGTCTGAGTCACATTGATTTGTTTCACTTAAGGAATAACATGTTGTGTTACCCGCGGTCTAGTCAGACCACCACCACTAACTGATACATTTTAAGAACAGTTTTGAAGATCCCCAACACAAACTATACATTAAAATGTACCCAAAGTGTGTTCATTCTAGACCATTTCAAAAGTGCTAAATGGTGAGGAATGGAAGGTTTATCTATTTCAAGAGTCAATTCCAGCTAGCAAAAAAGTCATAGGTAAGTAAGGCTGTGCTTGTTTTAAGGCTGTACCAATTTTGCTCAATTCTGACCATAATCTGTTATGATATTTCAGGTCCACAAAGACTAGTTATGGAGCATTTGTTTTTGTACAATCCCTTGTGGCATGGCCTTGGCCAAAATCCCCTCCAAAAATCAACGTTTGAGTTTCTAAACCCATGTTAAATATGCTTCACTTCTACATCTGGATTACAGTAAAATGCTGTTCTCAGAGCAACCTGATATTATCATTGAACAAAATACAAAACCAACCCAGGATGAAGGCAAACAGTGAGGACAATAACTCCATTCACAAAGTCAGATTATTAATATTTTTCACACATTCTATTGCTGTCCCACAATAAACTAGCTAAATGCCTCTGTGATTAGGAAGGAAAATATAGAGATGTGGAAGTAGATAAATGGAGCACATTTACTAATGTCAACAACAAAGAAAATGGACATAGTGTGTCAAAGTGTTCAACTAAGATTTCCAATTAAACTCTGCTCACCCAACAAACAAAACAAAATAATATCAACGAACAAAATAATATCTGGATTGAAAAACTGAAATTATGTAATCTTTAATGTTGAAATAATAGGATCAGGCCAGTTTCATTATGTAGATTTACAGCACATTTACATCAACTATGTCCAAAACGTCAAACTCCATCCAACACTCCCCATTTGCCAATTGGTGTCTGAAAGGAAAAGAAAAGCTGCCTGTATCACTGTAGTGCACTGCTTTGCCAGACTGTTGCTCTTTGATAAAAGGTCTCCTACCTTTTGGGGACCACCTACTCTGCAGAGAAAACAGGTCACACACCTGGAAATGGTCAGAGCCAAAAACACTAGCAAACATGCGATTAAGCTTGCTATTACACCAGGCCCTGACCCCAACACCAGAGCAAGTAGATATGACACAGGGAGGAACAGGCAAACCATGGCTCAGGAGTAAGAATGAAATATGTAAATAATATGCTATTTTAGTGTCTTTTAGTTGTGTCTGAGATGAAACATGAAAGCTGCAAAAAGAACACAACACCATCAGTCAAAAGTGCACTTAAGAGGCTTAACAAGGTTTTTAAATTATAATGTTAATTTAATGAAAAAGTTTAAGTTTAAAGTTAAAGTTAAGTTAATTTGGTTATCAAATTGCACATTCACATACCAATCACACAACTGGGAAAGATTTGTTCATCATTGTTTCTATTTCATCTGCCAATTTGCAAAAGTGGTATGTTTCTCGTCTGCGGGACTAAATACAAATGGATTTTTTGCTTGCCAATACTGAATCAACAAAACCAGCAACAAATATGAAATTTTGATTAAATTCCACAAATAATTAAATTTAAATTTAAACTAGAAACTCACCCACAACCCACACTTTCATTGAACATTGGTTGAAGAGCAGTATAGTTACATTTTAAGCAGTACCTCTTTGTATTAGTGTTAAAATTAAGCTTTTACATATTTTTTTAGGCAGCTGGTTGGCAAAACAAAATATTGGCCTCTGCTGGAGATTTGAGGCCCATGGCAACTTGCTGAAAAATATGAATAACCAATCAATGATATGTTGGTCTGCAGAAAATACGACAAATGAAACACATTTTGTCGCCCAATTTATCTTTATCGTTATCTCTTATCTTTATCTTTATCTCTGACCAAAGTCAAAGCTACTTGATCCATAAATATGGTGATCGGGGACTCATTTGTTGGGAAATGAATACTGTCCTCTTCGTGTTGCTTGCGATATCAAATCAGTTTATCGCAGAGGGGGATATCTGTGTGCTTATTATCTCCTACAAGACCTATTTGAATAGAGACCCATTAGAACATGCCTTTGAGTTTTTGGACAGCAGACAAACATCCTCCCAGTTGTTTGTACTGTAAATCACATTATGCCCCAATGTCCTCCAACAAACCTGCTGTCTACCAACACCCCCTACTGTGACACATTAATTATAACTTCCTGTATACAGCCTATCCCAAGCCATGAATATGTAATGCACCAAAATGAGTCATATTCACATAACAGACGCCCAGCAGTGAATAAATACAACCTATCCATCACCGACTGCCCAGTGAAATATTAATGAAAGCCCACAGAGGTAGGCACAATCCAAGGCAAATAGCCAACAGGAATCTGAGTCTTTGGAGAACTTCCATTTGCCTTAATGCCAAATGACAAATAAAGGTTCAAGGATGGTCGTATTATAGGCACACAAGGTACTTGACATGCAACTTTACTCTACCTTCTTCAATCTCTGCACTCGAATTTGGCAAGTAATTGTTTATGCTAATATTTGTTTGAACAGTTGTTTGTGACAATTGTTTATGTTAAGTTAATGATGAATGCACGAGAATGGACTACTACATTATTATGTTTGTTTCATTGTTTCTGCTGCCAAAAATAGAATTTCCTTTGGGATCAATAAAGTGCTTATTCATCCATCTATTTAATATTAAAATTCCCAAAGGGGAAGTCAAAAAAGTAAAAACTACCGCTCCATATAATAGCTAATGCAAGTAATCTAGTCAAGACCCTTTTTAGGAATCCCTGGGGATCCTGTGCGCTTTTGGGATCCTATTGGAAATCCCTGGTTTAAAGAACAATGCCAGTGCACTGACAGTGTTCCTCCCCCCACAGGCCAACCACACTGCTTACACTTGTGTTATTGCCCCTTGTGCACCTCATGTCCGTTAAGTCAGCATGACATTTTATGATGCCTGGATATTAAAAAGCAGTTTCTATTATGTGCATGAGAGAAACAGAAACAGCAATTTTCTTGCAAGGTAATTAGGAAGAAAGCTTCAAGGGGATATTCATGAAAGCATTAGAAACTAAAGGAACTGGTGTGTAATGCCCTGGTGTCAGTATGGCTTTTCTTTTAACACTTTAAACAACCTACGGTAAAAGAGGCATTTGCTTTTAATCTTTGTAAAAGTGTTTATAGTTGGTTTGTTTAAACAGTGCTTGACAACAGATGAGTAGTGCATGAAAAATACTACTGTAATGTCAAAAGCAGTATTCACAAGTAGTGCAGCTGTGTGTGTTTTTACAGTAGAGATCACATGGCGCCATGCTGTCAGCAGCCATATTTCTCAGATTGCCAAAGAGATACAATCAAACTTCAGATGTTTCAGTCAGCAGTCTTCTCATTGTAAATGTTTGATAATCTCACTGACCGTGCACCATTTAAAGACATTTTCATGAAAATGGAAAAAGTTCTATTAGCTTTGTAACCAGATTTTAAAGGGACTATTCTGACAATGTGTTGTGTCGATCTTTGTTTTATTTCTGCATTCACAAAGTGAATCTGTGGAGGCTGGGGGAGGCTTTAAGCCCTGTACATCTGGACGATATGTAACCAGTCTCTGCTCAAAAACATTAAACAATATTTCATCTGGCCCCTTTAGACTCTGCTCAATAACAGTGCAAGGCTGGGCACAAGTGAGTGGAGGTGGATCAGACAGCTTAGGGCCTCAGGGGCCACTCCAGGTTCTCACTGGAACCACAAACCAGCACAGGTCACATTCCAGTTTGTTGCTTTTCCTTTTCTCAACAGCTCAGGGACAAAATGAAGCCTTAACCTCGTAATCTGGCTAGTGTCCCCAGACAGCACTTCTGGATTTAGAGTCAGGGAAATTACACTTCACATGTGAAATTTGAGTGCAGATAGATGTGGTTCTTTTGCGTGTCAATGAAAGATGGCAGCTCAAAAAATACTTGGCAAATTTGAGATACAGTACAGGCACAAAGAAATTTGGCATTAATATGACATCTTTGTTTGTTCTGAACTCATGGTATCTTTGATGGTTTCAATTAGGAGGGTAAAGAGGATATAATGTCACAGCAGTCTCCTAGCCACCTGTTACAGAGCAGCCTTAAATACTAGGGTTTCCTTTTAAGTCAACTCCGCCCATCCAGCCCCAGTCCATTTACTGGACAATCCACCCTCTGTTCGTGTCTCGGGTGGGTCCTTGTTCTTCTCTTAAAGCCACATTTATGTGAAAACATCTCAATCTCAGTCTCAACTCAAATACACTCAATCATGTGTAAATATACACATACACACTCCTGAGTCTACTTCTAAACCCATCGCCCACTGTGGCGCAGGACCTATGGGGAACCTAAACCCTATGCTGCCACTTATCATTATACTCCTGCTTTCTACTTCATTAGAAACATCTGTGTGTTCTCTGTGGCATGTGGGTGTGCCTGAATATGGAACACAAAAATGCATGCAAATGAAGCTCTGGTCCTCCGACCAGTGACTTTGAAGTTATGTTATAAAGCTTCTGACATGTCAAACAGATATGTGTGTATCTCTCATTATTGTTTAGTACTTGCCGTGCATTACCATAGAAAAGTCAATATTAGTTATTAATATTGCATGACTACAAATAAAGGTAATAATGTCAGAATCAAGGAAGTTCTTAAATTCTCCAATAAGCTAATGTAATCCATATATAAAAGCAGGATTCAAGTTGAGCCTGTAATAAGGCAACCACAGTGTGAGAAATAAAAGGAAGCACATTGTATTATTCTAAAGCTATGTGATCCATATTCTTTCATGACAGAAACTTAACACCTCACAGGCAACATGGAAAAATCACCTTGTGTCAGACGCCCCCTTTCTTCTATTGTATGTGATGACACATGGGATCGTCTATAATGTACAATGATGAAAATGTTCTGCTCCCGTGAAACGCTGGAGTCTCTGCTTTAGAGTGAGGAACCATGGGCCAACATATGGCTCAGTGTATTGCAGCAGACAGTGACATATTGTGAGTCACGTTGGAGTGGGGCGTGCATCAAGAGCCGGCTCGTCCAAACCACTTACTCAATAGATCATAAGAGACAGAGAGCTTTCCCTTGCCACTACGCACTCCCAAAGTGTGCCCATTTACAATGAAGGCAAGTGGCAAGTGTGTCTTGTGTAGTGTTAAACTGACATAGAAGAATAAAGATGGGCCATAAATACACCAGAAATGGCAACTATGAAGCATATGTAAGGATTACATAAATGCAAACTTGCATCACAAGAGTAAAATGTATTTCTCAACACCTTAACATGGTAGAGGAGTTTGAGTGCGAGATTTTACACCGATCTTTGAGAGAGCTTCTCCTGGATCCCATGAGAGGTGTTACAGAGGACGATGATCGCTTTTGTAATTAATGTGGCAGCCTAAACTGTGGTCAAAACCTAGTACTGAGCACCGGAAGTGCCAAAGAGTATGTTCCATAAAGTGCCCCATAGGAAGTATAAGAGGAGAATTTGGCAGAGAGTCAAACATTCAGGAGGAAGGTCCTTTTAGAAGGTTAGTGTGCTCTGCATGGGCAGCTCATGCCCAGCTTTCCCTCAAGTTATTACGGTAAACAAACATTAAATAGCCTATTTGTGAATGCTAATTCCCAGTTTCCATCAAAGCCAAGAGAGTAAGCATTTATTAACATGAGCAAAGTGGCTACATTTCACAAGAGAACAGCTGTTCTTGAAATACAATTTGATTATTTAAAGCAACAATGTGTAACTTAATAATAATAATAATAATAATAATAATAATAATAATAATAATAATAATAATAATAATAATAATAATAATAATGTTGTCTTACACTTGTAACATGCTTTACAGACATGGTAAAGCATGTCAAAACACCATACTACACTGTAGCCATAATTCATTCACTCCATACTTGGTAGTAGTAAGCTACTTTTGTACCCACAGCTATCCTGACAGAAGTGAAGCTGACAATGGCTACTCCAGCCACCACTTTCACACACCACTTTCATACTGGTGGGCGAAGTGTCTTGCCTAAGGACACAACGACAGAACAGGACTCAATCCTCTGACCTTCGGGATCACTGCTCTAGCTACTGATAGTCTATCACCCCAACTTTCTGGGGGTGGCCTGGGTGCTGGTGACAGGAGGTGACAAAGTTAAAACTAAATATTGAAACACCCTCCATGGTAATAGAGACGTTTTCTTCCATACTGTGAAATATTATAGCCAAATGAACAACATTTCCATGGAGAAAAGGAGGAGGAGAGCCTCTTTCAGGTCAAGTTTGTAGACAAGCCCACTCACAACAATGACATATTTCTTCATGTTTTTCAGTGCAGTACAAACATATAAAATGAAAAACCATGCCTTTATTTTTAGTCTATTTTTGGCATTATTAACGTGATTTAAATTTGCTCTATATGTAATGTTTTGAGAGAATGGTTGTTTGTATGAAAGGTTCCATATCATAGTATTAAATAAATCTATCTCCATACAGACAAACAAGTGGTTAATTTGGAATTACAAAATATTAATATTTTACCTCATGCATGGACTAAAGCAGAATTTCTTTTATTTTAGAGCTGTTTTTTAAATGACTTTTTTTGTAAGGTAACTCACTTTTTTGTTGCTTAGTCATAACATATACTCTTGCCAGTCCGGCTTGCTATTTACAGTGCTATTTACAATGTTATTTATAACATGCTATTGCCTTTTATAAAGAAATAATGGAGAATTGAGTTAACCATTTTAGTTTGGCCCTTCACAATATTTTCTATTTCTCATGTGGCCCCATGGAAAAACACTGGCATGGGCCAAATTAAAGGTCAGTATATGGAGAAGTGACCTCATTCACAATCCATGTTTGTACAGTATTATTATAAGTATAAAACAAATTAATTGTGGTATAATGGTGAACATTCCTGGAAAAGTATAACAATGCAAGAATTTCATCACAGTAGTCACAGGAGTTGCAGTCTGGTTCATCATATCTGACTCCATCCAGTGTTTTCTGTTAAAAATCACAGGGACTCAATTCAAATACAGTTTCCATTTTACTTCTGAGCCTTCTCATCAAAGGCTTGACAAAAGCATGAGCATACTAAGTACCAAAATATGAGTCAATATTGACCTCCCCCCAGAATCTTTCTGAGCCACCTCTCCTCCTTGGTTTCCTGGTAATAAGCACCTGAATATAAAGGATGTTGCTGAACTCCTTCCTGTTTATATTAATGTTTTATTTAGTGTTTTGTATTATCATAATCAAAGCTGCAATAAAAATAACAAAGTTGAATAAAATATACATATCAAGTGACAGCCTAGTTCCATAACCTGTCCTGCGTGGAATCTTGATGTTATGTTAACAAACAAATTAGCATTTAAATGAGTCCTGCATTTTATCCTTCAAGGTTATGTTGTTATGGATATTAAATCAGAGTGTGTAGATTTGTTTGTTCCAGTCTGTGTGTGGTCCATAAGCTGCCAACGCACAGGTCCCCAGGAGAAGTGTTACAGTGGGTTTGTTTAGGCTTGGTTTGGGAGAAGGGGGATTGGCAATGCACATGTACAAAGAGTGCTTTACATGGTTGCCTAAGGACAGTTGATTTTCCTCTGATAGACATACTCAGATCATGTGCTTCCCTGTTTGAAATTGTTTTGCTATTGGCTGGGCCCCTAGAAAAGCACAGGTAGTGGTCAGAGTGCTTGACTCTTATTGCAGAGCTGCTACACTGTTTAGACAGCAAACAGTGCTCAGAGACTTAGTGCAGCATCCACAGGGCTGGACTGCCGGTTCATAAGGTAAATTCCAAAATAGAGCCTTTAAACTCAATCTACTGTATCAACACCTTTAGGAAACATTCAAACAAGACTTTCCAATGCCACTGCTTCAAGATTAGATCTCTAGTGTGGAGGTCAAAATGTTTGCATTTTCTGGCAACGATTCATCTTATTTCTGTACACTACCCAGTATGACTACAAAAGAAAATACGAACAAGCACATTATCCTGATGCCATCTGAAATCGACACTCCAGGTGAAAAAGGAACAAAAACCTCATCTTCCACTTGGCCTGTACTTATTTACTATATTTACATTAGATAATACTGTGAGACCACACTTTATCTGTAAGGCAAACTAATCTCCCTTTTAATATAGCTGATTCACGAACCTGCTCAAAAACATGTTGTTTTTAATCTACCCCTCGCAGGCTCAGCAGCCATAATAAAATGTGGATTAACTTGTAAGATGCATGATATGTGATTCTTACGACTCCATGTCTCTGCGGTCGGTAAAGTAAATATGTATGCAAATACACAGGCTCATGTGAAAATACTTACCAGTGCTATCATGGACTAATCATAATGTGCAATCTATCACTCTGATAATTTTGCCAGAAACACTGGAACACTGCGTAGATATCAGAGAGGATATTGGACATATATTTTCAGTTATGACCAACCTGGGATGATAAAAACTGCAGCCTCAAAGGAAAAGAGAGGGCTTGTTTCTTAGATGGGCAATTTAGGTGGTTTCCTTGGAAGATACTTCTCGCCACGCTCTTAGCCCTGTGCAGGACGAACTCTTGAGTACAGCCCTGTAAAACAAAAAGCAATATTATAGAAAATATATGAGCCAAAACTTTATACCTATAGAGACATTATGGAAAATTGTGAAGTGTTTTATAGCATAAGTTACAATAACAACATTCCCACACACTTCTCCACTTACATTCAAGACTATCATTTTACAACCATATTACTAACAAAAAAAACTAAAACTGGACAAAACATTTCAAAACACCACAATCCATCACAGACGATGTCAACCTGGAAGCACTCAGACCCCCAAGCAAACCATTTCCTGAGTACCTACCTCCACCCATCACCAAAGCTGCAGATTATTTATTCAGCACAACTCTCTGGTGTGTTTGGGATATTGCGAAAACTAATTTGAGAACTTTAAACCTGGCATGAGTCTCTTAATATGTTCTTGTGGTTTAGTGACAGGAAATAAAAATGTACAAACCCAATGGAATTCCCTTCAAGACATGCCAATGATAGGTGGGTTGTTATTCCACATTCAGAAAAATCCAGCTCCACCCCAGAAATACATCCTGTAGGGTCACATCGAAGGCAGATATTAGAGCACAGGCTTCATTCCATTAGCTTTTGGACTTTGGGTTTGGCAGATTGTCCAGAAGATTATCAACTAAACTACAAGGTAACAGATGTTTTCAGAGATGTTTTTGCTTTATTTGTTTGTTTTTACCCGGTTTATTTATTTATTTTTTATTTTTATCAATGGTTCATGGTGATTGAGAGGTATTTTTGATTCTCAACAGCTAAAGGGTTTTATATATTGAAAGATGTCTGTACAATCCCACAATCATTTAGTTGGCAACAAAAGTTGTTGTTTTTTTCCCTGCAAATGTAGGCTGTGTTCTTCTCTGAAACACAAAACACTGTTCCACCTTGTGATGTCATGTGGCAATCCCATAGACTGTATAAAAGAAGTGGACAAAGCAAGTGTGGCATCACCCACAGTGTTCAGGGCCGCTCAAATTAGGCTCGTGATGCTAAAAGTTACAGGGGCGAATCTGGAGCCAGGCTCTAGGTTATGAATAGGATTTTTTTTGATGGACAAAATAGCGAGGGGAAAAAAAAAAACTGAACTTTTTAAGACCAAAATGATGAGGCTCACTGCAGCAGTTACAGAAAGAGGGACGACAACGTAAGTCTATTAAAGCCAGAGTCAGAAGGAGCTGGAAGAGTCCCCTGGAGCACTTCCTATTTGGCATGTGGGGGCTAACGCATTAGCCGCCACATGCCATGTGGCAGCTAAAGGTCATATGTGATTTTCTGTATTCTGTTGAATTTTAGATGTACTATGTTAGCAGCTCATTTCCCATGCATGTGGTTTGATTGTTAGTTCCCTGTTTCTCAGCACTGCCCTTGCTCCAACAGTCATTCACCGCCTTTGCTCAAGAAACACTGCAGAGTTCACATTTATTTTTTCAGGACTGAACTTATGTTTAACGTTGTAGATCAATTTGTAACATTTTTGTTTGTAAGAATTAGCATGATTTTTTTTTACTTCATCCTGCAGCACTTACCAGGGAACCTACACCAGGCTCCTATTTATGGACTTCAGCTCTGCATTCAACACTATCCTCCCTCTGTTCAACATGCCATCTCCAACTGCAGGTGGATCAACAATTTCCTGATGGACCAGTCATCATGTGTGGCTGGGGAATGTCCGGGACACTCGGACTATCAGTACAGGATCTCCTCAGGGCTTTGTACATTCCCCCCGCTCTTCTCCGTGTACACCAGATGATGTAAAGCTCATCAAGTTTGAGGATGACACCACCCTCACCACTCTTTCAGCATCAAGAAGGCCCAGATGCAGCTGAGGAAAGCCAAGCTGTCAGTCCAAAATGACGGTGCAGTTCTACACAGCCATCATAAGGTCAATTCTCACCCAGTGGTATAATTTTTTGGGGGGCGCATTAGTCAAAATTATAAATATATGTATTATGTACACGGTATATAAAATTATAACAAATGCCCGAAACAAACATTTTAGTCACTATTTGCTGAACTTTTTCTAGAGCATAATGCACAGCCAAGCAGCAGCAGCACAACGTGATGCAACAGCAGTGGCGGCTGGTGAATAGAGGACAAAAGTGTGCCGCACTCCATAACTTAACCTCAATTTAAAAAAATAAATAATAAACAAATTATGAAGTTATTTTGTATTGGGCTATATGTTTAATATTTTGTTTAAAACCAAACGTGTATCTCCATAGACATATTTTTATCATGTTAAATGCGCTCATATCGCTGTATTTGAGTCACGTGGTGTATTTGAGTGCGCACAGTCTCTGCACCCCAATAGAGGTCTATGGAGGGGCCTGAAACATTTAGAAAATTTGACGTCATTACATTGCTTTTGCCTATTAGTTTATATTACAGCTCTGAAAAACGTCGTAGTGCGCAGGGTGGGAGCGCACTTAAATCAACCGATTGGTCTTTAGAAACATTATCACAATTCTGCCCTATGAGGATTCAGCTGCTCTGTCCCGCCTCAGCCCAACAGGCTAATGCTAATGCTACAGGCTAATGAATGGAGAACTGCAGAGCTGTGTGCTATGGCCGCTAGCTACTTTCACCGGGAGGAGAGATCTAAAATGTGGGACACACTGACCCAGACACCCGCTGCCGTCAGCGGGGCAAGTTTGACCTGGGCGTAGTGCAGAGGGCTTAAGTCCACCCGGTGCCCTGGTGCTAATATGGACTGGTGTAACTTGCAGACTGAAGTGGGAAGTGGAATTAAGATGAGTTTTAGGACCAGCTCGTGCACTTGGCTCCAGGACCTTGTCCCATGCACCGGACTGGACCGGGACATATTGGAGACAGAACCAACAGGACAGAAAATAGAGGACACACTCTGCATCAGTCTGGAGAAGGTAAGAGGCTTGTTTTTGTTAGTTTGGGGCAAATCTGAGGATGGAGTAAACACAGTAAACAGTGTTATAGTGTTAACAGGTAAATGTGTAAATGAATGAGTGTCGGAGCCGCTTCGGTGTTCTGCAGTGTGCTATAGGAGCGGCGCTGATGTTGTGCTGTGACATGAGCCTTATTTTGCTGAATTTTCATGATGTTACGGGACTGGTTGTCGGGCTGGTTGTGAGCGGTGTGTTACGTTGTGTTTTTGTGGTTGGGTTTGAGCGGTGCATCAGGTTGTGTTGCTGCGTAAACTTTGCGCTTGGCTGTGCGTTGTGCTGTAGATAAAGTTCAGCCAATAGTGACTAAAATGACTGTCTGTTTCTGGCATTTGTTATAATTTTATATAGCCTATACATAATACATATATTTATAATACATATTTATAATTTTGACTTGCACTCCCCCCCAAAAAATTATACCATCAGCTGCCACTGTGCAATGGTCACACCCAACCCCAACGACACAACTTAACACACCACTCACAAATAGCCCCGACAACCAGTCCCCGTAACGTCATGAAAATGCAGCAAAATGAGGCTCCGGTTACAACACGGCATCAGTACCGCTCCTACAGCACACGGCAGAACACCGGAGTGGCTCCATTGCTCATTCATTTACGCATTTACCTATTAACACTGCAACACTGTTTCCCTGTGAGGCTCCTCATAGGTCAGAATTGTGATAATGTTTCTAAAGACCAATCACTTGATTTGAGTGTGCCAGGATGTTTTTCAGAGCTACAATACAAACTAATGGGCAGAAGCGACGTAATGACGTCAAATTTTCTAAAAGTTTCAGCCTGCCCCATAGACCTCCATTGGGGCGCACCGACTTTAACATGATAAACATGATAAAAATATGTCTATGCAAATACACGTTCAGATTTAAACAAAATATTCAACATATAGCCTAATACAAAATACCTTTATAATTTATTTTAAAATCAAGGTTAAGTTAGGGAGTGCGACGCACTTGCGCCCTCTATTCACCAGCCGCCACAGCTGGGGCCACTGACAAGGACAGTGTATTGAGCACTGCTGAGAAAGTGATTGGTTGCAGCCTCCCATCTCTCTGGGACCTGTACATCTCCAGGACTCGGGACCTATGGGGCGCCAAGTGTCACAGGGCTAATTTCATGAACGAAATGCCTTTTTGTGCATTCTGTACTTCACAAAATGCATTTTGTCAATCACAGAATGCATTTCGTACACAGAATGCATTTTGTACTTCACAAAATGCATAGTTAATCATTGCTAAAAGGTTCGGTTCTGGCTGGATGTTCCTCTTGACACTCTCCCCTCAGCTCTGGAATGACTATGAATCTGGTGTCTGAGCTGGTTATACTTTTAATCACAGATAATTATTTGTGTAGACTTGTGTTAGCTCTTAAAACTGAAGTGCAGTCATGTCGGTGCCTTAATAGAATAAAGTAACATAATAAAAGGCACAACTTGTAAAAACAACTAACGTTAGTGTTAACCAACCAAAACATATTTTCTTGTCCCCAGATGAGCCCTTCTGCTGAGTGTCCCCCCATCAGGAGCCCCTGCACAGTGATAAGAAGTAAGTACTTGCGTTCAGTGAATGAACTTACATCTTAATATGGCCACTAATGTGACACATCTTAATGCATTGATACTGACCATGACCACCATCGTAAATTGATTATTATATTTTAAATGTTGTGGTAAAAGTATATGCAGTACAGTATTGTATAATATACAGCAGTAAAATATTTGTCATGCTCATGTGCAGGGTAAAACATTGTGGCCTGAAATGATTACCGATATTTGTGTTTCTTTTTTTTAGATGTATAACAGAATTTCCTCTGGTGGGCAAAGTTCCAAAAATGCAGAGGAAGACCCTCTGTAAGTATACTGTATTAGCCTACCTTTTAACTTTCATAACTAAACAAGTTTACATGATAATCCCACCTGTTGTACATATTGTTTCTTTCACAACATAAAGTGAAGTTTAAAGACTGACCCTATGTAAGTGTACAAATCTCTCCTGTCAAGTGTTCACCTTTCATGTTCAAATCATACAGCCCACTGTCATTATTACTTACTCTAACTCCTTACAAGAAGAACAGGTGTAATGAGGTATTTAAAACACACTGGTGTCCTTTCAGAGGCTATGACAAAAGGGAAGCCCAGAGCTGGACACTGACAGACTGGATCTTCACCAGGACATGGAGCTGAGGAGGAGTCAGCCTCTCTGCACCTCACCTCTGCAGCTGCCTCAGACTGAAGCTAAAGACTGAAGATCACACCGCACAGTCTATAAGTACAACCATCAGTCTAACGGCACATGACTTATATACCCTTACATACCCTTCAAGTCTGAACCTGAGGCAATCATTCATTCTTCCACCAGCCTTGGCCTAAAATTGAAAGGTTTACTTATGTCAAGTTAAACATGTTCTGATCAATGCATACAATTGTGTAGTTCTATTTTCTAATGCTGGATTGATTCACAACAGACTTATATCAATAGTGGTGGCTAACGTCTTTTAACTGCTGATGTCTGTCAGAACACACATAGCATGAAGGTGAAAATGGTGGCTTTAGTAGAGCCTACCCTTGCTTTTTAGACTCCTTTTCTTTCGATTCATTCTCAAACACACATACACAGAGAGCAGAGGGACTTGAAAGGCCCGTTGCAGGTATTTGAACTCATCATTACCAACTCCAGCCTGGGGATCTGCTCAACGTGACAGCCTTGTTGATAGATTGTAATTGTATGGTCCCAATTGATTGACTGCAACCCACTCAATCTAATATGCATTTGTTGGAGGTTACAGGTAAAGGCAAAGGTAGTAATGACTTCCATTCTTGTCCTTTGGCAAATGACCCTGTGTAAACTCTGACAGGGCCCATGCCGTATTGAAGTGGGGGCGAACGGATACTTTTGCATTTCAGTGTGCGTATTCTGCTTATGCAGCAAAAGAAGGTCCCAGTTTTCCTTTTAATCAAATTTCAATTATTCCAATAGGAAGGAGAGACACTCGTTTTGTACCGGCCTTCTTTCTGTGTTCTTTAAAACTGGTATTTCCACCGGCAGCTCCAGGTAATTAATCATCCATACATGTTTTAAAACATCAGCGACTCTCTACGCTTGGTTCCCTCAGTCAGTGCGCTGCCTCTGTTGTCCTAGTGTGTGAGTGATTACTACCAAAACTAAATATATTACATATTCCAAAGTGTGGAAAATACACATATGGCGTGGTCTTTGAAACAGCATTTTATTTGAAGCATAAGCGGAAAAGAGAAGAAGGCAGCTGAATGTAGTGTGACTGTGAATGTAGAGGTGCAGCTAACGAAGTTGTAGAAAAGAAAGGGGAAGTGTACGGTAGCGGCTCAACACTTTTCTCCCATTTAACAAGCACAGACAGGGAAGAAATAACACATTTAACCATGACTGTTTGTATTAGCCATAAAGTGTTAGCTCATTTGTTTGCATTTCTCCATGTTATTTCTTAGTATATTACTAGTGGCATGCATTTTATAAACAACGGTTACACAATTACATATTCTTTACACTATAGTAGGGCTGTTAACAGTGCTCACATATCCTCATATATTCTCACTTTCAAAAATTTCTTAATTCATTGAAATAGAAGTTAGACACGAATTATATATATATACATATATATACATATATATACATATACATATACATATACATATACATATATATATTTATATATATATATATATATATATATATATATATATAAATCGGGGCAAAAAATCCTTTTGGTGCATAATCTCAAATGTGTTCACATTTAATTTTAGTAATTGTTTGGTACTCATTTTTGATAGGACAATGACAATTACTGAAAGATAACATTCACAATATTTGCACTGTTATGCCCTTAAGTTAAAGTTAAAGTCATTATTTGTGTTTTCAGTTCTTGCAGAGTCTCTACAGTCCTTGTTTTAGCTGCTCTGGACATTAGCAGTAGCAATTAGAAGAATTCACGGTCTAGTAAATTAGACTAAAATCAGCTGCAGTGTACATGCAATTTTTGGAATTTCATATGAAGCAGATGACGATATATCCTGTGTTTACTATCAAATTATTCATACTTTTGAAAGCCCTATACCAGATGAAAGCACAGTATGCTGACTAATACAAAACGGTACGTTTAGGCAGACAGTGAGGACAGTAAACCTCAGACAGACAGGGGTAGAGACCTGACACTTAGAGTCCACCACAATATATTGTACTTCAGTTTCATCAAACAAGTTGCAGGACAACGTGAGTCTAAATTGAGCTTCTGAAGCTTCTGAAAGTCTGGGATGTTTCCGAAGTTACCTGACAAAGACAGAATAAAATAATACACAGATCAGTTACACCTCCATCTCTTCCTCCTTTCAAGTTTTGGCTCTTTTGCCCCTGAAATACAGGACCGATACTGGCAGGGCCAGCCCCCCCATTAGGCAACATAGGCAAATGCTAAGGGCGCCGCCGCTCCACTAGGGGGCGCCGAGCGCAAAAATCGGTGATGGGGGATAAAATCCTCCACTGTCTAAAACAGGGGTGGGCAAACTACGGCCCGGGGGCCACATACAGCCCATTAACCTTTTTAATCCAGCCCGCCAAACATGAATGAACTGCAATAAAATTTATTAGTTTTATTTTCCCTGCAATTCTGGCGTTTCCCAATAGATGGCGCACTCTAGATACAGTGATACATAAAACCAAATTATCCACAAGGGCCAGGTGGGGGGTAGAACTATATCTTGAACACGACTTCCTCACTCATGGTCAGAAAACCTTCCCATAAAGCACTGCGGCCAAGTATATATCTAGTGTGCCGCGCACACTGCACCTGCTCCCGCACGGCGCGTGCCACATTTCCTCTTGTTTGGTGTGGACACCGCGCGTGGACTGTGTCTTGTTGCATACGCTGCGTGGACCTTGCATTCTCCTGTGCACCTCTAAACCAGAACACCAGGACTAAGCCAGGTCTAAAGCAGGTCTACACCATGTGTAAACAAGCATTAAATCAGGACTAAAACCAGGTCTAAACCAGGATTAAAACCAGGTCTAAACCAGGACTAAAACCAGATCTAAACCAGGTCTAAACCAGGTCTAAACCAGGACTAAAACCAGGTCTAAAACCAAACAAGAATTTGCAGGAGGTGGTTGCTACATTCATGTAGTTTTAAAAAAACATGACAATATCAAGTAATCCAGTTACTTATTTAAGTAATTTAATGGATTACATTACAAACTACATTTTGGGGTATGTAATCTGTAATCTGTAGGGAATACAGTTTAAAGTAACCTTCCCAACACTGTCAACAGAATTATCAAATGTGTCACAATCAAACGGAAGTCAAAACTTCTGAAACGAAAAATGTTAATTTTTGAAGTGGAAAATCATCGGCCCTATATATGGTGCACATGTTGAATTGAGATGTTTGAATATGTCACATGTAAATTGTTGGATCCTGCAAGTTATTTTCGTCTTATTTGCTGGGTTGACGTAGTCAGACTAGAACACTCCATCCATCTGCTCCTGGTCCGGCCCTTCCATCAAATTTTAGAACCCTTTGTGGCCCTCGAGCCAAAAAGTTTGCCCACCCCTGGTCTAAAACATTGTCACTATGAACTGTTTGATTTCTTGTGAGTATCTGTACTCTGGCAGTATTTTTTTTTTTTTTTTTTTGCAATCCAAGGGGCGCCACCTGAAATCTTGCCTAGGGTGTCAAAATGGTTAGGGCCGGGCCTAGATACTGGCTCCGTACAACCGGATCACAGCAGACCAATGTTCCTTCTAGAAATAGAGGTGGGCAGGAAAAAGCCTGCCATTTGCTGACGTCACCTCATTCAGAGCAAAGGACACAGGGGAGAGAGAGAGAGTTGATTACGGGCCGCTAAAAATACATTTGAAATATGGCTTCTGTTCTCTTTTGCAACCTCTCCCTCTCCCTTTCTCCCCATATGTTTGTGTTGACTGTGTTTTTGTATGTGACTAACCTCCATAAAGAATATGCGGAAGGAATATTTGCAAAATACGCAGGCATGATTCTTTTTTAATATGACACGTTTAGACATATATAAGTGGGGCGTGGCCAGACATACATTGTTGTTTTTAAGCCCTGGTTTCTTAGACCGCTCTACTGGTCTCCAAGGACAGTGGGCATCGAGGGCTAATTGGTTCCAGAGCAAACTTTAACACAACGGCATCAACGATTGTCCACCTTCATCACCACAAGATTGTAACAAAGAGTTTATGTAATGCACCGCCTTGGAAGTGGGTAATTGATTGCTTACTAAGTGCTTTGTTTGCAAACTTTTACATATAATACGTTTAAGAAGATATAGTGACGTTTTGGCAAAGAGGACGTGGATTGGCAAACACAGTTGCCTGATCCTGATCTAATCCGGATGACGTGTGTGGCACTACAGTGACAATAAGCAGAGCTGTAGCTGAGAGGAGCAAAGCAGAACATACTGATGAGGTTCTCTTGGGGAATAATATGGTCATACAGGAAAAGAAATGCAGTCCATTAGTGCATAAGGGACTGCATTGTTTTATACTTTTAAGTGACTCATACCTCTGAGAAAGACCCACCTCAGGGAAATACTCAAATTTGACTGGAAGCAAAAAATTAAACTTAAGTTTTAACAGAACTTAAAAACATGAGCTGTAAAATAAGCTGCTGGACAAAATGTTGCACTTCTCATAGTATGTCTGTCTATTTTCCTAGACATATTTTGGCTCTACCTGCTCATGGTTGCTCTAAGCTGCCTTCCTAGTTGCTGTCCCTCAAGAGCAGCTGAGCTACTTTAATGGTTCACATGAGTCTGCATGTCCTATCAATACCATAGAAACATCTATCAAATTATACACTTGTAAAAATAATAATTATAATAATGATAATAATATAATAATAATGAGAAAATATTTTTAAAAACACAAGAATATTACCTGTAAAAGGGAACATCACAGAAATGAAGATTCAGTGACTAATAATATAGCAAAACATGTTTGTTGGTAAGACCAGGGACAAAGGGACTATACTAAACCTTAGGGAGAGAGCAGTGTCGTCTTGTCCTTTCCAATTTGACTAAAAAGAATCACTGGGTCCATGCGGGCCAGATGCCGGCTGGGATCATTAGGCGTGTGTCTAACAGGGAGCTGCTTACCCAAAGAGAGAAGCCGTGTGCCGCACCACCTGCCCAGGGATAAGAACCTCCCTGGGACCCTTAAAGTGAGACCGGGAGAATGCTGAGCCTCTTTAAACAGATGAAGCTAAGTAAAACCATGGCTATTTATCAGAGCTGCAGTCACTTGATTTGCCACTCCTCACACTGCCTCGCCTCTGATCGGCAATTCATTCACAGCGCTGCTATCAGCCAACACAAAGCATGAATCAGGAAACAATATGGTCCAAGTAAGCTAAAAGCAGCTCCTCCATCTGGCACCAGGGAGAAATAATTATATTAATATGGATTATGTATTATATTGTTGGCGCCAGAGACTTGACATTTGACTGAACTTAGATTTTGTTGAACTACACAGATTTCCTAGAGTTGCCTAGTTTGTTGTTCTTATTGTGTACAGAATTACAGACTGGACACATAGTGGTGACCTGATGACCACACCATTATTCATCCTGAAATAAAGAAAATGCTAAACACAAACACTTGCACGACTGGAGATCACTAATGCTCATGCTGTATGATCACAGCTTCAGAAACAGGACAGAACTATTGGTGACAATGATAGGAATCAGTTTTTTTAGACAATGGTAGAAAGATTAGTCTGCTCCATGCCCTGATGAACTGGTATTGCATTAGAAAGGGAATCTGGCATAAACCACATCAAGATAAGAGTTACATCTAATAAAGACATTTAAAAGGTGTAATTTTTCTTGTGGGGCCAGCTGGTTTCATTGAGCTATTGCTTTGTCTGAAATGTTGCACCATGTGGCATTTAACTTATCTATACTGCATTTACTTAGCAGGGCTCTACAGTGCGCCCATTTCACTCGCATTTGCGAGCAAATATTTCGTCGTGCGAACGAGGAAAATAAAACAGTCGCACCAGTGCGAGTGCTTCTTCAGCCACAATAAGGAGCTGCGCACAGACGCAACGTGACGAGTTAAACATTCTACATGTATCAAACATTAGGGGCACAGTCACACTAGGACTTCAGAATCGTGCCCAAGCCTGGAACGCCCCTAAAGCGCGACACGCCCAGCACGAGCGCAACCGAACTGTGCCCGGGCACGACACCGCCGACCGCTCACGAGCCCAGCATACGAGCTCCGGGTGTGCGGCGATATCACTCATACGAACAAACTCCGCTTCAAAACACACCCACGCCCCCTTAACTGAGGAGCGGCACCGCAGCAGGACCCACACCTGTCCCACCACAGTAGACACCCCTGTGTCGCTGGACTTCCCTCTCTAAAGTGAGAGCTTTGTCTCGGTCTTGTCTAAGACTCGAGCGCATTTGGACTCGGTCTCGTCACGGACTCAAGGTCTGAATACTGAGTGCATCATATTTCATTACGGCCGCTGCTGTCGTCAATAAACTTGTACCAGTGTGCGGGACCTGTGTGCTGGAGCCCGTGGACACTGCACCGCCAGAGCGCGGCTTGTCCACAGCGCCACCCTCAGCGTGCGTCACAGGGCAGGTTAAACATCTCACCTGTGAAAAAAACTAATTTTATGTCAGTGTCCGCACAGAGCAGAGCTACAGCACAGAGCAGGCGATATGTGGGCTGAAGTTTGCCAAAGAAAATGCCAAATTAGTCTGTTTGTCACAACTCCAGGAATTTGAAAATACAGGTTTAAAAATTCTACCCACTTTATTCACTTTGAAGCAGTTTTGTGTAAAGTGCCAGTGGAAGTTCTCTTAAAGAAGAGGTTCTCAAACTGTGGGTAGTGTTGTGTTTTAGTTTTTCCTCGAGTGATGCAGAAAAGAGGAGCCACTGTCTGTGTGAATGTTCTTGTATGTTAGCTTAGGTCCAAAAAGGGGCGCAGAGTGTTTCAGTGCAGTACAGTCTGTTTGGCTTATTTTACGTCTAAATGAATATTAATCAGATAAAATGGAGATAGACTGATTAAAAACACAGTGATTGTGCAGGAAAAGTACAGTCATAATTCTTTTGTGTTTTTTGTATAAAATTCATTCAAATAAGTTGGTGTGCGCAAGTTTTGCACTGTAATAAACGTTCAAAACTAAAACCTATTTGTGCCCCCATTTGTTTTTCTGTGCTCCTAAAATTTTTGACTTAGGGGCACATGTGCTCCTGAAAAAAAAAAGTTAGTGTAGAGCCCTGCTTAGTGTCTTTATTCCCCAAAAATACCTTAATGAAGATTTGTTTTTACTGTGAGTGGGACCGTCTCTCCACAGATCTGACCTGTCTCTGCCTAGTGGCGCCATCGTCTCCTGTCTCCATCAAGATGGATATGTTTAGGTTTAATGCTATAATGTGGAACAACAAAGTTGATCCTTGACCACAAAAGATACAGACTGCACTGATTTGTTGAAGATGTAGTTGTACTTTGGTTGAAGTTAAATGACTCGTCCTTTCCATACTTTTCTCCAAATGATTAAGAAAACATTTAACATATTAGCTGTCATCTTCTCTCAACTTCATATTCTCATTACCAGAGGCTGTAGCTCACCACAGTAGCTTTAAAGTGGGCTAAACAGACAGTATCACTCCTGTCACGTCCATGTTCCCGGTTATACTGTCTGTCTGAGCTTTTTACATGTCCAGCTGCACTTGTGAGCGTAAAATAACTTTTCTACTAATTTGTCATTGGAGAAGTCAACAGCTAAATCCCTGTCAGAGCTGGATGATTCTGTGCTTCTGCTGTGTATCAGTGATGCAGCTCCCCTGTGGAAAACTCTCCTCCAAAAACACATGCACACACTCAAAGAGAGAATGTAGTGGGAGACAGATTATTTTCACTTGACTTCGCACTCTGGGGGACAATCTGTCTGCGTTATACCAGTCTTAGTCACTGATATAAAGTAACTCCATTTTCTATCACTTTTACAAACTGTCTTTTAAACACAGGCTGTTATGTATAAAGTATTGAGGTTAATGGACACTTGGTAATAACTGCCTTCTTTCTTTTCCTTTTTGCCCATACCAATGTTTTAAAGGAAAAAGGAAAAGGCCAGGAGAAAGTTAAAATGCTAAAATAGGAGGGGTATTTTGAAACCAACAATATTGTCTCATTAAAAAGCATTAGATGAAATCCATGGAGCTTCAGTCTTGCAATGTTTGGTCATTTTAGACCCTTATGTGTATTGTTTAATTAGGACTGTTATCTTTTTATTGGTCTATTTTTACTGAAGTAGTGAAAAAGAAATACCTTCTTTGTAACTTCATAATGTCCAGGTGCACTTAAAAACCTTTAATCATATCAAGAATGAATGCTGAAATCCAAGGTCTGTAATTGTAATTTACAGTATTAATTTAAAGAGAAATGATATAGCTGGCGCAAAGCAGTGACCATAACTAATGGGGTCATAATGCCGATGAAGAGTTCTATCTTACTCATGTGCTCTGTGCTCCCAGCAGCCCCTCGGGCCATAGCCTCAGGTAAAACCTGAAGACTTTCTCCTGTAAATCTGACTTTCCACTGTCAAACAGTATGTTTAAATCAATGAGTGGGAGCATGATGGCCATGTGGCCTCCCGTATCATCACCAGACAAAGCAACTGTTTAGTCACTAATGGACACCATATTCTTACATATGGGGAGGACAAAGTATCTGGTGAAATCATTTAGCTCAACAACACAAATAAATATGCCATATTAGTTTTAAGTTATGCTTTTTATAGCTCTGCATATGATGAATTATTGCTAAGATGAGGAACTTAACTTTCTTTTCACTTGACAAGCAGCCCTCCAGCTGCCACAAAGCCTAATCATTACATTGTTCTTGATGAATTGCCAGCCAAAATAATTATGCACTCTACAAAAACTCTTAATTAGCAGAATCTCGTCTTCAATCAAGTATCTAAATTACATTTGTACAGTTCAGTGATCGCTGTCCAAAAGGAGGATTCTTGAGCTGTAAAAAATACACTGGCCCATAAATGGTTCCATCGAATGGGTGACCACTCACTGAATGAATCATGTCCTAATAATTAAATTGTATGGCATACCCAGAGTGTTAACTTTAGTGGATGCACATTGAGCGCTTCTGACTTCTCAATAGGCTTTTAAAGAAATTAAGTGATGGGCTTGGACAATAATTTCTCTTTTCTGGGTCATTGATTGTTCTCCTTTTTGGCTCTTCACAGCCATTTTGCTTCTCGACTAAAGATTTGCAATCAGAGTCTCTTTCCTTATTGCTATAAATTAGACCAGACAAGGTAATAACATGATGTATAGGATTGAGACATTACAGTTGCTACTTAAGAAATGTACTCTTCAAATATTTGCCTATTTGAAATAATTAAAAAATAAATAAATTACAGCTATAACATATTCAAGCACCTGCATTTTTAGCAGTAACCTCAACTAGCTGAGAAAGATGACGAAGCTCTTTTGAAATTTTAGCTCTCCGCAGAAGTTTACAGATCAAACTTGTAAATACACTAATAGCTCCGTTTGTCACCTCCCAAACACATTCACTAACTCTGGTGACAAGTGATAGATCTACTCTCCCATACTTTCAAACAGCTTCATAAAGAAAGATTATGGTAAAATCAGAAACTTCCATTTCTCAGACCTGTACATATCATCAAAAAAGCTTTCAGAGTCAAGTAGCCCTATGATAGACGAGCATTTGAAAGCACAAGGCTTGGGTATTGTGCGTGCCATGAAACTTATTTTATAGGGTCCATGATAGATGTTGTTTAGAGCGATTTAAGCGGCCCTTATGCTGGTGTCAGCATCTGACCCCTCCGCAGTGATAAAGCTATCAGAAAGAGAGAGTAGAAGCCCAAGTGAAATATGGAGGGAGGGACACGTGTGCCAGATAAACTCCTGCAGACTGGGCACGCTCCCAGCTCCACAAGAGACGCTTCAGTCTGATCTGCATAAAGTACTACTACATCCGCCATGACAGAGAGTACCTCTATATTCTGCACAAACTCATGCACGGTTAATATAGGCACAATGGCTAAGACAATACATGTATGTGCATTCTATACAGTACTAGTATATAAGACAAGGGACAGATAAAATATTTAAACGGAAATTGCAAATCAAAAAATAGATCTGGCTGGAGCAATAAAGAATTAAAGACCACAATATTGTTTGAGGGTGTCTGCTGTGAGCAGACTTCTTATAGAAGTGAACATTTAATGGAACATCAAAGTGAACATAAAACATGATAATATCACGATTTTTTTTTCTATTATGTAAAATTAGAACAGCAAAAGGAAATGATTAAAAATATGATAACGTAAACCCAACTTTTCAACATTTGAACCTCAACCAAAAAGATGTACAGATAATTTTTTGCACATTTCTAATGGATTGCCACAATATCGGATTAATATCATTATCTGGTTATTGCTCAAAAAATATTGAGCTTTTCATTTGGTTAATATTAGGGCTGTAGTCAATTAATCTTTCAACAGTCTCTTAGTCGATCAAAATTTGTATTTGTAAAATAATCATTCTATTTAGATTGTAAGAATTTATATGGGACACCAGCATAAAAGGAGATGGAGTGAGTTTGCTGAAAATTTTAAATGTTTTGGTATATGTTAAAACAGAAGATTAAACTCATTTTAATCTGTATAAATATACTGTTTCCTAGTTCTTTTTTCTCCATAGATGTTTTAGCATGAATGTCTGTTCAGGTGAGGTCTTGTGAGTGCAGTGTGGGTGAGATACACAGAGAAATGTAATGTAACGCAATTAGAGAGATTTTGCCCCCTTTTAGTTCACTCATTCAGACAGGTCTTCAGTCAACCAATAATTTCTTTAATTGACAACAGCGCTAGTTGATATCTCCTTTACTTACTTCAACCTCAAAGCTGGGTTCTGTCTCTGCTTTTCCTCAAAGCATACAACACTAAAATGCTCAACTGATACATGAAAATATAATATATACAAATTTGAAAAACCTTCTCTTATAATGGGAAATAATGCTTTTGTTTTGTCTTACTGCTAACCATCTGAAAGAGCATCGTGTAAATCACCTAAAATACAGCTGATGTAGTGTTCATCTTCTCTTAAAGGTTGGTGGTGGACTGGCCTCTTGTGCCCAGACATTCTATGGAATCTATGCAGCGCGGGTCAACACCAGTCCCTCTAGACCTTTACCAGATGCAGGTGATATATTTTATTTTGTTCCATTTTATTCTCTGTCTGAGGCCCACAAGGCGCTCACACACCACTACTATAGATCCTTTACATTCACAGCTGAAATATGAATACACCGCTCAGGGTTTAATTTTGTATTCTCTGCAGATCAGACAAGAACACTGTAGTTAAGTTGGTTACAGCTATTTACAGGCCACCCTTTACTGTGACATATTACTTCACCTCTTTGGTCTTCTCCAATTCAGTACTTTGTTGTGTCAAGCCAAACTGTAACTTACTGGTTGCAATCTGGGATCCAGGTCACCCCAGCTATTGGACCCAATCCAAGCAAAAGTCTGTTAAGCCATGACCACGGCACAGTTTATTCCACTATTTGTGTCACCTGGCATTGCCTTTGACATCTTTCACCCAGCTGACTAATAAGTAGTTACTCTGTTCAGCCAATCTTCACTTATAGCTTCTTGTCTTCAGTGGCTTTATGACATTATTACAAGGCTTTATCACCACCATCAATACTGCAGGGTGGGTCCCCACAAATAGAGGTTTCCACAGCCACTCCAAACTGAGCACAACACCACATATAAGCCTGGGTCACAAACTTCCTTAACATGAAAAACATATTTTTTTTTAATAGCGCAAAATCAAGACTGATATCAGGATGTCTATTTTAGTCCATGTACATTTAAGTGTAAAAAGTTTTTCTTTTATTTTTTTTAAATGTGCACAGTCAGTCATAACTGACTTAGTAGGTCTGTTTTAACTTGTTTGTTTTAATGCAATAATATTATGGGCAAAATGAGATTCAGTATAATTAGAAAAAAAAAAAAGAAAATTGCATGTTCATTTTGGAGTAGTGAAATTTACTTGTTAAAGGCAGTTGTAGTGCATAAAAAGTTACACAATAAACACTAAAGCAAGCAATCAAGCAAAATATGCAATAAAATATAAACATTATGAGAGAAAATGGCAACACTGACCAATTTTTAAAATTGGTACAGAAGAATTAAATAAGAAGTATAGCACTTGTCTGCCCTCTGTTGGTCAAATGTATGAAGGCAGAAGGATGAAACTGACACTTTGCAATGATACCACTCTTAAATGCATTGTAACAGTAGGGCTGAGAAATTTTACCTGAAAATAAAGCTGTTAATAGATATAAATATCTATTTTTCTTTTAGGAAAGAAGCTTTTTATGGAGCTAAATTCCCTGATAGTGGGTGTGATCACAGATGTGTTTAAGTTTTTTATTTTTCCTCTAGTGATACAGAAAAGAAGGAGCCACTGTCTGTGTGAATGTTCCCCCTCAACTAAAAATGTTCTGCAAACTACAGAAAATGGTCAAAACTGAAAAGATTGTATTCAGCCATTAGGGAAATATTTTATGAACGAGATTAAACAAACTACTGCTTTAAACATGCAGTACCAACATTTAATTTGACGACACTGATTTCAAAGCAGTCAGCACAGCATGGCCCTGTGCTACACTTTGGTCCATGTGACGGCAGTGAGAAGCCTTTCTTGCCTTTTCCACGCAATTTCCATTGAAAGAAAGTGGAGAAAATAACAAATGTATTTTCTTCCAGACAAATCAATTTGAACTTCAAATTCAGTTAATCAATTTCATGTTTTTTGCCCAGCCCTACATAATAGTAAAGAAATCTCAACCAACTTGTCTTGGGCATGTTAAATGTTTATGCCAAAAATGTAGCATTAACAGCACCAACATTATGGTATCCAAGTCCTCCCTGCTTCATCTCATAGTTCTCACTAATTCCTGTGTGTTCTCGTTGTTCTCTTCACTTGTCTTCATCGACACAGTGCCCTATCTGAGGGCACTGGATCATGTTCAAATATGGAAGCATGTTCCATAGTTCCTAATTTCTATAATATGTTAAACTGACTTTCCTGTGTTTATGTTGTAATGTTGATTCCTTAAAAAGAAATATTTTGTTCTAAAGTTTTTGTCCTTTAACAGCTTAAAAAACATAACCCTCCTCATAACTTCTCCGGTGCATCTGGGCATTGTCCATTCCAGGGTTAAACTTTTAAACACAGTTAAATCAAAATCACAATTTGAATGGCTACAATTAGTAAAGCGCAAAGTGCAGTTAACATAATTTCCTCTGCAAAGAACTAAATGCCTGTCTTATTGTAAACCAGGAAAGACATTGACAAAATGCATGGGTTTCTTGTATTAGTTTAGCACTTCATTCAGGTACTAATACTCTTGAATGTATCCTACTAAGTCTCCTAACAATCTCAAATCTAATCACAAATGCAAAGCCCACTGGAACATAGCCATTTGATCTTGTTCTAAAATTGTTCAGCCAGTCTAGTGTAGGTCACCATCTATTGCAAATTCAAGCACTCTGTATTGTGAGATTCAAATACATAAGTTTAAAATAAATAAAGAAATACATAAGTGTCAAAGTAAAAATTGTTATATATTGCATGATGTTTAATATACTACTTACTCATTAAATACCATATTTTTCATTACAGCAAGATACAAATACATATGTTAAATATAATGGCACATGACATCATTTAGTGGAATAGAGCAAATTGTTCCTGTGATAATGTCTTTAGGTATAATATAGGCTAAAGGCAGAGCTGAGTGATTCATTGAGTTACACCTAATGGCGCTCCATTATCTGCTTACACTTATCTCACTAGCACTAAGTTATGGCATGTCAATTCATATCAAAGCAACAGTGCGTAATGGTACAATTTCAATATCATTCCTTCTTCCAGGATCTACAACGTCGGGACATGGGGAAAAATAAAGTATTTTTTTAGCAATCTACTGCTGCCATCTAGTGACACACCGAGTATGGTGCTGTATTAAATGTATGTCTCCCTTTATTTACACAAATTCTACTAACCAATTCTACAGCCCTAAAGTTTACTCAGCTGTAATAATATATGTTAATATAACATAGATAGAAAAGACAGATGCATATAAAACTGGAAAGTAAATAAGTAAATGTAAACAAATCTGTTTGGTGCGGGTACCTTCCATAAACTGTATAATAAAGTGGATGAAGGGAGTGTGACGTCACCCATAGAAGCCCACACACTGGTATCGTCATGTAGACAATACCGTTTTAAAAATCTAAATTCAAGAATTGGAATCTTTTGCTGCACATATCAATTCAATAGACCCCAACATCAAATTCACCCGTGAAGATGCCAGTGAGAACAGACTGGCCTTCTTAGACTGTCTAGTAACCATAAGAGAAGACCAGCAACCTCATGTGGAGGTCTTCAGAAAGCCCACACACACAGACCAGTACCTGCTTTTTGATTCACACCACCCATTGCAGCACAAAATTGGAGTGATTCGGACTCTACGACAGAGGGCCCAATTGGTTCCTACAGGCACTGAGGGAAAGGAGAAAGAAGAACATGTGCAGAAAGTCCTCTCTGTTTGTGGCTGTCCTAAATGGGCTTTGGGCTTTCAACAAAACTAAAAGAGAGAAGAAACAAGAAAACACAGAATCAGAACCCAGAAGAAGGGGTGTAACTATTCCTTATCTTGCTGGAGTTTCTGAGAAACTCTAGAGAATCTTCAGACATGATATTCCTGTCTACTTCAAACACACAAACACTTTAAGACAAAAACTGGTCCACCCTAAGGACAAGCTCCGAGCCCCAAACAAAGCAATGTTGTTTACTTTATTAAGTGTAGTGAAGACTGCAGTGAGCGTTACACTGGAGAAACAAAACAGGCCACTCCTTTGAGGACAGTGAGGTGCAGATCTTAGCCATAGAGAAGAATTGGCTTGAACGTGGAGCTAAAGAGGCCATCTTTGTTAAAAAAAAAAAGAACCCTTCTATAAACAGAAATGGAGGACTCAGGCACCATCTGTCTCCTGTCTATAACTCCATTCTCAAACCTAAATCAAACCAAATTAAGAAAGCAATAGGTGTAGCCAGGTCAGGCCCAGAGGTGTGAATAGCCCAGTATGACTATGTTAATCTGACCCCACCCCCTAGTCTATTTCAATAGGGTGAGTTGACAACAGAAACTGTAAACAAATAGGGTGAGTTTCTAAGTAATTTGGAGTAGCTAACTCCTCCCTCTTGCAGGTAGATAGAAGTCAGTGTCCTCCAGCATTCTGACCAGAACTGAAGAAGCAGCTCGGATGAGCAGCAAAACGTCTTCTATCAAAACTTTGGTCAAGTTGACAAATTGAACTCTACCCGTTGCCATGGATTCTACCTGGACGAATGAGGGATTCTACACGTCACACACAGAGTTCGGCTTAGGCAAAATGAAGCTCACAGAGACTAGCGGTTATCGGGGAATAGGAATCCTGGTTCATATTAAGAATTTATTTACGGACAAAATTGTAAAATAAAAACAGCTCTTTTTTGAGCCCCTTGTATTTATCTACTTATTCATGTTTCTTTCTCTTGATGCTGCCATCACTTGCTATGGAAATGTCCAGCACAATGGCTTTGCTCTGTTGTTTGTCGACCACTGCAATGTCTGGCTGGTTTGCCATCACCGTTCTGTTTCATTGCCATAGGCCAGTCACAATAACCATTTTTGAAGTGTGATATACTGCTGAAGTGAATATAGACAATAAACAATAATGCTGAAACTAAACCAGAACTAAACTAAAGCAGAATTATCCCCAAAAAAGTATTCCAAATATGAAATATTTAAAACGAACATGAGCTGCAATAATTAAATAGCAGAATGCATCAATTTTAGTAATTAGTTTATAGCTATAATGAGTCATAGAAGTTATTCATTCAACCTTCTACAGCTCAGATCTTATTATATTGTACAAAAAATTACCCCATTTTTTTCCACTAATGAAAAAAGTACACAGGTTAAACATTGACCCATAAAAAATATTGTTCCAGCTTTCATATTTTGAATGATAAGTTGATGTAGTGACTATCATGACGTGTCGAGCCATAGATTATGTTATCTATTATTTTTTATGATATTATTATTATGTAGAGCAGTGCCTTGCAAAGACAGTAATTGAGTTTGAAGTAATTTCAAATTAGGTTAAAATGAGCAGGTCAATCAGTTATTTGGAGCTCTGGATACTTAACAGTTGGTATTGACATTGGACAAGAAACAAAAAACAACAACATGGTTTTTGTCTTCTGCATTGCTCCCCAACCCTACACACCATTTCTATGTTCACAGAAAAAGGTATCCCTTTGCTTGTTACAACTTTTGTTATTTATGCCCATGTATTATCATTCAATGTCACAGGGCCATTGCTGTCATATTTTTTTCCAGTATTCTTGCTTGTTTGTACTCATTTAACACACAGCTCAAAAACTATTGTTGTAATAACAGACTTTTTAAGCATTGAAGCCATGTGTCTTCCATTTTGTTCCTGTGAGTCTTAAGTCATGGCATTAAAGCAACTCAGGCCGCCAATGTGCAAGTATGAAGCAGTATAGAATTTCTTGCTACCTGAAAAGAAAAGTAAACAGGTTCAGGGCTAAACCCACCAGAGCCCAGATGTCCTCGAGGAGCACTGCATTAAAAAGACAGCTGCAGAGTGAGGAAAGAACCACATGTTTTGAAAAGTGCTGATGCAGTCCTGGACAGTAGGTTATTTAAGGAGATGATGTAAATCGTGCGAGTTACCTCCAAGTGCAAGGCTGGAGAACAATAAGCTTAAGATAGAATTAACATTGCCAAATACAGCAATAACAACTGCAACCTGAAGACCAACCTAAACCATATATGCACTAATATTAATACATGTAATTTAATATTTGCAAAATCACAGAGCGTTTAAGAGACTTTAAGAGCATGTATAAAAGAAAAACAACTCTAGGTCAATCAGCATTCTCTTTCAAAACTAAATCAGAATGGAAGAAATGACCAGCACATGTGAAATTATGCAAAGGCTTCAAAAAGTTTAGTGCAGAATTAAGAATATATTTTTGCTAACATTAACTAACAACTAAATTATACCTGATTAAGGGCACAGAGATGGAAATAGAAAATTTTCTTTGATTAATGCTCCTGTACACGATCCCTGAGTACACAATACTCAGTGACCCAAACAATACCATAAGACTCTTGAGTGGAAGTCATCTCTGATGAGGACAGCCAGGCTTCCCCTTTGCGCCCACATCACCATTATACCGGTATGTAAAGAACTCTGTGACAGACAACACATCACCACAATTTTAGTCTCACTCTACGGAATCCATGTTTAGGAAGTCATTTCACCATTTACAGAAAACTTAATGGGTCTTGCACCCTGCTACACAAGAGAACTTACAAATATTACTAGTTAGTGATGTTTGTGCCATTAACTTATGGACTACAGTGAAACCAACATAGTGAACAGATTTGATCTAGTTCCTAGTTGTGTTCTCTGGCAAGGACATTTACCTCTGGAATAAAAATATATATATAAAAAAAATAGATTACAGTGAATGCATCCTCATTGATATGCAATTGATTTAGTCTGGCTTTTATCATTTTCTGAACTCATAGTAGTATTGGTAAGCTTACCTTTACTGTCACCGGTGCTCACGTTGGAAATCACAGGCTGGAAATGGCCACAATTTTACCAAACTTAAATTAGTCAAGTGACTCAAAATGAATGATCACTATACTTTCGTGCGCTCTTACGGTGAAGCGCTTTACGAAAATCGCGCAGTATACGCTACAAGAAGTCCATTGTTTGGTGCTTTAAAAAACTCTCATTCGCGAAAAACGTCTAGAATGTTGTTTTGTATTTTGAATCATTTGGGTAGATGCCTGAGCACGCACGCCATACATGCGCAGCAGTCAAAACATCGCGAGATTTGAGGGGCGGTCAGAAGTTCCAATGCTACTTATTATTGTTATGTCCTTTTCATTTTATTTATTCAGAAATAAATAGCTAGGATATCACGTAAATAAAATATGCAGATATTGCTGTATAAAGCAAGCTCAAGAGTCCAGGCATGATTATACAGTGTACAATTGTTGGGGAACACCTGCTTGACCTGCCTCAATGAATGAATGAATGAATGAATGAATGAATGCGTACTGTCACGTACTGTCCAAACCCCATGCACTGTGGAGAACCAAAAACCTATGGGCTTAGTGACATTACGTGGAACTCAACACACATTTACTAAATTGTATTATAAATAAATTGCTATAAGCTATAGGCAACTAACGCACGCGTATCACATTTTGTTGTTGTTTTTAAAGAGCAGTATGTAACTTTTCTGGCAGGGGTTCCACCACCTTCTTTTCTCCATAGAGATGCTATTGTTTTATTTGGAATGTTCCACAGTTAAACTTACCCATCTTGCACTATGTGCTTTTAGTCACCTTGCCTTTCCATGGTAACTTGGCCCTGTGGTGTCTCGATCATAGATATAAAAGTGTGATGTCATACTGTGGAACATTACAGGCAACACAATAACCTATCCATGAAGAAAACCAGGTGACGGACCCTCCACCAGAAAAGTTACAGGGTGCACCTATATCCTGTATGGATATATAGGTTTTATAATAGGCTAGCCTATATCAATTTTCTCCTTAAAAAGGCCTAAATCTTTGCTCTAAGACTTCTAATTCAAATGGAAACATCTGACTTAAATCGCAGTTTCACCATGTCTCTAATTCTCTTTTAGGCCTTGGCTATGTCTGTTTTGTTCCAATATTCTATTTTGTGAAGGGTAGCCTACTTTAGTAGCCTAAACTGTAATGTTTACAGTTCATCGGAAGCAGTATAGGCCTGTAGTTGGATTGGATCCCGAACTGGAGTACAGAACACTGATTGCCAAATTTGAAGGAGTAGTCCCTGGCAAACCATCTGCTTCTGAACATTGACATTGCCAAGGAACTGGTGATACACTTGAGGACCATTCAGGGCCATGAGGTGGAAATGGGGGAGTGCTACAAGTACCTGGGGGTCCACATGAACAACCGGAGGCGCAAAAGTAATGCTGTGTGCAGGAATGAGTACTCAACTTCCTGAGAAAGCTCAGGTCGGTCAATGTGTGCAGCAAGTTACTGGAGATCTTCTAGCAGTCTGTGATGGCCGACACCTTGTACTTTACTATGGTCTGCTGGGGAAGCAGCACCACCAAAAAGGACATTGGACAAATTGACAAACTGATCCATAAAGCTGGTTGCATTATCAGCTGTGAGCTGGAGATATGTGTCACAGTGAGGAACAGAAGGACACTGGACAAACTGCTCTCCATCATGGACACCCCTGCTCATCCATTGCACCCATTGCACCAGACTATAGAGGGACAGAGGAGTTCATTCTCCAACAGGCTCCTACAGCTCCGCTCAGGCAGTGAGAGATACAGAACTGTATTCATGCCATACAACTGTACAACAATCCTCACCCTTAAGTAATAGATAACCCTACACCATGTCAATCACTGCTTCATCTTTGCACTGTTTCTCCTCACCCACCTCTTGTATATAGCCAAGATATATTTTGTAGAACTATATTTCTATATTTTATTTCTACTTGTACATATACATTTGTAGGTGTATAATTATGTCATATTTGACACAAGTTTCTTGCCATTTTGCTACTTATTTTGAATTTATTATTACCATTTTCTAGTAGGCTATATTTTGGAGCTTTATTATTATATTTATTGTGATGTGTGAGCTACTGTGTCCAAATAATTTCCCTTGTGAATCAATAAAGTTTGTCTTGGTCTAAGTCTAAGAAATTTATTTTCTCAACTAAGCCAATATGCCAGGCCTATGGGTTGGTAACCGCGCTATAGGCATTATTGCAACTAAAGGAAAAGATTAAGCCATGTCACAGCCTATGTCGACGTGTCTTAGCCTAGTAGGCTGAATGACCATGGGCCAGTAACAGACTGATAATAACTACATAGTAACTGCTGAGCAGTGGCGCGTTGATGTAAAGATGAGGTGATGTGAGAAGCGCACAGGTGGGTCATACACACGGATATGTCCTCGCTCATGTCTCTACACACATGATCTGCCCCTGACGCTCGATTGCCACACGCTGCTCTGAGCTGAGCACCGTGACGGTGCTGAGCGTACGAGGCGGACTGTCTTCAGTTTGTCACTTGTTCGGGTAAACACCAGCACCGCCCGACGCTTGTTTGTTTGTAAGTGTGGAACGATCCAACGCACAGCGCCGAGCTCGATTGACGCTGTCTGCTGATCTGCTACTGCGGATTGCTCAGAATAACACGGCTGCTTGCTAATTCCCGTCCGTCTATCGGGGCTTTCGCCGAAACGCCGAGAGAGTATACGATCCAAAAAGCCAAAAAGACAGCTAAAAACGCCGCGCCACCCGAGCCCGCGCCCAGTATGGCTTCAGGAGACCTGTACGAGGTAAGATACTAATCATATCCAAGGAAAAGCTATCGCAATATTGACGAATATTGGAATTAGGAAGTACAGGGGAGGGCGTCGTGAATGTAAAAAGCGGTGTACTAAGCCCTGTAAGTAACCCCACAGGGCTCTCCAATAGACGGTTTTCTATAGTGTCCACACACTTTATGTCCTTGTGGTGGACTTTGATACTATACGTGGTGAATAGAGTGTTTTACGGACTGAAGTGTTGCCGAGTTGATAGTCGTGGTGAAGTGAAGTGACAGCAGCGCTGAGCGGACATGCTGAATAGCTCCAGACTGAGTGATGATGGGCTGGAAGGAAGGTGTGCATGCACTTACTAATAGCCTGTAAAGTTTATACTTTTATCCTACTGAATACTGAATCTAAAGTGTTTCCTGACTGTTTTTCAGACTGAATAATACTGAATATGTTGTTTTGATTAAAAGATGACCCTGGTATGGTGGGTGTCACTGTGACGCGCTTGAGTGATTAAAAGGTCGCCCTTGTGCGCATCATCAGTTAGGATATAGGAGTTAATATGCAGGTTTACTTGACTACGCTGTTCAGATGTAACTATAAGCCTATTCGTGCATTCAGACTTCTCTTTTGTTCTAAGAAAGTTGGTTTAATTCATAGCAAGACCTTTGTGACATAAGCAACGGGGGAGCACACATCTCTGGCTGGCTACTTCTCATGTGAAAATACCTTTTATAGTGAATTTCTTTTTCTTTCTTTTTTTTTAACTAGAACATGATTAAAATAGATGATGAGCATAGGAAAAAGTAGGCAAATGATAGAAAATAAAATTGGCTAAGCTGTAGAATGTATCACACTTAAATTGAATAAGAAAAAAAGTTCTAACGATGACCTCTTTTTTTGTGGCAGTCAAAGCGTATTTTTTGCTGTCTGCTGCAGCCGCCAGGACATGCTGATGAAGAAGCACAGATACATGCACTGTTTGTTCTTAACACAACCAAATGTGATGGGTTTTTGAGTTGGAGGAGGTCTGTTCATCTTTGTCAGAGCAAGTTTTTCTGACAATGGATGTTGTATTAAACAAACCAGTCTGTTGTCATCAGCTTTTTGTTCCATATTTGTTTCTTTAGACCTATTCAGAGACCTATATATTTTGGGCATTAAAGGTGCACTGTGCAACTTTTCTGGTGGAGGATCCGCTACCTACTGGTCCCCATGGAGGTGTTATTGCTTTGCCTGGAATGTTCCATGGCATGATATTAAATATATCCATCTAGCATTTATTCATTTCAAATGTTTCTATTGCTCAAAAATAAAATAATTCCTTCTGTAAATAGGGGCGACTCTCCACAGATCTGAATTGTAATGTAGAATAGTGCTGTAAACTGCTTGTCTGCATTCTGATAGATAGGTTTAGTCTATAGATAGATAGGTTTAGTCTAGAGTTCTAAACAAAGCAACATTTCCATAGAGATAAACAAGTTGTCCATCAGAAAAATTGCACAGTGCACCTTTAATGATTAAAGGGGCATATTATCATAGTCTGTATAAAGAGGTGGACAATGGGAGTGTGATGTCACCCACAGCATTTGGCTCCAGTCACATGAAGCTCACCAGGCTTATAGGAGCGAATTTGGAGCCATATTAGGAATGTGAATTTATTTACATACAAAATAGTGAAATAAAAACACCAGGATCACGCAGAGCGGGTTAATAGGAACATTTTAAGACTAAAATAAATAAATAATTTAATCATTTGCAAAGCTGATGGAGCCGGAAGCGCGCCCATGATCACTACCTATTCTAAGTTTTAAAAAAATAAAACATTGTAAATGAAAATCCACTGCTCGCTACTGATATGCAATTATGAGAAGAGTCGAGGCCTGAAGCCTAGAATCAAACTGTTTTTAAGTCCATGGTTGAGTTATGATTAAGTTATTATCAGCACTGTATATTGTATATTGCATAATAAAGATGTTTTTTTTTTAACCAATTTTATTATTGGATGTTTTAAAGGTCCTATATTATGCAAAATTGACTCTTGTGACTGTAAGCCATGTTAGAATGTTGAAAAACATACCTAAAGTTGTGTTTTGTTTCATTCACACATGCTTGAGTGACCCTTTATTATTAGTTTGTCTATCTCCACCTCTCAAAATGCTCTGTTCCAAAATGCTCGTTCTTGTGATGTCATGAGGCAATAGTTTTACCTACTTTTTACCTTTAGCTTAGTGGAGATTTGAAATTCCAGGATTGAAATTATCCAAATGTTTCTAGTAAAGGTTTATGGAGTTTACAAACACAGCGGAGCACTTCCTGTATTACCAGATGACATCTCAAAGTAGAAAAATGTGATTTCAGAGTGTTTTCAATTTGAGAGAAGAACTCGGCCTAAATGCAGGATGTGTGCATTAAACATGTGTGAATGAAACAAAATAGAACTCCAGCTATGTTTTAATGAGAAAAGCACATTACAAAATAGATCCGAAAATAGTGTAATATGGACCCTTCAATCAAACATTTCGCGTATTAACAATTACACATTAGGAGCAGTTGCAGTACGAGGAAAACGTCTTTAACAAACTTCATGATCAACCAAGGGTGTCAACCTAGATCCCATGCTGCAAGAAATGCTGTACTTCTCATTCCTGCAGAGTGAGTGTGATTGCAGTCACTGCTGTTAATAGAGCTGTAGTGAGCTCCAGGAGCTTTTTCAGAACGAAAGCTGTCCCATTCTTATTTTTCTTTTCTGTTCAGCCCTTGTAGCGTTATGATGGTGTTACGAGAATACTCACAGTGGCACAGGCAATGCCAGCACCTTCTGTTTTTGGTGCTCTACTCTACAAAGGAGCCTGTGTCATTACAAACACTAGTCCTGATTTAGTCCTTGATTAGTTTAATTCTAAATTAGTTTTATTGTTGAATTAGTCTTTAATCGTCAGATTTGGCTTACATTAGTTCTCAGAAGTCATTTCCAAAGTTTTAGCTCTTGCGGATGGCTGTGTTTGACAATAATGGTCAGCTGTCTCATACTAAGTGATGACAAAGTTAAGTTGGTGGTGCAACAGGTGGTCTGGTGTGACTCTATCACAGCAGATGCAGAATGGTACAGTTTTTGAAAAAGATCTCAGGCAAACTAACTGCCATGAAGATTGTGAGTGAAAGACATCACTTCCTCTGCCATGTGGTTTGGTTGGGCTGCTGGTTTAGAGAAAAACATGTGGATTAATAATGACAGATGATCTGTTTTAGTTAAAACCTTCCACATATCTTAGCAAACAAAGCATTTGCTCCACTGCCATGTTTATTTATACAAATCTTGTCAGGAAGGCTATTGGCATTGGGGTGGATTCTTAGACCCTATGCTGGTACAGTGACTGTCCCCCGTGCTCTCCCTGACTGACCTAAATCCACCACTGGCAGAGTTTGAGCCCTTCTGTTGCTGCCATGGTGGACCTTAGTCCAGTATCTCAGTGATGCTCTGGTTCACATCCGAGGGAGTGATTAGCATTGTAAAACATGCACAGCACACACAAGGGCCACACACACAACTGAGTGAGTGCCATAGTGAGTTTTTGTCATGACATTTCAGCAACATGGGCTAGCCTGTTTCATCCTTTCCTCGCTTTGTGTATTGTTCAATTTGGTTCCAACATTACCCAATTAAAATAAATTGCCGGCCTCATAGCATAACTGCAAGTCAATTTTTGGCCAAGTTTTCAGTCCCATTTTACTTGCCAGACTCTGCTGCATCCGTAAGTGTGTTTAGCTCCTTCCTCGGCCAATCAGAGCTATTTTTAAAGCCGAGCAAACAGAAACCACCCCAGTCATCTTATTAGATATAGTTTATTTTTTGTATATTCCTGAAAACCTTGAAAAATTACCATTTAGCATAATATAGTTTTCCTCATGCATCTTAGCGCTCTTGTGTCTTATCTTCTTTATTCAGAGCAATGACTTATCTCAAGCAGAACATGTCCCACAGTTTAAAGTTGCAGGCACAAATTTGACACACCCTCATTATTTAACAAGTTAAAAAAGAAAACATGTACTACCAGCAGGGCTCTACAATGCGCCCATTTCACTCGCAATTGCGAGCAAATATTTTGTTGTGCGAACGAGGAAAACAAAACAGGTTCGAGTGCTTCTGCAACCACAATAAGGAGAATTGCGCACAGACGTAACGTGACGAGCTAAACGTTCTAAATGTATCAAACATTAGGGGCGTCCTCACACTAGGACTTCAGAACCGCGCCCAAGCCTGGATCGGCCCAAAAGCGCGGCACGCTTTCCCAGCGCGAGCGCAACCGAACCGTGTCCGGGTACGACACCATCGACCGCGCACGACTCCAGCGTACGAGCTCTGCGTGTGCAGCGATATCACTCATACGAACAAACTCCGCTTCAAAACACACTCACGCCCACCTTAAAGGAGGAGAGTGCACCCAGCAGAACCCACACCTGTCCCACCACTCAGTGGACACCCCCCAGTGGACACCCCCATGCCACTGGACTTCCCTCTCCGCTAAAGCAATCTGGTCTCGGACTTGAGCACATTTGGACTCGGTTTTGTCACGCTCGAGGTCTGAATACTGAGTGCGATCATATTTCATTACGGCTGCTGCTGTCGGCAATAAACTTGTACCGGTGTGCGGGACCTGTGCGCTGGAGCCCGCAGACACTCTGTGCGGCCCGTTCCCACATCACATGCACCTCCAGCGTGCGGCTTGTCCACAGCGCGCCCCCTCGTGTACCAGCGTGCGTCACAGGGCAGATTAAACAGCCTACCTCTCTACAGTCCCTGACAAAAGTCTTGTCGCTTATCCATTTTGTAGAAACAAAAGCTTATAACCTGACTTTAAATGAATCGATTGGTTTTAGAAATGTCTCAAATGAAAGCTAAAACCCTCCCAAATTATGCTCAATATACTAAAATAAATTTGCTTCACTGAAGAAAGATTGATCATTTAATGAACACAGAAAGGTCAGATTTTGGCAAGACAAAAGTCTTGTCGCCTTGTCATATGATGCACCCAATCCTAGATTACAGCCTCACCTGTGATCAGTTACTGATCAATCAATTAGTGGGTGTGTATAAAAAGAACCCCAGCACACCAGACCTTCACATCAACTGCAACTTGACCTCTGACAACATGCCTAAGATCCACCCTGAGACCAAAGCTTTAATTATCAAGAGGCTGAAGACCAGATCCACTGCTGAGGTGGCTGACACCTTCAATGTGTCTCAGCGTCAAGTACAAAGAATAAGAAAAAGATCTGAAAAGACTGGAGAAGTTTTTGACAAGCCCAGGTCCGGCAGACCCCACAAGACAACTGCTCGGGAGGACCGTTTGTTGATTCGAAAATCCAAGGCCAGCCCCTTTTCCACTGCAGCAGAGCTCCACCAGGCCTGGTCACGTTAAGTCCCTGTGTCAACCAGAACAGTTTGTAGAATTCTGTCTCGAAATGGCCTCCATGGTCGAATCAGTGCACAGAAACCAGCACTAAACAAAAGGCAATTAAAAAAATATGTGGCATTTGCCAAGGCCCACAGCCTGCTAAAAGGATGGACACTGGAAAAGTGGCAGAAGGTGGATTTCTCAGATGAATCCTCGGTTGAATTACATCACAGCCGCCGCAAATATTGCAGGAGACCTACTGGAGCCCGCATGGATCCAAGATTCACCCAGAAAACAGTTAAGTTTGGTGGCGGAAAAATCATGGTCTAGGGTTACATCCAGTATGGGGGTGTGCGAGACATTTGCAGGGTGGAAGGCAATATCAATAGCCTAAAATATCAAGAAGTATTAGCTACCTCTTACATTCCCAACCATAAAAGGGGTCAAATTTTGCAGCAGGATGGTGCTCCATCGCATACTTCTATCTCTACATCAAAGTTCCTCAAGGCGAAGAAGATCAAGGTGCTCCAGGACTGGCCAGCCCAGTCACCAGACATGAACATCATTGAGCATGTCGGGTAGAATGAAAGAGGAAGCATGGAAGGCAAAATCAAAGAATCTTGATGAACTCTGGGAGGCATGTAAGACTGCTTTCTTTGCTATTCCTGATGACTTCATCAACAAATTGTATGAATCATTGTCGAACCGCATGGATGCAGTCCTTCAAGCTCATGGAAGTCATACAAGATATTAAATATGGATCTCACAGCACCACTACTTAATTCACTGACGTTATGCAACATATTTTTGTATTTGAAGTAAATTATTTGTTCAATTTTTTGTAGGCGGCAAAACTTTTGTCTTGCCAAAATCTGACCTTTCTGTGTTCATTAAATGATCAATCTTTCTTCAGTGAAACAAATTTATTTTAGTATATTGAGGGTTTTAGCTTTCATATGAGACATTTCTAAAACCAGTTGATTAATTTAAAGTCAGGTTATAAGCTTTTGTTTCTACAAAATGTATAAGTGACCAGACTTTGGTCAGGGCCTGTAGAAGAAGCAGCTTGGATGAACTGCAAAATGTATTTGACCAAATAAACTTGCTCATCTTACAGCTTTGTATAATGAAACTTTAACAAAATTCAGAGAAGCGGATGTTGCTGAGAGCACAAGCCATAACCTGAGACAAAAAATTGTCAGACTGGGATGCTTGCGTTACCATGTACTGTTTGCGACCGCAATTATGAAACTCTGCTTCCTTGGCAAAAAGATCAACTCCTCTTTGCACAGAATCCACATGCTCAAGTTTCTGTCTCATTGAGATGTTTTCTGCTTAGGACACGGTTAGCATTTTGAAAAAAAAAAACACAATCTAAAGACAATTCATCAGGAATTGATTCAACAACATCTTGCATACCACCACAAATGTTTGTGTTTGAAGTTTCATTTTCACATCATGGATTGCCAGGCATGTGCACACATACAGTAGGGCCCTAGGGGGGCTTGAACCCCTGCCCTTTTTGTCTTGTATTACAAAGTGCCCTCTGTGTGTGTGTGTGTGTGTGTATGTGTGTTTAATAACATTAATAAATTCCTGTTAGAGATGTAAAACAACAGTGGTACAACAACTCCATTGTATTCTACCAAACCCATTTTCTTGTAATACAGGGTTGTTGTGTGTGTTGAGCCGCTTCTCTGTCCGTTTACGGCTCTGCCACAGAGAGAGAGTGGCCGAGACAGTGAGAGAGTGAGAGGGAGAGAAGCCGCTGCATGGTGAGGTCTCGGTAAGGTCTCTTGGGAGTTCTGAACATGCAATATTATTCAGCTTAGAACTAGAGAATACATTGTTTAAGGTTGTTTAATGTTTATTGAATTAGGCTCCCATTTAACCCCTTTTAACCATGGAGACTGGCTGAAATTCGGGACAGTGTTGGCTGAAATTCGGGACAGGGGGTTTAAGGCGTTTTAAGTAGCTTTTTTTTCACAAACTTTAAATTATTTTGTTTACACACAAAATGGAAGAAACAACAAAACAAAAATATAAACCACAAGTCGAGGTCTTGAACCCGAAGCGTTTGTATTAAAGATGAGCGACTTAACATAGTGAACTAAACTCCATGATGAAGGGTGAAGTCTCCTCTCAGCTCCACTCAGCTCCAAATGCAGTGGCTACTGCTGCGCATCAGTCAGACACTCTTCCCTGTTTTATTAAATGGAGGTGACGAAGGCGAATGAACCCGACATCACACATTCTCTGTTTACATTCATTACACATGTCATATTGTGTAAAGGACCAAAAAAAAAAACTGCACACATGCTGCCCTTTTCTGACTTTGAGCCCCTGCCCTTCTATAATCATGTGCACATGCCTGTGGATAGCAGTAAATGCACTCAGTGGATCAGCCTTAGAAGAAAAAAGTATGAACTTGTCATTTACCATCCCCTTGTAATCTACAGGATGTACACTCAACAAAAATATAAACGCAACACTTTTGTTTTTGCTCCCATTTGTCATGAGATGGACTCAAAGATCTAAAATTCATTCCAGATACACAATATTACCATTTCTCTCAAACATTGTTCACAAATCTGTCTAAATGTGTGATAGTGAGCACTTTTGCTTTGCTGAGATAATCCATCCCACCTCACAGGTGTGCCACATCAAGATGCTCATCAGACACCATGATTAGTGCACAGGTATACCTTAGACTGCCCACAATAAAAGGCCACTCTGAAATGTGCAGTTTTGTCTCACAGCAAAATGCCACAGATGGCGCAAGCATTGAGGGAGCGTACAATTGGCATGCTGACAGCAGAAATGTCAACCAGATCTGTTGCTCGGGCATTGAATGTTCATTTCTCCACCATAAGCCGTCTCCAAAGGCGTTTCAGAGAATATGGCAGTACATCCAACCGGCCTCACAACCGCAGACCACGTGTAACCACCCCAGCCCAGGACCTCCACATCCAGCAGGTTCACCTCCAAGATCGTCTGAGACCAGCTACTCAGACAGCTGCTGAAACAATTGGTTTGCATAACCAAAGAATTTCTGCACAAACTGTCAGAAACCGTCTCAGGGAAGCTCAACTGCATGCTCGTCGTCCTCATCGGGGTCTTAACCTGACTCCAGATCGTCGCCGTAACAGACTTGAGTGGGCAAATGCCCACATTCGATGGCGTCTGGCACGTTGGAGAGGTGTTCTCTTCACGGATGAATCTCTGTTTACATTGTTCAGGGCAGATGGCAGACAGCGTGTGTGGCGTCGTGTGGGTGAGCGCTTTGCTGATGTCAATGTTGTGGATCGAGTGGCCCGTGGTGGTGGTGGGGTTATGGTATGGGCAGGCATCTGTTATGGACGAAGAACACAGGTGCATTTTATTGATGGCATTTTGAATGCACAGAGATACCGTGATGAGATCCTGAGGCCCATTGTTGTGCCATACATCCATGAACATCACCTCATGTTTCAGCAAGATAATGCACGGCCCCATGTTGCAAGGATCTGTACACAATTCTTGGAAGCTGAAAATGTCCCAGTTCTTGCATGGCCAGCATACTCACCGGACATGTCACCCATTGAGCATGTTTGGGATGTGCTTGACCGGCGTATACGACAGCGCGTACCAGTTCCCACTAATATCCAGCAACTTCGCACAGCCATTGAAGAGGAGTGGACCAACATTCCACAGGCCACAATTGACAATCTGATAAACTCTATGCGAAGATGTGTTGCACTGCATGAGGCAAATGGTGGTCACACCAGATACTGACTGGTTCTGAGTCCCCAGACCCCCAATAAAGCAACAACTGCACATTTCAGGGTGGCCTTTTATTGTGGACAGTCTAAGGTACACCTATGCACTAATCATGGTGTCTGATGAGCATCTTGATGTGGCACACCTGTGAGGTGGGATGGATTATCTCAGCAAAGCAAAAGTTCTCACTATCACACATTTAGACAGATTTGTGAACAATGTTTGAGAGAAATGGTAATATTGTGTATCTGGAATGAATTTTAGATCTTTGAGTCCATCTCATGACAAATGGGAGCAAAAACAAAAGTGTTGCGTTTATATTTTTGTTGAGTGTAGTTTTGCAGAGATGGCTGAGGTGGAGGTTTCTGCTTTTGAAGAACTGTGGCCACCTGTCCAGTTTTTCATTACAACAATGAAATGATGTGCAGTATTCAATGCGTAATTATACATTAACTGAGACCTAATGTTTCAGATTTTGGGCGCCTAGAGAAGAACACCAATCGCCCAATAGGCCCCATCTCATTTTATAAGCAGAAAAATGGATCAGCTTATCTCAGAATTGTCTTTGGAGAATAACTTCTGATGGGATGAAGGGTTAGGATGTTGGTTGGTTAGTGTACTGGTTGTGTGTTTGTGTGTGTAACCTGATTACCATAGTTTTATTTTGGACCCTGACCCCTGTCCACCTGGGGTTTTAATATTGATCACTTTTAATGTAATTCATTTCATATGGTATAGCAGTACATAAGTCAACTCTTTTAAAATATTGTTTATATGAAAAAAGTCATTCTTAACCCCATGTGAAATGGAAATGCTGAAAGTTCTGTTTTCTGCCGATTTGAGGTACATTGAAGAACTTCTGGTCATACCATCTGTTTCCTCTAGATAGAAAGGTCGTCTTGGACTTCAATTGAAGCTTATACATTTGGGAAGTTTTTTATGTACATTTGAGACACTGATACATGTAATAAAATGCTTGAAAATGATCACTTTTGATGGCAATTTGTCAAGCAGACAGATATTTTTTTGTTTGCTGACGGTGATATTTGACAGTAAAAAGGCAGCAAACCCCAGAATATTTTTCTACTACTTTCCCCTATGTGTGAGGATACACCATGTAAAATTTTAGGGTTATTTGACCAATTATGCAGTTGCAGTACCTTAATATTTACAATTACATAATTCCGCCACCAGCTTTTCCTAAATAGGGTGTTTTTTGGACCCTGAGACCAAACAGGGCCAAATTGGGGGTGATCCCTATCAACTTGTGGTGGCCCGAGATATAAGATAACAAGAAATAATAGTGAAAAAAGTGCAAGTAAAAAACATCCCAAGGAGTGGATCTGGCTCCCGACCTATTGTACATGCACCTTGCATCATTCACCCCAAACACGAGGAGTGGATCTGGCTCCCGACCTATTGTACATGCACCTTGCATCATTCACCCCAAACACGCATCACCCACAGAGGCCATCAGAACCCTGTGAATATGCATGCATGCACTCACTTCCCTGCTATATGTGGTGGGCTTTTCTTTCACCTGTGGCTAAATACACTGTGAAGACACGCTGGTGACAGCTGAGAAAAAGCATTTTGAACAACATAGACACACAGAGGCTGGAGGAGACTTGATGTAAGGATCCAAATTTCTTCGTCAGACAAACATATTTAACAGCCAGCTCTGTAGAGCTCATTCATAGAAATATATGAGTGCCTTTTTACCCAATTCCAAGCACTTTTACAGCCCGAGTTCAGCTGCAATCACACGCTCCAGACGCACTCGCTCTGCTCCAGACTACGTTTGGAGCCACCCTGAGAACACCTGTTTCAAGTACTCTCAAAGTGGCCATTAAATACAAATCACAATGCAACTCGTTCACTTTCGCCCAAACGACTTGTTCCAAGACTCTTTTGCATAAACCTAACTAGCGTGAAAGCAACTTAAAACAGATACATTTTTTTATATCCAATAATACAAAATACACAGGTCTCGAAGAGCCTATTATGTTCCTTAGGAAGGAAAATTATACATTTGTTAGAAGGTCCAATGCCCACAAGAGCAAAGTGAATAATAAAGTTTCTTGAGTATACCTAAATATACTTTAGACTAAAGCTATAAAACTAGAATCTATTTCTTATAAAATGGATGTGCAGTAGGCTATAAATATTCACTTTCCTTAGAAATTATTTCAACTTCAATGCTTTATCAGGCTTTTATAAGGGGTAATTGTTCTGCTTTGTAAGTATAACAAATAATACATACAACCTCACAGATGTAAAAAATGAAAACAACATGATAAAAAAGATTATTTAAGTTAAGTAAGTTCTATGAGACAATGGACCCGATCTTGGCCCCAATCTTAGCACTTGCATTAAAGAGGGGGGTGTCCAGGTAGGGCTGTACTTCGCTGCTGGAGGCTGGAGTGGCACGGTACAAGTACATATAGCCTATGGTGATGGCATCTGAACCAATCTGTTACCGCTGTCACATTTAAAAGCACTGCCAGTGGGTGTAATGTCTGTAATGTCTTTGCCTCATTATAGGCAGCACAGAGGGCTGTGGTGAAAAGTTATATACGGGCATAATAAAACAGTTCTGGAGCCCCACGATGCAAGTACGCACCAGTAGAGGAATATAGCCTTCCAGGAATATAGAATTTTGGATGGACCGTGACAGAACTGGCTGAACACTCCATGCGCACCACCTCTCACGCACACGCACCCCTGTAAGCCTGTGCACACACACACATTGACCTTTTCACTTTTCTCTGCGTTCCTCATTTCGTTTGCCTCCCATTACGCAGCAGACCAGTGTCTATCTCTTGAGCTGTCGCTCCACACACGCACATTACGCACAGCACATGGAGCACCAAGTGCTTGCAGGGACCGCCGCACAGTCGATCGCACTTCGTTGACCCACCTCTCTCTTTTTTCTCTTTTTTCTTCTGCGAGAAGCCGGTGCCAACGATCACATTTTGTGCGCCTGCTCCGCTTTGCTGTCACAGCTGTCAGTGAATGTCCAGCCATGGTCCACGGCTTCATGCAGTTATCAAACTTCTGACAGTAGCCTACCTACTAACCAAAGCAGCACAACGGGAATAATTTAATCACAAATTTAATAAATGAAGCTGATGACGGAAAGGGTACGAGAATGTGAGGAAATCTGACATTGCAGCATTAGAGCCACAGACAGGGTAAGAAAACACACTTGTGGACAGAGCTGTAAACGGCCTCATGTGAATGAGTAGCTTTTGTACTGCTCCAGATCAAACCAAATTATTGAGCAGTGCTAAAGCCGATACAGGAAGCGGGCGAGGGGCTGTGCTCTGCTGCGGGAGGGTTTCCAGACGCACGAACATTCCTCAAGGCACACGAACATGTTATGAATGTTAACCATTTATCCTAATATATTTCCAAATAAAAGAAGTCTTGAGCGTGTTACATGTTATTTTTTAAATTGACTAGATTGATATTTATTTTTTACGATTCCGGCAATTCACTGAACGCGCCACACCATGCCCTCAGTCTGCTCCGCTCCACCTGATATTCAGGCATGGCACACACTTGTGCTAGTGTTAAGACTGGGGGCAAGATCGGGCCAAATATGGTGCAGCAGCCTAGCTAGAAAAAACAATGTCATTTATATTATAGTTTATTTAAAAGACCATTGGCAGTAGGAACAAAAAATATTAAGTCTATTTGTCCTACACTTGGGCACTTTGTATCTCCTGCCTTGGGGGAGGTACCTAAACATCTCATTCAGGGAATGTGTGGAGTCTACCAGAATTTCTTTTGCTTTTTTGACCAACCTGGATTTAAAAGTGTCCATAATTTACTGTTTAAGAATTCTATTTAGACCATTTTAATTTTTAGGCTTAGAAAATCAAACCAGCAGAGAAAAGAAAGGATCTGATTCAGTTAAGCAACAAAAGAAAAAATCACTATCAATATTAAAACTTCTGAATTTACAGAAAAAGTGCATTCTCTGGTGGGCCTTACTGCAGGCAGCATTCACCTGAGACTCATATATACTGGCCATCATTATGCCTAGGTACTTGTATTCTTGAACCACCTCTACTGCCTGGCAGTACAATTTTATAGAGTATAGTGACAAGTGGCTACTTCACTTTTTAAAATATTATATTTATGTGACAATTCTGAACTTTTATATTTACTTTCCAGGTGGAGCGTATTGTTGACAAGAGGCGGAACAAAAAGGGCAAATGGGAATATCTGATCAGATGGAAAGGCTATGGGAGTAAAGAGGACACTTGGGAACCAGCACACCATCTACTTCACTGTGAAGAATTCATTGATCAGTTTAACAGTTTACGCATACACTCACAAAAACGACCCAAAACTTCCAGAATTCATCATCATTCTTCCAACCCAAAGGAAAATACTAGAGCTCAGCCAGAAACTAAAAAGACCAAAAGGACTAGTGCATCCCCTGCGAGAGTTGGGACAGTGCTGGACATTGGAGGGACCTCAGCTGGTACCACTCACAAACAGAGAAAACTAGGCATTGCTAGTGGAAAGCACCCGATAGGAGATGGACTCAGCAAAACTATGACATATAAAGCCCCACCTGGTGCTGGGCTGTCCCCTGTCCCTCCTTTGTCAGTAGACAGGCATGCTCAGAATGGACTTGAGAATGGGGACATGGAGCCTGTCCTGTACAGAGCAGCAACAAGACCACAGAGACCTCCACCTCCTGAGAGAGTGGACCTAGGATACACAGACATGACTCAACAGTTCTCCAGTGAACTCGGTAAGAACAGAAGAGTTACATTGTTTATTTGTTTGCAGTCTGAGTACATTTTATATTTTGCTAAAATGTACAATGACTTGCAGCAGGATATGCAGCAGGATATGCCTTCACTGATGCCATATTACCCAGTAATGCCATTATGTTTGCACCAACAAGACTGCAAATAAGTGTATAAAATGTAAATTAATAGAAAAGAGAGAAGTTCTGGTGCAGTAATAGAACCTTGAAATCATAATCTATTCACAAAAGTAATATCTCATTAACAAGTATACATAAAAAGTTAGTGAATACATGATGACTAACTACACAAATAACGACATAAGAAATAATGACTTAACACATAGTGTAGCTACACTATGTGTTAAGTCATTATTTCTTATGTGAAACTAAAGAGGGGGAATTAGATATTATATATATGTTTATATATTTTTTTCTTTCTATAACGTTATCTCATTAAAAACATCACTGAAGAGATTTTAGATGTCATCCATGCACAGTTTCAATAATTTTGCAGTCTCTGCTGGGTGTTATTTGAACCCACCTTACTCTTTGTTTGGACTGCACTTAGTCTAGCTGTGACTCTTGAATCAAATTGTCCAGTTTTGTTGTGGTGTGACATTCACATGAGGACTGGAACTCTGCTGCGCTGTTGCAGTCACAGCCTTCGAAGCTGCACGTGCAAGACCATGTGTTTGCACAATAACTTTTCTTTTATTAAGGGAAAAGGCGTGTGGTCGGCTTTGTCATCCTGCAGTAACAAAATTAACCCAGAGTTCCACGGCCCTACCGAGGTCTGAGCACCTCTTGTGGTCAGCGGACCAGAGATGCACAGCGTCCAGTTTGAGCCCTGGGTTATGGTTAGCTCTATCCAAAGACCTCCCACAGATCTTCTTCATCCATGCTCCCATACTGTATGGGAATTCAAAAAAGCATGATACAAAACTGTACACAACAACTTGACAAACCTGATGAGATTAGCGGAAGCACGCTGATTGTGTTGTGATAGCACTCTGAAGGCAGAGTGACTCAACCCATGAAAAACGAAAGAGAAAAAATGTTAATACTTTGTTTTCATCCAATGTAGCATTTTCAAAACCATAACAGGTAACACGGTGATCTGTGTGTTCGCGGATAATACCCCATAAATGCAAAATACATCTTCTAAGAAAAAAGCCAACAGTTTTGAAAAGTTTGCCATATTATTATTACATTCTGTAATGTCTGCATGACAGACCAAAAATGGTCCCAAAACATGATATTCTTCTCGTCAATCCATCTGATTGGCTGATAACACCTGCAGAATTCACTCCTGGGTCACAGTCCAGAGCTTGTACCAATGCAGTTAATGATTACAAAAAAATTCATGAGATGAGATGTTGGCTTCTTTGCCTATGATGAGATGTTGGCTTCTTTGCCTGTAAAATCAAGTAATAATGATGAGGAAATGTTTTTAATGTTGCTCATTAATGCCAAAAGATCAACTTGTAAACTCACAATTTTTTGTCAAGTATTTCTGTTATTATTCTTTTCCATGTTAATCAATAGTGTTTACCCATAGTGAGTATAATGATCATTAATTGTGATGTGTGGGTGCATTAATCCATAAAGGGCTTTCATAAAGTGCAATTAATAGCCAGATATACTGTATGTCCACATGTGTGATGGATGACCGGTTGCTTTAAGTTTATCTGATCCACCCATTTTCTCATCACCATCTAATATTACAGAAAATGACTGACTTGTTTTGTTGACCTAAGGACCCCCTCACGTCAATGGAAAAATGCATTTGCACAACTCGGTCAAACGGAAGCTGACCGAAGACAAATGCAGCGCCATTGACAAGCGGCTCAGGTACAATGTGCGACAGAACGAGAGCAACTGTCGATTCAGGGACATCGTGGTGAGGAAAGAGGAGGGCTTCACTCATGTGCTTCTGTCCAGCCAGACAACAGACAACAATGCTTTGACGCCTGAGGTGAGGACATAATAGTTTTCTTCTCTTGAATTTTTATTATCACAGTTCTTTTGTGGTGATAAACCTGCTCTAGTAAATTAGCACTTGGTGTATCCCAAAGGACCCTATCACGGAGACCTTCACCAGCATGCACCTCCACCAACATGTCCCTCACCATTCTCATTAGTTTACTTGTTGCCTTAGTTCATTGTCTATTAAAGTGATAAAGCTCATTTCAAATTGTTTAGAGCAAAGCACTTCAAAGACATCACCATAGATTTTATTTCTAATTTGAACTGAACTAGCTTTGTATGGTCTCTCCCCTACTCTTCCTGCTTTGTTAATTAACAGTTTAAAACATGTTGTCACAAACAAAAAATATATATTTAATTGTCAACATAAGACTAGGGCATATAGCATCATTTTAGATGTAGTTTGTACATGAATGTATTGCCGTAGGTCCTGTGTCTGATTATGGTTAGGAAAAGGGTTTGGGCTTGACTTCAGTGTAGAACAATGTCAACTTTTTTGACGTTACGTTGAAAACCGTGGCCAGTCAACTTTCATGGACTTTTAGGATGGCCATGTTTACTTTAGGAACCTGTAGATGGAGGTAAGTCACATGGTGGAGGTTTGTGGGTTGGGTCCTCTGGGTGGAGGTCTGCAGCCAGATCTCTCTCGGAAATGATGCATGTGGTGTTTAAATGTTTTCTTCATTTTTGGTATTCTGGGTCCCCGGATGCAGCCATCCTCCTACTATGCTAGTTGCAATATGGAGCAACCAAAAGTAAAATGTAGAACACAGATCTCTGTATAGAGCAGGGCTCTACACTAACTTTTTTTTTCAGGAGCACATGTGCCCCTAAGTTAAAAATTTTAGGAGCACAGGAAAAAAAATGGGGGCACAAGTAGGTTTTCATTTTGAACGATTATTACAGAGCAGAACTTGCGCACACCAACTTATTTGAATGAATTTAATACAAAAAACAAAAGAATTATGACTGTACTTTTCCTGCTTGATCGAAGTGTTTTTATAAATATATCTTCATTTTATCTGATTAATATTTAGATTTAAAATAAGCCAAACAAACTGTACTGCACTTAAACACTCTGTGGCCCTTTTTGGACCTTCACCACAGTTTGAGAACCTCTTCTTTAAGAGAACTTCCACTGGCACTTTACACAAAACTGCTTCAAAGTGAAAAACATAGGTAATATTTTTAAACCTGTATTTTCAAATTCCTAGGTGAAGTTACTTTCTCTCACTGGTTTTACAGTGGTTTTTAGCCTCTGCACATTTACCAAACCAAACGCACATTGTGACAGAGTTATTTGGCATTTTCTTAGGCAAACTTCAGCCCACATATCACCTGCTCTGTGCTGTGGGTCTGCTCTGTATGGACACTGACAGAAAATTAGTATTGGCGTATTTGATGTGAGGCGGAAGGATAGGTAGGGATACCTGCCCTGTGACGCATGTTGGTACACAAGGGTGCGCGCTGTGGACAAGCCGCGCGCTGCGGAGCCTGTGCTGACGGGCCGCACAGTGTCTGCGGGCTCCAGTGCACAGGCCGCAGAGAGACGTCCCGTGCGGTCACGCACACCGGTACAAGTTTATTGCAGCGGCCGTAATGAAATATGATCACACTCAGTATTCAGACCTTGAGTCCGTGATAAGACCGAGTCCAAATGCGCTCGAGTCCGAGACAAGACCAAGACAAAGCTCTCGCTTTAGCAGAGGAGGAAGTCCAGCGGCGTGGGGGTGTTTACTGAGTGGTGGGAGAGGTGTGGGTCCTGCTGCGGGGCGCTCCTCGTTTAAGGGGGCATGGGTGTGTTTTGAAGCGGAGTTTGTTCGTATGAGTGATATCGGCCACACGCGGAGCTCGTACGCTGGGGTCAGCGCTCGCGCTGGGAAAGCGTGCGGCGCTTTAGGGGCTCCAGGCTTGGGCACGATTCTAAAGTCCTAGTGTGAGTTTGCCCCTAATGTTTGATACATTTAGAACGTTTAACTTGTCACGTTACGTCTGTGCGCAGCTCCTTATTGTGCTGCAGAAGCACTCGCAATGGTGCGACTGTTTTATTTTCCTCGTTCGCACAACGAAATATTTACTCGCAAATGCGAGTGAAATGGGCGCACTGTAGAGCCCTGGTATAGAGACACGAAAGGCTACATATTCTAAGATTCTGTACCATGGCCATTTAAATAAAGGCCTTTTATCTGTACTTTTTCTCATGCGACTCTTAGTTTTTTGGAGTGCCAGGATTTTGACGTGTCTGAAATATTCGGACCATGACATCCACCCTCCTGTGGGCTCACCACCTGCAGAGGGGTTCATGGGGGGTCAGGTGCTATGAGGATTGGGCAGCACGCTGCCCCCGCGACCGAGCTGGATTAAGCGGGAGAAGATGGATGGATAAAATATTCTAAAATTCTGCCTGCAACTGATCACCATATTCTAATCTTTATTTGGGTAAAAATGTGTTTTGAAAAAAAAAAAGACTAGATGACTAATTGACTACTTGATTGATTGAAAAAACAAAACAATATTTGACATTTATGTAATTATAAGGACACATATATTCAGTTGTTTAGCATGATATTACAATATTATAATGTTGTATGCACACTCTATTGTAGTGTTATTCAAGCTTGGTGCCATCTATAGATAGTTGGTTCTGGAGGGATGAAGCAGCCTATCTAACCTTGCTCCTAAACCAGTTTCTAGCCTTCATTTTATAATCCTAACCTTAACCTTAACCATAACCTTATTTCTAACCTTGTTCCTAACCTTAATTCATTTCAATAACAAATTTTAGCCTATTTAGTTAGCGCCAACCAAATAACAAACACATAAGATATCAGCTTGTATCAGCTTGAGTGGACATCGGCCTAAGGTCTATAAGGTGCGTTTTAAATCCAGAAGGATGAAGCTCTCGTAATCGCTAAATTGTGATTGTCTGTCTTTTAGATGCATACCACTTTTTTGCCTTATTGAAATAAATTCTGTGGCACCAGAGAGGTTGTCCACACTGCAAAAAACAAAATCTACTCAAGATAAAATGACTTGGATTAAGAAAGTTTTACCATGATTTGAGTACATTTCATTTGACAAGTACAATTATCTGCCAGTGCAGCAAAATTTTTGTTCTTAAAATATGAATCTTGCTACACTTAAAATAATAAAAATAACGTTTTACATTTAAAATAAGAAATAACATCAAATGTTGCTTGAATTAAGAAAAAAACACTTATTCCACTGGCAGATGATTTCACTTGCCAAAATGAATCTACTCAATTAAAGTAAAATATGTTTAATTTAAGTCATTTTAACTTGCCTAGATATTGTTTTTTTTTTTCCAGTGCACTAAGGGAGCCTTTCAACCCCCAGTCACTACTGCACAAACTCCTTAACTTGTTTATTTATGTATTTCATGTGGACATTGCAATTACATTCAACAACCCACTGGAGGTTATTGGAGGCATTTAATATAATACAGTAGAAAATGTTAAGTTAACAAGAATATAAAAAGAGATAAGTGCCCACCATCTGTTTAAATGATAGCACAATAGCTGTACTCACAAAAAATACAATATATGAAATGTTTACAGACATTTCATATATTGTATTTTTTGTGAGTACAGCCATACTCTCAGACCTCTATTAAAGATGTTAAAGTCAGTCTTGACTGGGTCAGAAGGTTCCAATCTGGGTCTATTAAAGGAGAAACAGAACTGTCCAAAAGACTACACTGTCCCCACTAAAGGAAGATTGGGTACCTGAGGGAGTCCTGACAGCAAGAACAGAGCAAGAGTAGTCTGATTATTAAAAAAGTATTCTTAAATTTCAAAAGTGAAATGTGTTTATCAGTTATACCAAATTGTCATATCATTGGCTATCTTGGCAGCATGATGGGAGAGCAGATCCTTAGGTCCCTTCGGGTCTTTCTGGGCAGAGTTTGCATGTTTCTGCCTGTGCCTGGATGGGTTTCTTCCAGGCACTATGGTTTTCCCTATCGACCCAAAACATGCACCATAGGTACAATCCTCCAGGTTGTCCAGACCAAGCCTAACTACAAGATCACAAAGATGGGTCCACAAGCACTGCACTCACTGCTTCTGAGGTGATGTCCCAGTGCCACTGAAGGATAGGCAATTTCCCTATGGGGACAATAAAGTGTACCTTAACCTTAATCTATCAAAATCTTCTAGGTTTACATTTTTAGTATACAAGAAAAACTGCCAGATGTTACAGTCAAGCTGGGTAAACATGACAAGGGGCATTCTAGGGGGTAGATGCGGAGACAAGCAACCATCACTGTTGATACTTGCCTGACAAGTTCTTTGGGTAAAATAGAATAAAGCCATCTGTTAATGCAGATTATTGGCAGGTAGAAATGTGAGGTAATGATGCAGAAAATTGCAGATGAAGCTATTTGTTAAATTGTATTGTTTTTCCATCTTCATATTGCTGTGTTTAATATAATAGACTTGGATAGCACATATATGGCTAAAAGTAGTAGGTGCTGTATGTGTAATTGAGAGTTTGGTAGGAACAATCTAGATTAACTGTGTGTTCATTCATTCTAAATGCCTTTATCATTAGTTTTAACAACAGACAGCTATGTAGGAGTTCACAATCACCTGAGCCATGCTGTGTTGAATGTCTGTCATCTCCACAGAAATGTGTCTGTAAAACTGCAGCTAAACCTTTGGTGGTATAATTCCCCAATCATTATCTCTAAGAAGAACTAAGAACAGTTGATGTTGATCTGTACATTTTGCCCCTCATACATTAGACTTCTTTTTACTTGTCTGCTGTTGCTTCTTTGTATACAGGAGCTCTAAATCTTCTTTGTGATTGGTCAGTCAAACCAGACAGCAATCAACAACAAGCTATTTTTCTCAAAGGCACAGAGGCTTTTAATGCTCAGATAGTCCCTTCTCTGTCTCTCATCCTTACAACTAAGTAAATAAATACAAACATCGAAACCCACTGCTGTTGTAGATGTAATGTTATTAATATGCACTTTATCTTTATCTGAGGACAATGGTGTTTTATATGCCACCTTTTAATGGCATATCTTGTGTGATATAGGTTTGGAGGTGTTCACTCCTTCAATCAAATGTGCACATATACTTTTGTAGACCGGTGCCACGGACTCAACAGAGATGTAATCCAGTCATTACAACCAGCACTTTTTATATATTTATATAACATACATTATATTGACAGATTTAATTAATCTTAATCCTAAACTTGATGCCTTAGATACACTCAACAACAATATAAACGCAACACTTTTGTTTTTGCTCCCATTTGTCATGAGATGGACTCAAAGATCTAAAATTCATTCCAGATAAACAATATTACCATTTCTCTCAAACATTGTTCACAAATCTGTCTAAATGTGTGATAGTGAGCACTTTTGCTTTGCTGAGATAATCCATCCCACCTCACAGGTGTGCCACATCAAGATGCTCATCAGACACCATGATTAGTGCATAGGTGTACCTTAGACTGTCCACAATAAAAGGCCACTCTGAAATGTGCAGTTTTGTCTCACTGCAAAATGCCACAGATGGCGCAAGCATTGAGGGAGCGTGCAATTGGCATGCTGACAGCAGGAATGTCAACCAGATCTGTTGCTCGGGCATTGAATGTTCATTTCTCCACCATAAGCCATCTCCAAAGGCGTTTCAGAGAATATGGCAGTACATCCAACCGGCCTCACAACCGCAGACCACGTGTAACTACACCAGCCCAGGACCTCCACATCCAGCAGGTTCACCTCCAAGATCGTCTGAGACCAGCTACTCAGACAGCTGCTGAAACAATTGGTTTGCATAACCAAAGAATTTCTGCACAAACTGTCAGAAACCGTCTCAGGGAAGCTCAACTGCATGCTCGTTGTCCTCATCGGGGTCTTAACCTGACTCCACATCGTCGCCGTAACAGACTTGAGTGGGCAAATGCCCACATTCGATGGCGTCTGGCACGTTGGAGAGGTGTTCTCTTCACGGATGAATCTCGGTTTACATTGTTCAGGGCAGATGGCAGACAGCGTGTGTGGCGTCGTGTGGGTGAGTGTTTTGCTGATGTCAATGTTGTGGATCGAGTGGCCCATGGTAGTGGTGGGGTTATGGTATGGGCAGGCATCTGTTATGGACGAAGAACACAGGTGCATTTTATTGATGGCATTTTGAATGCACAGAGATACCGTGATGAGATCCTGAGGCCCATTGTTGTGCCATACATCCATGAACATCACCTCATGTTTCAGCAAGATAATGCACGGCCCCATGTTGCAAGGATCTGTACACAATTCTTGGAAGCTGAAAATGTCCCAGTTCTTGCATGGCCAGCATACTCACCGGACATGTCACCCATTGAGCATGTTTGGGATGTGCTTGACCGGCGTATACGACAGCGCGTACCAGTTCCCTCTAACATCCAGCAACTTCGCACAGCCATTGAAGAGGAGTGGACCAACATTCCACAGGCCACAATTGACAATCTGATAAACTCTATGCGAAGAAGATGTGTTGCACTGCATGAGGCAAATGGTGGTCACACCAGATACTGACTGGTTCTGAGTCCCCAGACCCGCAATAAAGCAACAACTGCACATTTCAGGGTGGCCTTTTATTGTGGACAGTCTAAGGTATACCTGTGCACTAATCATGGTGTCTGATGAGCATCTTGATGTGGCACACCTGTGAGGTGGGATGGATTATCTCAGCAAAGCAAAAGTGCTCACTATCACACATTTAGACAGATTTGTGAACAATGTTTGAGAGAAATGGTAATATTGTGTATCTGGAATGAATTTTAGATCTTTGAGTCCATCTCATGACAAATGGGAGCAAAATCAAAAGTGTTGCGTTTATATTTTTGTTGAGTGTAATTATATTTTGATTCAACAAGAAAAAAGTCAAATGTTTGTTAGTGTGTGATATAGGCTGATCTAATGCAATATTAATGTTTCAATGTAAAAAAAAAAATGTTGATTTTCAACTAGTATATTTGTGTGCTTGTAATTTTGTAGCTAAAAAAATCAGTATCCTTTCCATTTTTGTTTCCACTTTGTTTCCTGCAGATCATGAAGGAGGTGTGCCGGGCTCTGGGCAATGCTGCTACAGATGATAGTAAGCTGTTACTGCTCAGCTCTGTGGGCACTGTATTCTGCAGCGGGCTGGAACCGTCCTACCTGATCGGCCGTCTGTCCACTGATCGCAGGAAAGAGAGCAGCCGCATTGCCGAGGCTGTACGGTAAGAAAGCATCAACCCATCCAGGAAGTCTTTCAGGATTAATGCTGATAACTAATTTTACCTCTTAGGGACTTTGTCTTGGCATTTATACACTTCAAGAAGCCCATTGTAGTGGCCATAAATGGACCAGCTCTGGGCTTAGGGGCGTCCATACTGCCCCTGTGTGACGTCGTGTGGGCTAGTGAGAGAGCCTGGTTTCAGACTCCATGTGCTGCCCTGCACCTCACCCCCTCTGGCTGCTCGTCATACACATTCCCTCAAATTCTGGGGGTAGCTCTGGTGAGTCTCAAACACATTACACGGACGATTTGGAAGTTATCAAAAATAGAAAGATGAGGACTTTGACTCTGTTGGTCTCCCCATTGGCAGGCTAATGAGATGCTGTTCTGTGGGAGGAAGTTGACTGCTCAGGAGGCATGCAGTCGAGGCTTGGTGTCACAGGTGTTCTGGCCCACCACATTTAACCAAGAGGTCATGTTACGGGTGAAGGAAATGGCTTCTTGTAATGCAGTGGTAAGTTTATATTACTTTGACCACAAAAAAATGTGCTGTAGGGTACTATATATTCTACCTTACTCTAACCCACTTTTGGCTTCTCAGCTAGGAATTGTTGCTTAAGAGTGTGATCTTTCTGTTAAAGGTTTTAGAAGAGTCTAAATGTCTTGTTCGGGGCATAGTCATCTCAGTTTTGGAGGAGGTGAATGAGAAGGAGTGTCAGATGCTGAAGCAACTCTGGTGTTCTACTAAAGGTCTGGAGACACTGTTCAGTTACCTTCATAACAAGACCTATGACAAGTGAGCAACTACTGCCTAAACAGAAGTAATGCTGTGATTAGCTATAAATGAAGGATGTACTTCACAAGTGCAGTTTATTTATTTTCTATTATGTAACTGATCTTATTTGACATATTTTAATCTATAAGAATCAGTCAAAGGTCTGTTAGAACAAAGCAGAGTGTAAAGACATATACATAGTCTATTTATTTGTGAATTTCTATTTTTAAAAATACCTAAATAAATATTTTGGTAGTTTATACCTATGCTACTTTAACATTCCTGAGATTCTTGCAAAAGAAAACTCACAAAATTTCAATGGCTGTTAACAGTTTAAGCAAGGTTATTTATGGAATACAATAAATACTATTATTTATACAGAATCATTCATGGTTTGCTTTGGTGTTTTTGCTTTGCCAGGAATGTTTCACACCTTACCTTGCATTTAAAGAACTACAGGTGTTTTATTGCTAACAAATAGCTTGAAATACATGAATTCCTTCTATGACCAGGCTGGCCGCTCCATAGATGTGACATATAACATGCGTTGGTAACTTTATCTGCTTGTTTCTGTGTAGATTTATATAATGCCATACTGTGGCATTCCAGGCAAAGCAAATGCATCTAAATGGAGACCAGAAAGTGTGGACTCCCCCTCCCTGAAAAGTTATAATACAGTTTTAAAATATAATTGTCTTACAAGAATTGGATGGATTGGATCTGTGTCATAACATAATGCATTGTATAAACAGCACTTATTTGTAATACATGTTTTAAACTGTGAGGTTTGAATCAAAAGAAAATGAATGATATACATAGGTTCTTACACTGACCAATCTTCATTTAGTCCAAGTAGTGCATTTTTTTAATGTAATTGTCATGGAAAGATTTATAGTTTGGTATAGTTAACTTGAATAAATGTACAATATGTGTGTTTCTCCATTGAATATGGTATGTATTTATTTTGTGTTTTTGAGCACAAAACTGGAAATGCAGTGTAATGTATGCAGTTAGAGTCTACCTTGTCCTTTTCTGCATGTGACAAACTATCTTGTAAAGAATCACTGTTGTGCATAACAACTAAACTCTCAAGTGTGTGTAAACTGTTCATTTAGATTTTCAGCAAGTGTACAAATGCATCTGAGAATATTAACACAAAACTGATTTTGTAAATAGGTGCATGTGCTTACATTTACTGTATTTATATACATGTTTTATGTTTTGTACCAGGACTGTAATTATGGTAGAAATCTTGCAAGTTATTTTTCTATTTATTTGAGATACACTTTGGATATGCAGTGCCATGTGGTTTGCTTTGCTTCAGAGGAACCCCAACAATTTAAAGCTTTATTGGCCAGTATATGTATATTAAACAAGTCTTTTAAATACACACATCTATAGAAATGAAAGGTTTATACAAGTCTGAGCTTTTGTACTCAAAAGCACTTAGTGAGTCACAATTAATGTCACTTAAAGCCATCAACTCAGGTATGCACGAATGATCATGTATCACATTTATTTATTTACAAATGTATTTATTTGATTATGAACCTGAGAAGGTTTACACTGGCTTCTATTCAGAGTGTTTGGTTTAATTTTATGTTAAATATGTTTCCCCAGGCATCCTATGTATATTCGAGCATGAGTTTGCAACATGTTTGTTTCGATAATTTGTTATGATACAATGCAAATAATTGAATTTTTATTGTGGTCATTTAAGACCTGTTTATTGCCATCAGCATAATGGTTGTTGTTGATCTTTTCCCTGTCTGAAATCCCAGGGTGCCTTAGATACATCAGAATTGATCCATATATTTTTATGGATAGTAAATTGCTTTCAATAAATCTGTCCTTTCCCAGGGTACCTTTTGTCTTCAATACATTGAAAAGTATGGAATAAACACATATACATTTAACAATGAATTGGTCATTTATTCATTAATCTGTCTTTAGTGAATATAATTCCACGGTGTAGTTGTAAATAACACCCACACAGTTAATTTACTTCACTGATCAACCAGTTGCGTTTGCCAGACCAGACATAATGTGTGATAGGAATTGCCTAAATCGGATTCCCAGCAATCCATAGATTTGTGGTACCACTTCCATTGCAGACCTTTTATAACATCAAAAATAAGTGTTTAAAGGAAATTTAAACTTTCTCTCTCAAGCCTTCCTTTATCCTCTTTTTCATTTCCAGAGCATGTTGCTTGCTGCGTTCTCTCTTTTCTAGGCGCTGTTGAGACAGGAGAAGTTGGTTGCAATTTAAAGAAATTATGTATGTACTGCATTGCAGTGAAGAAATCTACCAACACAACTTCTCACCTCTTGTTTCAGACAATTACGCATAGCACGATCAAAATCATTACATGTCCCAAAAAATTTCAGAAAGTTGTGCTAGAAAAACAAAAGAAAACAATGTGTCAGCAATATATTTGCAACACAAGAGAATGCAATTTTGGCTACCTCCTGATGGCACTTCCTGAGCTGAGAAATTAGTTCATTGCACTCCTCTGTATGCAGGTGTGGTGACAGGTCCGTGTGCATGCTGAGTTAAGGGCCAATTGTACCTCTGCAGGACAAATGAGGGTCAGAAGAATTAACATTTTGTTATAATTGTGTAAAGAAAATGTATTGCATTTTTACATTCAGGCTAAATTAGGATTTGATAAACACAGTATATTCATCTTATAAATGATAAGGAATTAACTTGGAACAGCTATAGATTTGCCTACTTAACATTAAAGCATAGGTCCCTTAATGAAGGATACTAGCGCCTCCATATCCCTCTCCTTCCTGTTCAGTCATTTTGATGTTGGTGTAAATTTCTCCCCTGGAAACTTACCTGCTAACACAAGAAAGACATCTCACTAAACAATGTCAGTGACACATCAGGCCTAGTCTGCAACAGAAACTATATAGACTGTAAAGCTACAGTAGACCACGGCTTTTTTCCCAATTAGACTGTACTATGAATAACACTCAATTAGAACAGTGTGGGCCTTGTACATAAAACTGCTCCACTTACCGGTAGGCCTATATTGTCATGTCATTGAAGCCTGCTTACTTGAGTAGACGAGGCGAGCAATACACGGGCTAATTATGCGCTTTAAATCGATTAACGAGCATTAGATTCTCCAGACAGTATCTCCAATCACTAAAGCAAACTAAGGGGGTGCTTAAACCGAAGATAAAGTTAATCGTTATCTCGTATTTCTTTGCTGTTCTCTACAGAAAACCCTTACCAAATAACAGACATAGAGCATGCGCACAAGACAACAGAGTGAGCGCCAATCAACGTCTCTGCCAACCAACCAATGAGCTGGGCTTTTCTCATTGTAGGTGGGACTTATACAACCCATGTGGTTTTTTCATAAACGTTTTTCTTCTACTTACAGTTGTACAATACGATACATTTTTGGATATGGATATACATTTTTATTTTTGCAGCGCAAAATTAGAGGTTATCTGACCCCTTCAATGTGGCACGGCATTTGTTTTTGTTTTTTTTATTTATTATTTATTTATTATTATTATTATTATTATGAGTATTATTATTATTAATATTACTAATAATAATAATAATAATAATAATAATAATAATAATAATAATAATAATAATAATAATAATGTTTATTTAGGTCTAGGTACAACCATAGCCTTTGTCTAGCCTTTTAAATAATTACTTTGTTTTTTTCGTGTTTTTTTACATATTTTAGAAAAGTTTAAATGTTTTGTTGAGGGTATAATTATGCCATCGTTATGGAGGAGGTGAATGTCCACTAGGGGGAACCCATAGACCTTAATTATCAAGGACCTATTCTCAACCTGCTCTCTTTGCTCTCGCTCAAAGGCATTATTTTATTATTACAGACATTTGCCCTGGATCACTTCACTAACACTCGCAGAGACGTCTAGAATACTGTTTTGCATGTTTTGCAATTATTGACGTCATTGTGACAATCAGGTCCCATAATTAAAGAGCGCATTGCTCAAGTGGACTATCTTGCATAACCACTGCTTAGAGTGAATCCAAAATGAACACAACCCTTGTGGACAATCATGCATTCATGCATTATTGTGTAGTCTTATACAGCCTGGTCTACATTTAGACCTACCACAGTTCAAATAACGCTGGAAAATTCGCTTATGGCAAATTAAGGTGTTTCCCACATTTGTCACAGTTACATCATGTCATTTGATAGCTAAAATCATAGTCAAAGTTTTAACAACGCAGTAGGCCAAGCAAATAGGAAATAGGAAATAGCAATTTTTTTCAATTTGTAGTATTATTGTGAAAGTCAGCGGAAGTTTGCCAGATGACGCGTGTTATATTTCCGGGGTTGATGTTTGCGTGGATGGGATGATGGCAACGCAAAGCAAGCGAAATCCTGATCTGATGGAATTTAGATGCGTATTACTTTAACGCTTTTGGTAAGGTATTTTAAAGGAGAAGATTTTCAACATAGAAAATGGCTTCGTCTAAATCTAGAGAAGGTGAAGAGCGAAAGTGTGCGTTTGCCAACAATCAAACACGCCTCGAGTCTGCGTCGCAGTCTCGGGATATAATAAAACCCTCAGTCATGGAGTTGACTAAAGAAGTGCGAACTAACATCCTCTGCACAGTGGAAGGATGCGGGAAGATTCTCCCAAACACGCCTGCTCTAAACATGCATCTTGTCAAGTCGCACAGAGTCAAGGTAAACAACTGGTTTATTTCCCCACATGGCAATCTTTTTTCGGCATCAAGTGATCATCATGCAAATGTAGGTACAATAAATGAAAATCGGTTGCCTCCTTTTATCTGACACGGTCGTATTTTAATCTTAACGAACTGGAGTAGTGTAAATATCCTAGTTACAATAGTGCATGTCGTTATACCCTATTGCTCGTAAATTACCTTAATTCTATTTTTGTATGTGAGTTTTGTCTTTTCTGCATGTGACTTTTGTCTTTTCTTAATTGACATTGGTCATCATGCAAATGCAATTCTGAAAATACATCATTTCAACTTTAAGAAGGCCAATAATTTTCTCTTTTCACTTATAGGATGGCATTGTAAACCCTACTGTAAGAAAAGATATGAAGGGCTCTCAGAAACTTTACTGTTGTCCTATTGATGGTTGTCCCAGAGGCCCAAGCCGACCATTTTCACAGTTTTCTTTAGTGAAACAAGTAAGTATGATATTTTTTCTACTTTCTTAAACATCCAAAAAGTAGAATTAATACATAACAATGATTAAAATACAAACTACACAACAATACACATTCTGTGATCATTTGACCCTCTTCACCCCCCTTCTGCTCCAAAAGAGAAGTTTGCAAGGGGCTTATTCCAAAGCTGCATTCTAAATAACACAACTGTTCCAAAAACATAAACACTGTCAGGAGGGTCCAACAAATTGAGCAACCTTGTGGCCGGAGTGATTGGCATTGTCCCATCAGAGGCTCGGTGCACATTATGAAACAGGACTTGTTGTGTGGCCCGATATCGTCCCAGGGCTCCTGGTGAAAGGCCAAGGCACAGTTTAAATGCAGAACGTGCCAGTGCAAAATTGCGTCTGGTTTGCAGTGTGGCTTAGCCAAGTGATCTGCAGTGCTCTGGTGTTATCTGATTTTATGTAATGTGTATATGTATAATATTGTTTTATTTGCTTCATGTTTTGTATTTTATTTGTTTGCCCTATTTTTTTCAATAGCATTTCATGAAGATGCATGCAGAGAAGAAACACAAGTGCTGCAAGTGTAACAATGGCTATAGCACAGAATGGGATTTAAAGAGACATATAGAAGACTGTGGAAGGACATACCAGTGTACATGTGGGTGCCCTTATGCCAGCCGGGCTGCACTTCTCTCTCATGTTTACAGAACAGGACATGAAATTCCTACAGAACACAGGCATGTACAAGCAACACACTTTTAGAGAGATTTTTCACTTTTTTTTTATTTGATCTGTCAATTTTGCTTCTTTACAGAATTCCTCCAGTTAAGAAAAGAAAAATGGAAAAAGAGCTGAATGCTTGTGAGAAGGTTAAGGATACTACTCCTCACAATATTCCTACAGTTGGAGAACCAACAGAGGGCTCTCATTGTCATGAGACCATTCATTCATCAGATGCTGTTAAAAGGAGATCAAATTCTCAAAAGACTTTTCAAAAGTTACTGTTGCCTAAACCAAAAATGGCTTTTGTCAGTGTTCCCATCATGCAGTTAGCACACCTGCCAGTTCTGCTCCCATCTTCAGAAAGTGGAGCTTTAAGATCTCTTGTACTTACTATAGATAACCAAGGGCCAGTTGGCAGCTTTCACCTGGTACCTCAAGGCACAGGAGGAAGGAAGGATGTCATGTCTTTGAATCCTAACCAAGACCCCATAAGCATTGGTGTTCAAGTGAATTTAGATTCTCTAGCGATGGAGGACTCTGCTGCACGAGGAAGAAGCATGTCCACTAATATACAGACCGATCAGTCATATTTGTCCAAAGTGCCTGCACCAGTGACCGAAACAATGACTGTATATTCTGTTGCTGAGTCTTCGGTGTCATCCTGTTCCCAAACCGACATCAGTGTCAGTGCTCAGGTGCTCTTGCCTGTTAGCGTGGAAACTCAGACCTCATTACGAGCCAAATCTACTGCATCTATTGGAGCACAAACCGAAACCCAGTCCTTGTGCCAGATTTCATGTTCCTCTTCTGTTGTGCCCCCTTTCAAGAGCAGACGGACACAGACTTGCTCTGTCACAGCCCAGTCAGAGAACAAGACTCAGAATCCAGCTTCCATGTGTTCTGACCCATTCAATGATCATAGCCTCAGTGTTTCTACTCAGACAACAGTTGTGGGCCTGGACACACTGAATCCTGGCGGGAGCAATATATATGGGGACATGAAATCTGCTAGTTCAATGTGTTTTGCTGTGCAGACAGAGGACCTTAATCCAAATAACATGGCAGACAACCAGACTCAAACCATGTCTTTGCTGAATGACTTGGAGAATATTTTGTCCGATAGCATGTCTGGCCACCAGGTTCTTACAGAGACTGCAGCAGGTTGTGGGACTGGTCTCAGCTCTGTTCAGGAGCAGCATAATGGTATAGACTTTGACTTTGAGGACTTTCTCAGTGCTGTACATATTCAAACGCAAACAGAGGAGAGTGAATTTGGGGGACTGAGTAGTGACACACACCTGGAGTCTTTAGACATCCAGACTCAAACTGACTTCCTTCTCATGGATGAACTGGACCAAACTGGAGGACCAAATCGAAACCAACCCCATGATCTTGAATTATTTGATACCCAAACCCAGACAGATCTAAATTTTTTGCTTAATGCTGGCAGCCATGTGCCACTTGGCAGCATATTACGACATTCAAGTTTTTCTATGAGCACTGAATCTTCAGATACTGAAACTCAGACTGATGTTCCTACTTTTCCTTCAAGTTTTTCAGCTCAGACTCTTTCAGTTAATCAAGGAGACAGTGCTAGGTTACTGAGTAGCACAGAGACTCAGACTGTGACCAGTCAGGCAGAGGGCCTTGGCCAGCTCTTCCTCATCAGTAATGAAACACAAACGGTCATGGATGACTTCCTGTCAGCGGACCTGGCATGGAATATGGAGTCCCATTTCAGTTCGGTAGAAACACAGACATGTGAGCAGCTCAGTGCTCTCTTTCCACAGCCACAAAAGCCCAATAGTTGAAGATGACCAAGCTAGAGTGATACAGGTTTCAGATTTCCTCTTCATTGGAGGAATTGGCATAAACTGCTTACAGCAATTGACAGGCTAATGTGAAAAGTGTGTGAAAATGTTTAAGGCATTCCACTGAGCAACCCCTCTCTGGAGTTGTTCTTTGACCGGGCACTTTATAGTGTGTAGGACATGATGACCTATTGACAGTTTACAGATTTGTTTGCACATAAACCTATGTTTTGTTTTGACAAAATTTACATTGTTATTTCATTGGCTGACACCTGACTGTCACACTGACATTTGAAAGCAGTTTTATCTCATTTGTTTTGTCTTAAAATGAAGTGTCTTTCATGTCATTAACATGAGAAATGATGGAACATCACCATATTTACATACTGTGTTTTAAGGGCACTGCATGGGTATTGTATGCTTTTTACAGTTTTAGCCCTTTTTTCTTATCATTTACAAATGTAATTTGAAAAGCATGAAGTCGTCCTAAAAATACTAGAGATGTTTCTGCTACCAGTAGTTGCCTCTTGAATGCTGCATTGTTAAAAGCAGCAAAACTGCACATTAGGTGAAGAATAGAAGTTGAAAGTGTCTAGTCCTGTTATTGTAGTGACTAAATGGAAATGTACTTTTGATGTGCAATGGTGTACTTTGTCTTACTGTACGTATGTGTGTCTCTGTAGCCAAATCCTTAACATTTGGCCTGTAGACATTACTGATGTGTTGATACAATAGCAATTTAGTAATGTTACTGCTTGGCACAATTTTAATATTACCTGAAGGCTAGATTTGTGGAATTGTTTAAATTGGTTTCTTTTGTAATTGTTTTTGTGTGTGTGCATGTGACTTGATCTTTGCACTACTTTACCTCATAAAGCACACACCCACCTTACTACTACTACTTCTCTAGGAGGACCTAAAGGCCTTGATTATGTGTTCATTTAAGTCGGTGCCTTTCCTTTCATACAACTGCTGAAATGTGAAGAATGAAGAAACCACACTTTGAAAATATATAATTGCATAGATATTGCAATGTCCACCTTATTTCAGTTCTGCATGCTTTAAGAAACACTATTACTGGTTTCATTTTATATATTATCAACAATTGCAGGTTCAAGAAATGTGCAAAACACAAGGTTGTAGAAGGAAAACTAAACCCTTTACCCCCCCAATTCCATCCTATAATATTGTTACATTAAAGGGAAAACAAAACTAGCACTTTCTATCTATTCTATTTTATGTCCTGTAAGTGCATGCTTAAAATTTACTAGCAAAATTAATGTGTTGAATATGATTTATCTTGTACACATTGAATTGCTTATAATATTTGTGATGTACTGCAGATATCACAAATAAAGTTCTGGCAAAATGTGTCTGGGGCATTTGATGAGTTTGGGATTGGCACCTAATGTGGCAAAGTGATTACAGTTTAAACCGCATGACAGTTTTCCATGTTTTTCTTATTATCACTTGGTTTAGCGGAATTGCATAGCCTTGCACAGTAAGTGATATTTGTGAGTTCACAAACTCACAAATATTGAGTTATTTATTTTTATTAATCTAATCAGATCAATTGTTTAATTTAGATTTGGCCCTTCTTAACATGGTTCGTTGGTAACAGTTATAATTTTTTTGTACATTCTCAAATATAATGTTAACTGTGAAATGAGTAGTCTAACCTGTCAGATGCACTTAAACATGTGTAACAGGGTGTTAAAGAAATAGACACCAGAAATGTTTGTTGCATTGTATACACATTACACTGTTTTTGTCTAGGAAAATGATAAACAAATACATGTATTGTCACATTATTATTACCATTTATTGTTCTAATACTTCTTAGAGATACCTTCCACATGTTGCTTCAGCTCTACAGTCACACGTTTACTGTAGAGCTAAAAATGAGTATCACTTGCAAAGAACCAAGCCAAACCCCTTCTTCTTAACAGTCTTGTTGACTTCAAGTAATCAAACATTTATTCCTTTGCAGTCTTTGTGACAAGTCTAAGAGTATAAGCAGCTGGGATGGATTTGGACCTGGCTGTTTGCTGCAGTGCTGGAGCGAAGTGTCTTGCTCACTGAGTACCCAGCGGGGTGCAGTGTTTCAGGTTTGGAGGACAGTGTTACATGATACCTCTTAGGGACTGACACACTCACAGCAGGGTAATAGTGGGGGTTATGTTGGCATGTCCTGTACTTGGAAGAAACAGTCTCATTGTAGGTGCCCTTAGGAAGTTCAGTAGTATAAAACAGGTCACCCTTTGTTCCACGGATCCTGCTTATCTTATCAATTAGGAAAAAGTTTTCCAATCCTGATTCGCCTTGTTGATGTTTGTTGAAGTTTTGTTGATTTTGTGGTATATTGATGGGTGGCAGAAAGGAAAAGTTTTTAATGGGAACTAGTGCATTGTTGGTGTTCAGGCTGTTTTTCCGAGGCTTTGGTGACCTGGTGTCCCTTGTCTGATTTGCCAAGGCGAGCTGAGCCATTTGTCTGGAAATGCCATGTCCAAAAGGTATTTCTGGACTTTCAGGTGTTTGGATTGGTACATTATGCTTGGTACATGCACATGAGTTCTGGCTTGATATTGTGGACCTTAATCTAGTTGGAGGCCTCAGTTGTGTCTCACTGGGTTGTTTAGCTAAATGATCTGTTTCTACAGATGTGGAAGAATGGTGTTCTGCATCCTTGTGCTTTGTATTATAGTCAGTCTTCTCAGTCAGAAGAAGCGGGGCGAGTGGCGCGACTCTTGCCCAACCACACACCTATAACGATATTTTTAAAATGTCACTTATACAGGCTGGCTACTAGAATAAAAAGGTAAAACAGGTTTACTTACAGCTTCCTCCCAACCCTGGTTACATTTATACTCGTAGGATTGCAGGTCTTTCATGAACTCTTCCTCACTTAATTCTAGCAAAACATTGACGTGTCCTCGGTCTGGTGTTTTGTCTGTTCTCCGCTCCACTGTGCGGGTCTCATTACATTGTTCAGCAGGACCACTGACCACTACTTTCCAATTTGCCATTATGAGCACTGGCTATTCCCGTCGTCAAGTCTAGCTAGCTAAAAAGCATAAAAGCAGGTTTATAACTACTACACTCAGATATTTTGTAACTTTGTAAAAAGCGTATTACTCACGCATTTCGTTTTGGCACGTACGTTTTCTATAGTAGCTGCATTTTAACTCAAGAGCACGATTGGCGACTTCACGGACGGCGGAGTTTCTGCACAACACACACGCTGAATGCCTTCACATGTTGTCATGACAACAGAAGCAGCGCTGCACGGAGGCCACGTGACACAGAGGGAGTCCTCTACTGGGTCCTGCCCATCCATGGTCCTGACCGTGCTCCTGCGGCTTCCATTTCACTGCCTTTTCAACACTCGCAACAACGCATGCCACAGTTAATTGCTTTAAATCAGCCATCTTGGAAATAAACATTGGCAGCATTGGAGTTTGAATCGCCACTGTCAGTGCATTGGTAAAATTACAGAGAGCCTGTTTGCATTGTCAGTGGGAACCATTGCAAGGTGGAGTTCTGCACGTAGGACATTTGACGTCATTAACCTGACAGTTGCTGTGAGACAGCACTACAGACCACGAAACGCAAAGTCCGGGTGTGCCCAACCTGTTAAAAATTTTCGGAATGGGGACAGCGTCTGAATGAATTTGAAAAATGTCAGTCACTAGAGTGAGGTGGATTTTACCGGCACCTGCAACAAGAGCCCATTTTACTGGCTTACAGCCGCAGCGTGGCTGTGAGTGACGTGCTCAACGCACCTATCCGCGCCTGGGACAATCCACGCAACGCGACTTCGTGTTCTCTTGCCGGTGCTCACGACTACTTGACTTCTGCAGTGCGGGGACTGTTGCGTTTTATGGAAGGGAAGTCTGTGCACTCACTTGTGGTCATGCTGCCCCCCAAAAACTGTCTGCCGAGAAACTACAGCTGCATTGCTGGACTATTCGGTAGCCTAACGGCAGCAAACCCACGCCTGGAAGAAGGGGATGATTTTGATGTGATAAACGTCACTTGTGAACCTGTCGAGTGCCCTGTGGTGGACGAGAGGCCACGGGGCAGGGAAATCCTTCTAAAGCCACCACAGAGTCCTACTCTGCGGCGGAGATGCAAGTCGCTCCCTACGTCAACGGAGAGAGCAAAGTTAGAAATTTCTCGTAGCAGAAGTCCGACTAGCCAGAAAAAAGTCCGCTTCGCCGACTCTTTGGGCTTGGAGCTGATCTCTGTAAGGCACTTTAATGATGCTGATGAACCAGATGTGCCAGAGCGTATCTTCGCTAAATTACCCAAAGGAACGTTGCACCTTAACCATTTGGACACAAAGTTCCCTAGACCCGTTACGCATGCCATGTTTATGGAGTTGGAGTTCGCAAATCCCGGCACTCTTCCTGGCTTCGAGCAGAGGGTGAGAGAGGTGAAAGTCTTATTGGAATCTGTGGAGGCTGATGAGTTCAGCCTGTCTGGCTTTGTCCGCGTCTTAAACTTGGCGTTTGAAAAAAGTGTATCCCTGCGCTACTCCCTAAATAATTGGATATCATTTATGGATAGTCTGGCTTCATATGTTCCCAACTCTAGCGATGGCGCCACTGACAAATTCTGCTTCAAAATCGTTATGCCCACCTACTTAGACAATGGAGGCACACTACAGTTTGCAATTAAATACTGTGTTGGTGGGCAGGAATATTGGGACAATAACAATGGAATCAATTACAAGGTACGACCACGCCGGTTGAAGATGTCCCCGCCCCGTGAATGGGAAAATGGATGGATACATTTTATCTGAGCCTTGTGCGTAAATACGCATTATGATGATTCTCCCTGGTTACCCGGTAGCCTCTTTTTCCCAGTTATTAGCTCGAAATCTTAAATGTTATCGGCTAATTGGTGCGATTTCAAATTCTGTATATCTTTAGTGTTGTGCATTACCAAGTCTCTGATAGGTACCTGCTGTAGAATGTTCGCCTATGTCAGAGCGTTGCACGCAGTGCCCTTTGGGGGGCATGTTCGCATTATGTAATGTAGAGACACGTGCCGAGGAAAACGTGCCGGGCATAAAACGACCACTGGCATCACTTCATCTCATTCAACATCGAATCATTTGGCACATGCTCTGGTCGTTCTATGATTTATATGATTTAAGCAGAGGATATTATTAAGATGTGCATAAGGCCCCCCTGTTATTATGCACAAACACAAACAAGGAGTATGTGTTTGTCCATAACAGGGGGGGCCTTGTGTGTGTGTGTGTATGTATGTATGTATGTGTATGTGTGTGTGTGTGTATATATATATATATATATATATATATATATATATATATATATATATATATATATATATATATATATATATATATATATGACTCTGAACTACTACTGATCTTTTTGTCTGTATCCCAGGATTTCACACACCTTGTGCCCTTCTAAGCTACCAGAAAACCTGCTGTCAGTATACTTCAATTACAGACATTTACTGTAACACCTTTTCCCTAATCATATACAGTCTTCCCTTGCATGTAACAGGTGTTGTCTTATGACCTTAGGTGTAGTATGATAATCTTACAGTGTTACAAGGCCAGACACATCATGTAATGGTAGCTGAACTCTGAGTATCACTTAGGCCTTTGTATACATGATGAAGGCTTCTAAGATCTGCTCTTTTTAATAGGGCATTTTGCTTTTGAATGTAGGTGACATGAACTATTCTTGTGACCACTTTTTGGAGCAGATTAATTGTGTTTTTATTTCCAGGCTGTGTCCATGACTCTCAATGACATGAAAAGCACTTACAAATTGGCTTAGTTCTTTGGTTAATGTTCTTTATAATAATACTATGTGCTTTCAATGGCCAAACATTGAGTCATCTGTAATTATGTGTTTGCAGAGTTAGTTTCAGAGTAATTTTAGTCCAAGTTCTACACACTGTGCAGTACCAGTCCAGAAAGCAAAAGTTTTACAGGTCAATGTGTACAGTGATGCATCGATCAACAGACTCTATCCAAATCTTGTTCTATTTTTTTCTATGGTCGTGAAACATGTTCCAGTCTGTTATTGATGCATCAGTACAGAAGGGCTTTGGGTCACATATTGACCCCTGTATACCACTGCATCACAGCTCACTTAAGTATAAATATGTGTGTAAATGTTTAAATGTTTATCCTTGAATGTCTTCCTACTACTGTATTTTGTGTTTGTCTTTTAAAGTGGGGATAGAAAGTTGAAAAGAATGAAGTTTCTGTCTGATGGAGAGATAAAGTTGAAGTGAAAAGCACATTGTATGTTTGGGCTATGGATAGTGTGATAGTTTGCCTAAAATTATTTTGTAAAAACAAAACATGTGCAGTCTAAAAGTGCATTATGTATGCCTTAAAATGTTACAAAATATATTTAAATACATTGTTTAGGACCATGTATAATTGCGAACTGACAGTTTATTGGCAGGGGCACTTAAGCTTAGGGTGAAACATATTGACATATGATTGTAGTGGACTGCTTTGAGATGGTAAAAGCAGGTTTGATACACCTTTGGGCAGAGAGAAATGGACTAAAATGAAAGACACTGCTCACTTCAAAGCTATACCAAGAGGACGTTCATTGTTTGTTAGTTTTTGTTTTATTTAGTTTTGTTTTTAATTGTGTGAAGCACTTTAGTAAAGTTGCACATTTTGTTGTTTTTTATTTTGTCATCTGCATTATAAATTTTTGTACTAGCATGCACTTTTGAAACTCACCTATAAAGGTTAGTTTTAGAGTTTACTGTATTATACATTTTGTTAAACCACAATGAAATAAAAGCATTTGTGATCAATACATTTATGTCTCAATTATAATGTAGGGTTGAGTCTCAAATGCACTGCATACCTCAAAATGACTGCAATTAATTTAGAAGCAGATTACAGTTGGCTGCATCAATCTTCATTGATGATATGTTTGCAAAAATGTCCTTGAATCGATTTCACACTTTTTTCCCTTTTTTGCCTGAGACTAAAGCTTAAAGCATGCAAACAACTCATTAGAACTTTTGTCAAAATATGGTCACAATAGCTGACTTGTTTGCAGTCCAAAGCCTATATGGCCTGTTCAATGGCTCTGCACATGCTTTTCAGTGGGAGCTATAGGGGACTTTGATGGTGAATGCCAGACACGGAAGAATACCCCCCTAACCTCTTTGAATAGCAATTGTTATTCAATGGAGGCTGAGCAAAACCTTGCCCACTTATCACTAGTAATTCATCCCTCCTGCTGGTAGAATCCAATGTAATCCCATCTACAGTGTTTTTCAGGGATGTAGAAGTATTATCTAAGATATACATTTATGCAGTTAAGGAGGTGGGAAAATAAAAGTTGAGCATAACGTTAGCTTTGCCTGAGGGTCAGCAATGATAATAAAAACAGAATAAATAGACCATATGGTTTCCTGTTTTATTATCAAGTGTTAATCAGCCTTTGATGCTACAGAAAGGCTGTTAGGGAGTTTCACATGACGTGAATATGCAGATATTATATCTTATTTCTATCTTGTAGCATTATAGTGACAACAAGTCTGATCAAGATCAAGAATTTACATCAAAACATCATCACTGTACAGTGATTGAATCCTGACTCAGCAGTTGGCTGCTGTGCTACCTCTTTATCACCACTTCGAGCCTCGGGCTGAATAATTAATTGGCCAATTGATCTTTCCAGAATGGAAATTTGCTTTGCTATTTGGAAGTCTTTACTATCAGAGCTATAGAGTAAGTTTGTAGTCTCCCTATCTTACTGTACATTACATGTTTCTACACAATCTTTTCCTACCAATAATCTTCTACTCATGCACAAATGATTTCTTAGTATTATTCACTTTTGGGTAGAGATAACAATGTGAAAAATACAAGATCATATTTTTCTGCATATGGCACTCGCATATGAATCTCGCATATGGCACAGCAAGTGGAAATTCCTATATCAAAATAGACAAGGCAAGGGAGTGCAGGCCGTTAAATTACTGACCTTATATCTCCCAAAGGGTTTGCAATAGACCTCAGCTGAAAAGCTCTGTGTACACAGTGGCTAAGTTTCTTACCAATGACAATGTCAAAACTGCCAATCAGAACGATTAATACTCCAATTAAAATGAATTAGTTAGTTAGTTAGTCTAACCCCATATCCCAATGATGAACAAAGAAATGCATTTAACATTTACATAACAGTTTATATAAATAATACCAATATCAGTCATAATAATTACTTGACAGACTATGTCAATTATCAAACCAATTGTGTAATTGAGATTCCATGACTGTTCAGATATCATGAGTACCCTTGCTCTCCTAAATGGATGAATTAGCACAAAAAAGAATAAGATATAATATGGTGTTTATTATTTGGCCTATTATCTCTTCATCAAATCATCATCATTGTTAAATCAGGGCAGTATTTCGTAAAACAGGAGATGGGTGCATACACCACTCTTCATCCCTCACTGAATGTGATGAGAGGGGATAATCAGTGGGGTATAGAGCATCATTATTCACAAGCGGACAGATCTGCCCTTGACAATCTAAAAATAAACAGACTGTGACTGAGATGCAGACTATTTGGATGGACTAAATTGACAAACTATTGATGGATTCCTGTTATTCACAACATTTTACTTTTTCACATGCAAAAGATATATTTGACCTATACTGCATTACTTTCTGATGCATGTTTTAATGTTGTTTCCTCATCAAAAACATACTTGGAGATGTACTACTACTACTGTTAACTTGAAAACTACCACTAAATGACATAAGATGTAACAGAGCATTTTGAGCTTTGGAGATGTAGACAGACTAATAATAAAGGATTACTCAAACATGTGTGAATGAAACCAAACACACCTCCAGGTCTGGTTTTGATGAGGTAGCAGCATCATAACATGGCTTAAAGCTAATTTTGTGCAATAATATAGGACCTTTAATCTCTATGACAATAGTTTGAATCTTTCATAATCCTAAAACCCATGGATATATCTTTGCAAGCATGAGGACAATATCATTACACTCTGAAAATCGTGATGAGATTTATGGTCTTTCTTATTAAAGTTTGTGTTTGCAAATGTGTCCTTGGGTAACCAGCGTTCAGTATCACCTCTTCCAAATTTGGAGGGGTGTCCTTGGTGATTTGTCGTCCCGGATGATGTCACTACCTCCATCATACTGTTCTCCATTTAAAAGGCTGTTGTCTGGTTGCCTCTCTCTCTGGAGCTGAGAGTGAATCAGCAAAACACCTCTCCTGTCAGGATCTCTTGGCTCCACAATAACAAATACTCCCTAGACATTAGTAAATCATAAATAATCGGTCAAAATCAAAACATTCTGCTAAAAACATGATTATGCCAGTAGCTGTTTTCAGTTGAAATCACTACATGGTTGTCATTGCATTGTAAATTAAGATCATCTATCCCTCTGTGTCTGCCCTTGGGTAATCTGAATCCTATCAATGTCACCCAGGTGCTCACATCTCCTCCCGTCCTGATACGTCTTGGTCTGGTTATAACAATAGGCGTCATGAAATAATTATGGAGGGGCACTCAAACACCTTTCACATGCATGCGTCTGGCTTCTTTCAGAGCTCTCTCATGTCTGTGGCAGACCAGACCCAGGAGGGAAAGAGGGGCACATGGACCAAAGTGTGACTGGAAATGCACTTCTGCTGTCCGCTACAATGGGCTCAGCTGCTCACTGCTTTTCCACTTTTAGTGCATGAGTGAGTCTGCCAAAGCACGTATTACTATTAGGCTGTTATGCAGTTCATCTACTTTAATACCATTTGAGGAATATTTCAGTATTTTGAAACCGGATGCATATCAGTCTCTCTTCAGTACTCAACTCACCTTAATCATGACCTCAGAGAAAAAAAGAAAAAAAGTACTAATGGATGAAAAGATATTACTATTTAGCTGTTGGTTTAAAATCAATCAACTGATCGATCAAAAACAATTGCACATGTAGGCTACATATAAACAATTCAGACAAAGTACTGATGCTTTTCATGCATGCGCAAGCTCACAGATGAAGCACGACTTCTTAAACGCACACTGCAACGCCCCCTGCTGTCTAATTTAGCAATAAAATTTTTATCAATGGGAACCAAGACAAAAATAATATGTAAATGTAAATACATACATTCGACAGTGTATACTTTTTACACGTAGGCTGCTGAGCCACATAGGTAACCCAACCCAAAATGATTCTTAATCTGATTGTTCTAAACCTAATGAAACCTTAATGACCCTAAAACACTATAATTGTGTAATATAATTGTGTTGTGATAATCTGTATAGCTGTTCATGACATTATCTTACCTATTTGTCAGCATGTGTCAACTTTAGTGAGAAGTATACACCTTTAATCTTCACTGGTTCAGACAGATATATACAGAGATCTTTGCCACTTGGATGGCATTTGTCTGGAGATGAACTGCTGTTTATCCTTAAATAAAAATGCATTGTTATGGCTGGAAAACATTCAAAGAAATGAGCAAAGGACGTAATTTATACATTAATTTCAATTCAAAGTTATCATAACCATTTCATATTCACCATCTTTCTTGAACTTAGTGACATTTAAAATTAAAGAGCTTTGACTACTAAATTAGCTCGCCTATTCAGCGTTTATTATTATGATGTTAAACAATTATTATTTAACCTTTGACTACAGACAAAATGTAAAGAAATACGAAAGCACAAATGCGCTATAACGTGGTAATATTACATCTAGGCCTAGTTTTTACTCCTCCAAACTGTATAGACTAAAGTGCTGTTGTTGTTTTGTGCCTCAAGATGGCAGCAGAGTGACACAAACAGACGGTGCATAAAAAGCCCACTTTACAGAGAAATAAAATGTAACCTCATCCTCTAAGCCTTTGAGGGTTCTGGTGAAATAGTGCCCATAAAAAGCTCTTGTTGGCTACCCCTACCTCTGCTGTCTTCAGGGGAGGGTTTGTGGGGACCGCGGCCTATTAACAACAGCCTGTGAAGGAGATGTGTTGAAGCGAGGCCAGCACGAAGAATGTGTTGGCACATGTGAGGGGCGCCACTGAAATGGAACTTTAATTCATTTACACAAAAAGGAGAACAATCGTAAAAACAGACCTCCGAGCCTGAGAGCTCACAGTTTAGGTAATAGCAGCTGGAACAGTACTTCCTCTAACCTGACATTGAGCCTGTTACAGGGTTTTATTTAGATTTATTCTACATGTCAGTGGTGGGATGGGGCCAACATGTCATTGTGTGCATGCATGAGGTGTGTGGGGAACTCAGATGGCGGAGGTGAGTCTGAATGGGTCTTTGATGTTGCTTGCCAGGTTTCCTCTGTGGACAGCAGCTGTTATGATAAACAAGCTGTCTAGTAACCTCCTCAAATTCTCCCCAAGATGGCTCAGTGCCCGTCCTCCTTCACTTTCCTCGCTTTTCATTGCTTCTCCCAAGTCTGTGTTCAATGAGAGGGAAGTGAAAACAAAAGCCTTGTCAGTGTTCAGTCCAAGGGCTAGCCAACAGTGTGTCAAATGACCAAAACAGTGCTGCATGCACCATCCACGCCAGACAGACATCCTGAACGTCTTATTGGAGATGAATTGTGTGCCTGCTGTGCTATCTGCTCATCAGTTATAAGTAGCATGTTGAGGAGCACCTTGTCTCATACGAATGTAGTGTTAAGTGACGGATTGGTGGTGGTTGGAGAGGCCCATGGCACACATTGACTTCCTTGCTTCAGTCTATCCCAGGGCAGCTATGGCTACAGCAGCTTGAACATGGAGTTAATGAATAATTTCATGTAAAACGGTTTGGGTGACTTGAAGGACACTATTCAAACCATTATTAATGATGCAAACGCCTTTTTGTTTGAATACTCAAGATTCATGGTTCTTCATTGCTACTGCATGATACAGAGAGACTGAACTATAAAGTATATACTATATGAACTATATCTTTGCCCTTCCTTTCCTGTTTAAACATACATGTTACTGAATGAACACAATCAGTTAGTCATTTAGAAAACTTAGATGGCCATTCTTAGTCTGGTCAACTTCTTTGTGATAAATATGAGTGAAAGTTATAATATGCAATGTAATATGTGGGACCATTTGACCTCAAGTTCAGATTCTTTCAGTGCAGTCACTTTAGAAATATTGGGAAATGAGTCAACACTGAATCCACTCTGCTTTACCCATCAAAGGCTGTCCCATCTTGGAACATGATGTCATTTGAGTTTTAGTTTTCACCCCTTATTCTTAAAGTCATCCATTGTGATAGTGATATGGGACTCACAACCAAACCATTAGGGGCCATTATTTTAACTTAAGACTTTTCACAGATAAAGAAACACACTTTAAAAATGTCTAACTGCTTATCAAATTTGTCCTGAGGATTCCCCAGTTCCTTCTTTTGTTGGAGAGTTTGTGTGTGTTGAGTGACCTGGCAGTGAACTTATACTTGGCCTGTATCTTGTTGCGTGACATGTGAACTAGTTGGGTCTGCTGGGTACCTGTCCAGCGCACTGCTTTGGTTACTGTGCAGGGAGTATTTGTGTAAATGGGTACTTCCCAATGCCACCACAGGAGTCTAGGGAAGTGAACAAAAAGATCCTTTCACTCTTCACTTTAGTGGGCGCCCCAGGCTGGAGCCATGCGGACTTGTACATAGACTTACATTGGTGCATTTATGAACTTTCTAGAACACACACCTTAACGCCTCCAAGCCATGTCAATTATGTGAGTTCTTCATTTTTGCTTCTTGTCCAGTCACATGTCTGAGATTTGTGTGCCAGTGGTGAGGAAAGCCTTATAATCTTTAATAGTTACTAATGACTTTTATACCAAACACATTTTACATTGCATTATTAATTCGCTATTTTAGTAGTCGCATCTGTCCTGGGGATAGCTGATGGAAATGTGGCTGCCATTCACGTACCTCTTGTTTCCATTTATATGACAAAAATATAACAATGCTCATTATGCATAAGATAAATGATATAAATACAAATTTTACTAGATTGAAATACAAAATACGGATAGATTACCAGTGGAAAAACAGCAGTACAACAAAAGTGGGTTATGATAAAATGAGTCATGTAATCCAATCAAGAAGACAGACAAAGTATATCCATCCATCCATCTTCTCCTGCTTAATCCGGCTGGGGCAGCTTGCTGCCCCCCTATGAACCCCTCTGCAGGTGGTGAGCCCACAGGAGGGTGGACAACATGGTCCTTGATGTTAGTTCATAGGGGTCCGGGCATGTTTTAGGTTGATGGGGGAAACCGGAGGAAACCCATCCAGACACGGGGAGGAACATGCAAACTCCACACAGAAAGGCCCGGGCGACCCAGCAATCAAACCTGCAACCTTCTTGCTGTGAGGCCTGAGTGTTGCCACTCAGCCACCGTGCCACCACAGACAGACAGATAAACTATAGTAATACAAAAATGTTTGTGTTTGTAATATACAAAAAAAAAAAAAAAAAACTGCATAAAGTACTGTGGTCCAGATGTAAGTTATCGTATTCCCTCTGTCTCTTCTGCACATTGTATCTCACAACATACATCCAAATATGCATACCACACTAAAGGCTCCCTCAGGCATCCGTCACCACGTCAATACATCATAAGAACTGTGCACCGATGAGAAAGCATAAAAGGGAAGAAGTACAAGGCAGGAGGGTGAAGAACCAGACCAGCGGCGGCTTGACTTCCTGATTACAGTGATGGATTATGGAGAGGTCGCTGGTTGATGGCTCCTCTATGACTTTTAATCTTTGGTGATGTGAACTGCAGTACTTCATATAGTTTTTAAAAAGCATTTGGAGGTGAAGGGTGCGTGTAGAATCCATTTTGAAAGTTTGATTTGTTTGTTTCATGCTTTTGTAAATACTCCCAGACTTGGGTTTATCTGTTAGAACATTGCAAAGCCATAACTCATCATGTTCTTTTTGTACCGGGAGAAGACCAGACATCAAAATAACTGTAGGATTTATATTGGTCTGAAATCAGTGAAACTCATGCAGGGAGAAACCGCAGCACTGTCAGGATCACAAGCCAACAATGGAAGAGTGGATAAAGCTGCTTGGGAATGAAACAATGCCATATGACAGATGTAACCATAGCTAAATGCTTGTGTCTTGAGTCTAGAGAAATATAGTGGTGAAAAAAAAGATCACCATTATTTCTACACTCCAGCTACTACCGTTATTCTAATAAAATGCCTCAACAACACAGGCTATGACTATGCACCTTAGACCTTGCCACTTACAGCATGTCAGATCAGAATAGTTTCTTTTCATATTAAGTACTTTATTCTAGTTTTTGGAGTAAAATAGTCTAGCTTTTGACTCTCTCCACTTCTAAGACCTTTCATCCACACAGAAAGGTTAAGGTCAGAATACGTTTAAGGGCTTTAGGTTGAAAGGGGTGAGGAAGAGGAGGTTTCCCTGCAGGCTGTGTGGCTGGCCCTGTGCTCTTGTGCTGCTCGCGGCTGTGGCTGGCTAAATAAACACTCCTAATTGGCTGTGGAGCCCCACTAGTCTGGGGTTTCACTTGCTTTCATCCTCGGGAAGCTGTGGGAGAGCTGAGAGGTGAGGTGGAGGCATCAGCATTCACACACATGTGCTCAATCATACAGTAGGGACTTTTGCCTGTGCCTGCTTTGGAGATTGATTAAATGCATGAAGTTTTTTTTATTGTCAGTGAAAAATGTAGTCACCTGCTTCTGATGAGACCCAAACCCAAGCATGGAGGGAGTTAAAATAATTTAGATGAAAATGATTCCTCTTTGAAATCTCCAAATTACTTTCTTACATAAAAAACGTACAAACGTATTGGAGATTGAAGATATTGGTCAAAATAAGTATTGTCCTAAAACCTTTGAGATGTGTACAAATTATTAAAAACATGTCTATTCTGTGCCACAGTTGTCACAATGTGACACAGAAATGTGTTCTTAATTTTTGTGTGTCAGCGGGTTACTCCCTACAGGATTTATTTGACTGAATTAGTCTTCTTCCTCTGTTTCTTTCAAGGCACTAATGTCCTCTTCAAACCTTACGCCATGATTTGTGTTAGTTATAGTGGTGAGTCAACAGTTTGTATGTGTATGTGTCATCTTGTGTATATGTATGCATGTTGAAATGGCTGTTTCCAAAGTCTGCAGGTCAGCCTTCATCCATTCTTTCCTTAGCTCCTTTCCTTGCATGACCAACACACCCCAGGGATCCAAACCCAAACCATAACAGAAGAGAAGGAAATTTAAATCTCCATACACCTATACTAGACCAGCACATAATAGCAGCATAGGTGGAGAGTATACTTGGATCCAGAGATCAAGTAGGCTTATGTACCAGTGAAATACAGCATCACACCCACATATTCACAGACTAGACATTTGGATTAAAGAGTTGACTGCAGCGGACAACAATCCCGAGACAATGGAAAGGATTATTTGATAGTGACAAGATTGTGTGTAATCACATTTTCCAGGGGCCCTGTGCTCTAAAGTTGTCATGTCAGGAGCATTTCCCTGGCAGCTCACTCACAGCTAACAGCAGCAGAAGAGCAGAGAACCAAGAGGCTGAGGGAGCATGACTTCCCAAGACGGCAGGCAGCCAAAAACAACAGCCGACTCCAGTAGGTCGGCACAGGAAGGGAGAGTGGGGGGGCGGTGTCATAAGGAGTGAAAAGTGTGGAGGGGGCCACTTAAAGGCCTTATGTGTGCACACTCATTCCTGTTTGTTGTTGCCGAAGCCGAGGGCCTTCAACTTGGCCAGCCCTAGGGGAGTCATTACACAGCATTCCTGTCCCATTATTCTGAGCAGATTTTGTGCAGCACCAGCCCAGAATTCTGACGACCCTCCTCCTTCTGTCCCTGATGTCCAGGGTTGTCATCCCTCTTGTGGCGGCTTTGGGCGCAATCAGGACTGCATGAAAGAAATCAATCATTGATTGATTTGTGAATTTTGCATTTTCAAAAAAGTCCATTACTACCATGTAACAAGGACTTTTGACTAAAATTGTAAAACAGGACTTCATATAGTAATGACAGGAGGCATGGCCGCCATCTGCTTCAACTTAAAACAGGTGTCCTGGACATTTCAAGTGGACTTGAATCATTATCAGGATTTACCTGTAATCTTCCTCACAAATTGTGCTTTTCTTCCTTTATTATTTCACTGTCTCTAACTGTCATGGTCACCTCAAACACACTTTATGGTTTCTATTATAGACATAGTGAGAGGGGATCAGGTGGGATGGGCTGGCTTCTGAGTGACAGGTACAGGTGAAAATGGACCGGGTCAGCCCTGGTTCACAGAACACACAGTGGCTCCAGTCAGACTGTGGCCCGATGGGAACTAAGAGAGCGGTCAACCACAGCTGTGACATGCTGAACTTTAAGAGAAAGCGTATGATCCTGGTGCACTGTACGGTCCCACATACACTGAAAACTGGACCATCTAATGTTCAAGCTAAAAGAGACATTTGGGGAATTTTAATGGGCCTGTACTTTTACATGTTTATATGTTGAAATATACTGTATGAATGGGTAGATTGAATCTGAGGCTCTGAACCTAAGACTCTGAACCACTGAGAAGGCCATTTTGGACATAAGATATAATATAGTGTCTAGTGAGTATGTGGGGAAAACTGAATGAACTGCCTCCCAGCCTACAGTGGAGCTGCTTCATCTGTTGGTTTTTCCTTTTTTAGAGGAAACACATTCCTCTGTTGCACCTCTGACCTTGGAAACAGAGAAGAGATCCTGCTGAAATAAATGAATAAATAAACACAGAGAAAGCCCAGGCGCTTCCCCAGAGGTTTCACTTTCTCTCTCCCTCCACCACTCAGGCTCTGTGTGTGGTGTCTGTGTAGGAGAGACCAAAGACTTGGAAACATTTGTGAATAAACTCCTTCCTTAAGTTGGTGAAACAGAGCATATAGCTTAAATCATGAACATGATTGAACAAACCTGTTTGCAACATTCTGAACACAGTGTACTATATACATTCTCATTGTTGAATCAGGTTGTGACACTTGGCTTTGGTTTACTTCCTATGTCACTTTCCAACTCTGGCATCAACACCCTTCTTCCTGTATGGCAGGATGCAGCATTCGGCTGGCACTTTTACATACATGCTATTTCTGGCATCAAAAGTGTCTGACCTGTCTATCAATAGAGAACACAAATCATGAAAATATGATTTTAAAAAGCTGTAACATGCATTTGTGATGTCCCTTTTATGTGACATTATTTGCTTTAGTGATTCATCTTAGTTGCATCTCCCATGTGTTAGTCAAGCTTTGTTATGTTTTCACATTAGAAGTGCAAATCTTTAATGTCACATAATCCATTAAAACATAAAGAAAAGCTTTACAGATGCTTCTTGTTCTGTAGATGTACCTGCAGCAGATAAATGCTCTGCAAATATTGGAGGTGATGACATGTTCGCAAACAAGCAACTCCAATCCCTTAATATCTTTATTACAGCAAAACACAGCATGTGAAAGACTCTAGTAGCTTTCTTTCTAAGTGAAATCATTTATGCTCCTGATGTCTGTCACAAGACCTGGGGGCAGGTGCTTCTTTAATACCAACACACACGCACACACTTCCAATGTTGCAGCTTCTACATGCTTACACTGTGGGGCAGTGTTGTAAACCAATGCGCACATGTAGACCACTCACTATCTTTCAGGGTACAGGGTTTTTGTAAGTTATGAATGAGTAAAAACATATTTTATTAGTAGTGTGCACTTGTGAGAGTACTAGCCTGATTAAAAAAGTACAACTCCATATTGCATTTGATTGTCATCGTGCTCGCTTGGAGGTGCGCTTGTTTAGTGACATGCACTTGTTTGGAATATAAATCTACTTCCTGTTGTTATTAATAGGCTTCATCAAGCTAGTAATCTGTAATAAAGAATTTATGGTGAAAAGTTTTTCATTTATTAGTTTATTTCTTTAACATCATGGGCTTTCTAATGTGATTATTATAAACCCCATAGCTAGAACAAAACCATAGACTATATTATTCTATATACTCTATGCACCACACCAAGGGCCAATCCTTCTTAAAACTGTAGATAATTATGCCAGTTTAGAGAATGCAATTCATCGTAGATCCGTAAACCGCAAGATATTGCTTTTTATTAGGCTTTTATTAGTCTCCCTCAGTCTATAGTAAGAAAAAATAAATGAAAGGCGTTTTATTTCGATAAAGTTGTCCAGGTGCAACAGTGTAAAACATGCAGGGCTAAAGGAAAGGAACGGTGGGTGGGGGTTGCCTTTGGGGTGCCGAAGTGGGTCTCATGAATCAGGGATGGCGCTGTGTACAGTGTGAGCGAGAGCAGCCGTTCAAGTTTTCGGAGTGCAGCAAGGAAAGTTTGCTGCCGCAGAGACTTAAAATGCAGAGAAATCCACTGCGCACACGGACTACAAACGTCAAACGGAGAGAGGCGTTGAGACTTTTATCCCGTGTCCTTGAAAGATAACGGTTTGCTGCCTACGCTACAGGCTTCAATACCAGCTGTGTCAGTGAGTAACTTTGAAACTTTTGGTTCCCAGACCAAGAGATAAGCAGTGCTTAAGGATGGCTTAACTTCTGAATGTTTACCATGTAGGCAAGTTTAAAAACAATGCACTCTCCCCGTGACAAGGATCTGGGACCCTTATCTCGGAAACACCGTCTCATGGCTGCTGCTCTGCCCTGTGAGGACAGCCCATTAGCCGGCAACCCCTCCAGGTCTGATCGCAACGGGTTGGGGGGACTGGTCCATTGTTTTATTTGTGGCAGTGGAGTGACACCCGGGAAGGAATTACTTTTACAAGTCACCTATCACAAGGAAAGGAGTCCCTTTTTCCCATTTCTACAGAATCAAGAACCCGCGCCGGGTGCGCGTGAGGTGAGCCCGGACGGACACGCGCTGGTGTGCGCGGTGTGCCACTGTTTCCTGACAGAGCAATGGCACTCCTTCGAACGGAGCAGGACACCCATAGAGAAACGTATGTACTGGTTAAAACGGCCGTACCAATGTGACTCCCGTAGGATGCCACAGGAGTGGAACATGTCTTATGACGTGGAGAGAAGGATCACCTTGGGGAGCCAAAACTACGATGGGGGCGCGGAGTCAGACTTCTCATCCTTTTCTGAATCAGACCCGGAGATGGATTTAGTCGAAAAAGCTGGCAGAGACAAGCATTATACAGCGACTGGCAAATGTGCACGAGAAAACAACAGGAAAAATAATGTAATCAGTGTTAAAACGAGTCCTGATTCACAGCGGTGCCCCATTGGTGTTTACGGGACATCTCCAAAAGCGGAGAGCGCACTGGCTGGGAGACGGGCTGCAAAGATTATGAATAATATCTGCCAATCAGATCTATCTCCTGTTAAGTCCCAGCTGAGATTCCCACAGGAGCAATGCCGGTTTGACAGCCGCGTCCCTAACCCACCTGTGCTAGACAACCGGGTCATTATACGCAACAGGCGATGGCTGGAGGAGGGTCATGTCAAACACGCGGAGCCTCGTCAAATTCAGAGCAACTGTCCTTCATCCAGGCATGCGGCCCAGCTGTTCCGGGGAGAAGACAAAGATTACCCCGGAGCTGTCACTGGTGCCAAAAGGAAAAACACGCTTGGCAGTTCTGATGAGGATGAGATAAACATTACAAGCGATGATGAACGGATGTTTGAACATAGAACTCCAAGTAGACATCAAAAGCTATCTGACAAAACTCTTTCCCCAAAACAGTCCACTCAGGGTCCAGATGAGTATACATGTTATATATGTGGGGAAGAGCTCAGACATGACAGTCATTTTATAGTGAGTGTTCAGAAACAGGAGAGAGCTCAGAGCGAGCCATTCTTCCCCTTTCTGTGGTTACACTCTCCTCCTCAGGGTGCTGTGCCCATCAGTGCAGCAGGTACCACTCTGGTGTGTGGCCGCTGCCACTCCTCCCTCATGCAGCAGTGGCAGAGCTTCCAGCTGGCTGACGTGCCGGTGCTGCAGCGACTTTATGTAGTTCCTCTAAATCCGTCTGGTTCCTCATCCCACCCTCTTCCTCAGACATCCTGTGACCCAGTGGAACATACAGCTGAGCATGAGGTGTGCTTCCTTTGTGGTCAGGGATGTGCTCACGACATGAGAGTGGTATACACCCAGGCGGGAGTCAGTAAATCCCGGGGTGCAATGTATTTTCCATTTATCAACCTGTTCCCCTGTCCTCCTAATGCTCAAGGTGTGAAGAGTGGACGTATACACTGTTGCCCTGTGTGCCACCGCATCCTAGAGGACATCTGGAATGCATACCGACTGACCATGAATGAAGACCTTATCACATCTGTCACCTCCTTTTTGACTAGATATCATTCAACTGTGGCAATAGAGAGGCCTGCTTCTTCCCAGCCTCACTCTAAAAGTGCTACCTCTCAAATAAGCAGCTCATTTTCAGTCTGTTACATCTGTGGTACTGACCTGTCTGCATCAGCAGAGCATCAGCTGCATGTCAATCCACCTGGACGCTGTGGAGAAAGAGTACCATTCTTTCCTTTCCTAACGATGCACCCTCCTGCCCCTCGCGCTAAACCCATAGACTCCACAGGCCTAGTGGCAGCCTGTACCCTCTGCTATCACGACTTGCATGCACAGTGGGGCAAATATCAGAACAAAGGGTCACACTCTGCATCTAACATATGCAGTGGCACTTCCCCCCAGTTGCCCAGCTCCCCGTGGGCACGTCAATACAGTTGTGAGGCCTTTGTGTGCTTCTTTTGCAGGCAGGAACAGCACAGGCAGGGCAGATTGTGTGCAGTGACTATGGCCCGGCTGCCCGTGTTTCTGTACGCACCTCGGAGCGCTCACATGCTGCTGGTGGATGATGGGAGGAAGCTGGTCATCGGAGCGTGTGTGGAGTGTAAAGCCATGGTCCAGGTGGGACAGAGTGACCAGCAGGAGGACGAGAAACAAAGGTCTACAGGTGTTGAGAAGGACGAAACACAAGTGCAGCCAGCAACTCCTCAGCCAAGGCAAAAGGTAAGAATAAAACACACCAAACACAAAAGCCTGGCATCACAGTCTTAATGTTGGAGAGTTACAAACTTGTGATGTTGAACAAAGTTAAACAGTAAGTAAGTGTATGTAAGTTAATAAAATGTAATAAATTAAATTATTACGTACAGCACATTGCCCACAGTATCCTAGTTGACAACATAAGATATCAGCGTTTCATTCAGGTATCATTGCTATCATTCAAACTTTGATTTGCATTGCAAACCAAAAGGTTTCATACAAAGTGTACTCCATGTACATTACCTGACCATTTCCCCTTCAACACACATTCACTTGATCAGGATCAGTAGGTAAGCGTGGTAGGTCTATATGTTTTGTGAGGCAGTAGGTTGTTATCTGAGTTTTGGTGATGTATTAATGGAGACCTGAGGAACCTTTAAACAACTCGTGGGTCTCGTGAACAGCTTTCACATGCATGTGGGCTAATGACTGGCTACCCATAGCATACATAAAACATTTGTGTTTACTTACTTACTCTTCAGACAGAAATAGAAATAACTACAAAAATGTGTTGCTTGTGACAGTTTTTTAGTAATCTAAAATCGTACGTTTAATAACATTTTTGTGTTTTACATCAGTAGCAGCAGCAGTTGCATTTCTCATCTGCCTTAACAGATGAGCTAAAAGGACCAATAAAGACTGAACTCCTGACATTGCAGGGGCAAACACTGCTGGAGCCAAATACATGGGATAGTCCAGGGCAGCTATGAAAGATCATTTCAGCCTGAGGTGACAGTCAGTTTTAGTGTAAGCGAGCCTGTGACCTCATGGCTGTTAAAGTGCCAGGGGAATTGTTGGAGCCGAGAGCAGGGGGAGCTCCAAGTTAGCAGGCTGTGAGCAACAGGTGTCTTGTCCCCCAGTGTCATGCTATACGCTCTAGAGTCTGTCAACACTGTGGAGTGGGTCTGCACTCAGGGCTCACTTGCTTCTTTAGGAAAAAGAACACACGATTTGAATTTTATATGAATAAGTGCCAAGTATATGGTTTACCTTTAATATTTTAAAATTATTATGTGTGGCTTGCATCTACAACTTTAACTTGCTGACATCACCTTCTTGTCCTGGATAAAAGTTTCATTGAAAATTCACTTTAGAGGGCTTAATATCAAAGTGGTTCAGTTTTAGGAATCTAAGCTTTAAATCACTGTTTCCCTAACAAGACACGCTATTGCATTCTTGCCCAAATCTGACTTAACTAATAAATCCAGGATCTGACAGATAAAAGGGAACACAGAGAGCTTTTCATTCTTTTACTTTCTAAGGATAAAGTAGGTTTTGGTTGTTCAAGGACATCTGTGTGCTTGTGTTTGTATTAGAAGAGACCAGGGCATGTTGTCACTCAGATTAAGATGTCAAACTGCAGTCATTAAATTAAACTAGCGTATGTGTAATCTATATCTTATTGGACCTACTGATAGTTATTGCAGCGAAACAGCTCAGAATGCAGAATTTGCTGTGATCTTTAAATCTTTTTTAACCAGGAACCCAGTCCAGCTACAGTACAAGGCTTGTTATCTGCTTTTCTTATACTGAAGTTTTCTTGTACAAAGATGACAAAACAGTGAAAAGGTGCATTGATGTTTGTCCTTCTGTCCCATTTGCACATTGGCTCTAAGTTACTACAAGCTATTCTTCTGTGATGGCGCCCACTGTTTGGACAAAGGCTTTTCCTGAATATTTCAGATGATATCTCCTAGGTCCTAGTCCCTAACTCCTTTACCTTTGGAACTATGTCACGGGGTCCACCATAAGAGTCCTAGGCAGAGAGGAGAAGGAGCTTCAGCTGCATTTGGAGATCTGACCATCTTAACCGGAGCAAGAACAACAGAGAACCCACATGACGCTACAGCTGTAAATAAAACCTCCACAAAATGGACTACAATAAGTGCTCCTCATTCTCCTCGACTGCGCTGAATTAATGAGAATTTCATCATGACAGAGTACATACATTACCTGAGCATTAAAGCTCCATACTCTGTAGATATGAGACTCTGAAAAGTTAAAACATGAACCTCCTCTAATGATATGCACCCATGCACAGAACAGAATGAATACTCTCCAGCTTCACCATCAGCTGGATCATCTGCTCTGTCCTCTGTCACAAATACGACACCAAATCCTCCCCTTTTGTCCATCTCCAGAAGCAAAGAGCAGTGTTTGGGGCTCCATCAGCTGAATTTCTGTAAACTAACCACGTGACTTTAAGCTTTGTTTTTATAAACATAAACAAATGGAGCAAATCTCCCCTTATGTTATTATGTAGTCTACAAATAAAGCCTTTGAAGAGTGATGGCCCTTAAAGCTTCAAGTTGGGTTTAACCAGATGTATTGTATAATGTCTGAGGCAATGAAACTTTTAATATATTACAAACTCTTTGTGCAGAGATTGGCTGTATTCAGAAACCATTCAGGAAAAAGCAAGCACACTGCACTGTGGGATGCCTCATTGCTCTTTAGCTCTGGTTAGGAAGCTCCTGAGGTTGCTAAAAGAGCTATTAAAAGGAAGCATAGAGGCTTCTTTTCCTACCTCCTTCCTAACTCAGTGAACTATTCGATCAGTCCTTATCAGTGTGATACACATTCGTTTTTTGTTAAGGAACTAGGAGCTTTATGGCCAATATGAAGAATTCAGAATGGGCCAGTGACCAGTTCTTGTTATTTTGGATTTGTTTCCATTAGAAATAAGAGGCTTTCATAAAGATTGTATCTTTAAATGATCGCAGCCATCATAACCATGAAAAAAAAAAGAGAAATGCAGTCAATTTGAAGTAGGAGTTAATACAGTCTGAATGGGACTGAATACATTTTCACTGTGGAATTGTAGGTGTCTATAGTGTGTCTCTATTAAACCTTTAGGACAACTAGATCCCTTTTTTGTGTCTAAGCCTGTTTAGATCGGATACAATGTTGGGATTTGAAATGTGTAATGCGTTTTTGGACAAAAATGGGGGATGTCAAAGTGTGGTGATGCTATAAAAGGCTAGGGCTGGAGACTATACTTTACAGTGAAGCAGGTTTGACTGCTGTAATTACAGAGGCCTAAATGTGAGCTCCCTGACATAACAGGCATTCAGCCACTGTTTCCTAATGCATAGACTGAAAGTGTGTGCTCATCAGCCCCACAACACAGCTGTGTGTGTGTGTGTATGTGTGTGTGTGTGCGTGTGTGTATGTGTGCCAGGTGGGGCCAGCTCCAGTGCAGGCCCAGGTGCTACTCTCACTCGGTCCAGTGCAGCTGGATCATGGCACAGCTGTGTGTCTCTGCACCTGGACACAGCTGGAGCATGTGGCAGCACAGTAGCTAAGAGCAAACCTGTTTCCTTGCCAGACTTCTAACATGGAACTTATGTTTTCTCCGAATGGATATTATTCTCTAGCATTAAGTTTTATTCTTTCCCTTTCAGGCCAGAGGTTTCTAAGGGCCTGAAGAATATTACATATTGATTGGTCATTGATTGATTACCGAGATTTGCAATCTGTGAAGTACTGTAAGTAAAAAAGTGAATGTTCTCTTTTGGCCATCTCAATGTTCTTTAACCGGATTTGCCTGTAGTGATCTGAATGTATTAAATGTTTCTGCTGGCCACTGGAGAGCTCATAAACAGCCACTGGTTCCAACCAACCAGAGGTAGTCTGTTCTGACTCTTGTCTTTCTGCCGACCAGTGATGAGATAGTGATTAACATGGTCCATCTCCTAGGAGCTTATTTTGGCTGAGGAAGAATTCTCTCCTTGGATTTCAACTTACCCCCTTAAGCATGTCCTGGCCCTGACCATCCCTCTCCTTTTCTCCAGTGCTGTGAATCCACCTGGCCCCTCACATTCTCAGCTTGTTCTGCCAGCATTCGGACAGCTGGTAACATTGAGCCACCCCCTCTTCTCATTAGACACAGTGATACCATCAGAGGAATGCAGCTGTACAGTAGCCTGGACACATATAGCATTATGTGTTGTTGTTACATTTTACTATAGCGGCTGCCGGGTTTGACCACACATGTTGCCCACTTGTGTCTGCTGCAGTCTTTTACCTGTTTGAAAGCTGTTTCCTTGTCGATGTTATGCTATTGATTAACATTTGACCTTTTAACCCCTGTGCCTTAACCTCAGTAACAGATGTGTTCTTGGTTTCCTTACATGGGGTTACCCTTTACAGGGCAAGGTAATATAAGGGCACTCATTTTCCAACCTGTTTTATACCAAGTAGATTCAGTTCTGCACCTACAAATGATTCAGGCATTGTCAATAGAAAAGCCACGGTTATTTTGTGAACTGTTTCCATGAGAGACTCCCCCCTCAGAGAAATGACCAACCTATGAGTCAGTTGTACTATTACATTTTCTCCATCTGTGTGGCAAATAGTTACCACTCATACTTTCCCAAGGCCTATCATCATTATTATTTATTTTTTACTTTTGCCTTTCCCTTTCATGTAGGCTGTACGCACTGATGAAATGTTTCTGACAGTGACTTTTTGTGGTCTGCATTTCTCTAAGATTGGTTGTTTTTAGGCAGTGTATTTAGTTAGCATGAAACATTGTCTAATGGAGAAAAGGGCAAAAGATCAAGACTAGGAGGGAATTTATTCATAGATACATGGTTTAGTATAGTGTATTAAAATAACACTTAAGAAGATTGGGTATCATAGGTTGTATTCTCTCTGCAGGGTCACTGAATTCACCTCTCCAGCCCTTTGTGTTGGCCTTGTGTTTTCATCTTCCCCTGTGGTAATATGGGGCCACATGTTGCTGGCCTCTCCATGACAGGACCTGGCTCCAGGCTGACGCGTAGCTCGGGGTGGTGTGTGTGCGCACGATTGGATGCGAAAGCGCTTGTAATGTGTGTCCACATGCCGGAGAGTGAGCGTGAATGTGCACGTATGAGGAGGCTAACACAGTAACCTGATAGTGGCGCGGCAACGCAGTACAGAGCAGAGCAGAGCAGTGCTGTGATTTATCCCGTGGGCCCAGCAGATGGCTGCAACAGGAGTTTGTTTAAGTTTGCTTCAGAGCCGGGCAAGCAGCCAGGAGCACAGAGAGGGCTTGCCAAAAAAATGTTCACTGACTCTGGATGCCTAACCACAGTGTTCCCCCCTACCCTTCCCCTTAACTCCTCACAGCCCCCTTCAGTCCATTGCACATAAAAACACATGGACATGCACGCACACATGCTCTCGCAGACTTTCTGTCGCTACTCTCCTTTTACCCCTCTCTAATTTCTCTCTTTCCTCCCATCTGCTTCACACACATGCTCACATACATATGGACAAACACACACATCACTTTTGCATGCGTCTCCGTCCTGTTGGCAGCATCCCCAGTGCAGACATGAGCTCACATCACAGGAGGGGGGACCACAGCCTGCAGAGATGTCCCTTTGGGTTTGGGTCCTCTGAATACAACCATATGAGCAAATGTGAACAAAGAAAAACTAAAAAAATCTGTACTTTCTGCTCTCAATGCAGTCCTGCTGTAGGCTTTCATTCTTTCAGGCTCATCTTATATTTCTGTGTCAGACTGTGCTTTGAGAATCTCTTAAAATATTGGATAGGCTTGGGATAGCCATAGGTAGAAAAGAAGATAAAAAAAGATCCTGGCAGTTTCCAAGTTCTTTTTCTCCTTATCTTAGCAACATAACTGAAGGAGCTTTTACAAAAACTTACCAAGTCTACATACAAAATGAAAAGAAATGGTCATCATGCAAAAATAGCATGAGAGAGTTGCAAGATACATTTAGACACTTCAGCTATTCTACATATTTATACATTTTTAAATAGCTTTTTAAAATGGAATTTAGAGTTTAAGGCCAGATATCAGTTTGACATTTTGGTAATGGTCTGTTTGATGTTGGTTGTATTTGGAATTTGTCATTATATCACATTTTCTGTTAATTAACAATGGTATTTTTGTACTCTGTACCATGCTCTGTATGTAATAGTTCCACACCAGATGGTTTTTTGTGAGTGGGCTGTTGTCCACCTGTCGTTTGCCCGAGGACAGTGGTAAATGGAGTGAATTATACAAAGCAGAGCCGCAGACAGACTGACGCTGGCTGAGGAGTGATCAGACGCTGCTTGACTTTCTTCAATGTGGAACATGTGTCCTTGGTCTGTGGACTGAGTGAGGCTCTGGACAGGCTCCCGCTCAGCACAGCTCCACAGGTGTCAGCTCTGTTCTGTGTGAATATGGGTGAGTTTGGAGAAGCTGCTGCACAAACATGTGTAAGTGTTTTGTGTATCTCATCTCAGGGTTTTAGTCTATTCAGATCAAAGTGCATTGTTGTTGACTTGCACTTGGCTTTGTCAGTGCACTTTTATGGAGTGCTGCTGAGACGGGCAGCGGTGTAGACCAGTACATACTTTGCTGTGGTTCTGTCTCTGATAGGCTGTTAAACCTGAACGAGAGTCCTGCTTTACAAGCTCTTGTACATCAGCCTTGGATGTGCTGTAACTGTGGGAACACAGAGCCTGCTGCTGGATGATAAGGGCCACTGACCTTTGACCTTTAGTGCTTTGCATCCAGGTCATCTCATATTACATCCTGCTACATGCAGGACAGCCATCATTTGGAACAGCAGCATCTGCACCATACAGATGGAAGCCATAGGCTCATATTGTAATGTTAGATATAGAGTACTTTTTTGCTTATTGTTTGGCTGTCCAAAAAAGTAATCAGTTCCTTGGTAGATTTAAAGTTTCATCATTAATTTGTATTTCAGTCCAAAATGTCAATTGCATCCCATCTTGAGGTAGATCCTGTACATAGCTTCATTGTTTTATGTAACTGTTATTAAATTAGGTGAATAAATTTGGTATTGACTCATGTATTAGCAGTGTCTAATGTACGGTGCTAGAAAGTAGCCACTGGAGTACTGCAGTGCTCGCAGCAGGGGGGCAGTACAAAGCATGAGCAGTCTGCCTGAGGGTGTGTGTGTGTGTGTGTGTGTGTGTGTGCGTGTGTGTGTGTGTGTGAGTGTGTGTGTGTGTGTGTGTGTGTGTGTGTGTGTGTGTGTGTGTATGTGTGCGCATATGTGTGTGTGCTGTGAGTCTGTGCGCTCCTGCACAGATGTTCTCTGAGGCTGCACTGCTCGCTCCGACAGAAAAAAGGGAAGTGTCTAATAAAAGGCGGGTGTGTGAGAGCGAGTGAGTCACACACACACGCACCGCCTGAGCGAGAGAGAGAGAGAGAGAGAGGCAGGAAGCAGGGAGGGAGGCTGTGCCAAGCTGGAGCTGAATTCCTGCCAAGAGTCTACTTGTTTGCTCGTCTGGCTGGAGCCAGAGGCTGACCTTATTAGCTTGGAGGGCAGCCGTCTTATTAAAACACATCTGGCGCTCAGGGAGCCCAAATAGTCCTCATATTGTCTTCCTGCTTGCTCCTGACCTTGCGTTACCTAGCAGGAATGCTGACAAGAGCTTCACGCATCTGTTGAGAGTTTCAGTGGGGTGCCCGTGCCCCCTCCTCCTCCCAGCCGTGCTGTCTTTACTGGCGCCTGCACGGTAGCTCAGTGGGACCTGTTTTTCTTCCTCCTCCCCTTTCCTTTTTCCCTCCCACCTTTTCCACAGTCGACCCCACAACACTTACACCGCTCTCCGGCACTGTGCCCCCCTCGCCCCCCCATGGAGACACATTTTTTTCTGCCAGGTTCCAGTGTTGATACAATTATTCCTGTGTGCATTTGTTTTATGAGGGCTATAACCTGGCTCTGTTTAAATGGCTCTTTGCTGCTTATTTTAAAGTGTGAATGGTGCCGTGTTCTGGGACTGCTGCCTACATTGTCTGTTTAGAGAGGCTTTTTTAATTTTAGCTCTTTACATTAGAGCTGTAGTTGGCAGGAACATATAGCCATCACTGAATGATTTCTACCTGCTTACTACATATAAAATACTGTCAGCAATTATGTTTGAAATAGAAGATTAGAAAACCACAAAAAATTAGTTTGATATAGCACATATGTAGTATGGGATGCACCGATCCGTTGTATTGGATATCGGTGTCGCTACTGAAAAAAAAAAACATTATTAGAGTAGATATCAGGTTCCATTTATTGGTTCAGCCAATATGCTAGTTGGACATATACACTGATGTAATAAAACGATGTAGTTAGAACATAAAGTCTCATAGTATTCAAACTTTTATTTATACAAAGCTGTAGTTACTTGTGGGATTTATAACTTCTGATATCTCATTTGGACCAGTTTTGTCTTATTTTGTTTTAGTTGTAGGGAATTACAACTAAATCGGTTGATATCGAGTATCGAGAAATATTTAAGGCTATAAAATTGAAATCAGTATCTGGATTGGTGAATCTCTAGCTATCCCATGCCGTCACAGACAAAGATGGCAAAGCGAGGGACCTCATTGACCGGACAGAACCTGTATCCTCTGTGGGGATTCCTGACATTCCTCCACTTCCCTACTTTCTACAAAGAGACCCATTCCCCAAGGCACAAACCCGCTACATACTGTTACACATTCAGTTAGACATTGAGTTACACACATACAATTACACACACACTGTTACACAGATGATGCACACCCTTTCAAGAGACAATACAGCATAGATTTCATTTGTGTGGTGCTGTTTTGTTAAATATTATGTGTAGTTAGAGGAACTTAGATGAACATGAGATTTTATAGAAATAGAAAGCTTCAGTTAAAATAAAAAAAAAAACTCCATTGTCATTTTATCTTTGAATGTTGTCCCCATCATAAATCCCAAACCTATACTGTAAGTGCAAATTGATTATACCTGTGTTGTTTTACAAGAGATTAGCGCGTGCAGTCCTCAGCCTGGGAACAGCTGTTCAGAGAAGCCCAAACACACACATGGCTCTGGTTAGCACTTGCCCTCTTCCCTCCCTTTCCTCCCTCCCTTTCCTCCCTCCCCTCCCCTTTCAGCGCGGCACGCCGGCGGCACCCATCATTTGACTGCCTCTTCTGTGACTGCCAGAAGTCCAAGCATGCGGGTACAGCGCGCACATACATTCAGGGTCTGCAGTGCCTCATCAAAACTTGCTCTGGGGTTTTTTGTCTTCTTTTGTTCTCCTTACATATGACCCTCTCCTAATTTCAAAACTACACAGATGGACTGACTACCTTAACATGTTCAAATGGACTGTCTAAGGGTCCTAATCCCTGTATTGCGCTACACTATTCCCTCACTTGCACTCACTTTCATCCTGTGCTTTACTGCAATATTGTCTTGCATTAATTAAAATTTTGTCACTGTGGTGTGCAATAGTCCTGTCCAGTCACATTTCTTTAGCCACTGTTTGATACCTTAAATAAATATGTTTCTTGGGTAGATAGATTCCACATGGAGCAGATAAAAGGCTAGTGTGTATAATAACTCACATAGGGAGATAAAGGGATCTTTGGAAAAACTGGAAGCTTTTTTTTATTTATTTATTTATTTTTTAGATATTTTAGTTTTCATTTCAGTTTTACCATTTTAATTACTAACATTGTATCCAACATTGGCTTGTAATTCCGTCTGTGTCCACCAGATGGAGTCAGTGCTCTACTGTGTTAACCATCATGGGCTCAAACTGACATGAAGGGATCACCAAATGACTGTAATGACCTAAGAGACAACCCATAGATGCCTTGTAAAGTTATTAGTTTTTCATATATTGGAAATGAATTATTTTCAGTAGTCTTCTAATGATCCTATAACAACCTGGCATGGGGATATGTGCATGCATGTACGGGTGGTTTGGGGGTTATGGGGATATAAAGCAGCTGTTTAAATGCTTTGTACAATCATTGTTATTGTGTGTATGTGTGTGTGTTTGTGTGTGTTTGTGCGGTGAATGGTGTCATCACTATGGAGCTGTGTTGTGGTAGACTCTCGGCTCCACTCACCAGGCCAGTCTGTAATTACTGCAACCAGCGCATAAAGACATTGAGCTGCACTGCTAGGCTCTGTGGTCTAGTCCTCCTCAGTGCCCTGTTCTTTTGGCCGTCACATCTGTCTCTGTGCTGTGGAATGTGTCAGTGCTCCCAGCCAACTCGTACTCATGCCCCACTACCATCGCACACCGCTAAAATCACTGTAGAGGCCCATTCAATGATCTGAGAGAACCAGCAAGACAATTACCAAAGTCTCTACATAATGTAAACAATTAGGTTTAGCAGTTTCCTTATGTTATTGTCTGTGTAAACTTAACACAGCTGTGAGTGCGGCCGGGACACACCTGGCAAAGCAGATGGCAACTGAAAGCTTTCCTCACCTTTGACCTGCTAAACTTTACATTATTTGAGACAAAACTTCACTGCCTTGTCATTCATAGGGACATTTTAGTGATGTTGCTGTGGTAATTCATAGGGATGCAACATGCAGAAAATCAGAATACAGAAAATTAGCTGAATCTGATATTGGTTTCCAAATAACAGCTAAGCAAACATTCTGGTTGGGTGTATAAATGTGTGTAATAAGACTATTTAGTAGTCTTGTTGTAGTTGACCCAGAAAATCTCATGTTTGAACTTTCATTTATACAAAGCTCATCTGTATTTTGAGGGATAAATAGCTGCTGTGTAACACATTTGGATCAGTCAGCTTTGTCTCCGGCTATTTTTATTTTAAGGAAATAAATGCTATTTTCAGTCTCAGCACTAGTATTGGGTGACACTGCGTATTGGCAGATACTTAATACTTAAATCCCTAGTAATCCCTATTGAAAGGATTTATTTTTAAACAATATGAGTACTTAAATTTGCTAATGGCAAAACATTTTTGTTGAAATATCAATGCTGTTGATCTACATTCCATGTTAAATAATTGTACTACAGCAGTTTAAATGTAAGAGTTTAACAGGGATACATGTATGGATTTTCCTCATCTAATTAAATCTATTACTTCTGATTAAACAGGTCACTTGTGTGGAAAAACTGTGCTTTGTTTTATCTAAAATGCATTAGTATTGATGAGGTTAGTGACACTTGTGGGTTTGACACTGTTGTTGTTTTGTTCTATATCCTGAGCCAGCACAGAGGACTAAGCCACCTCTGGACCAAGTGAGAGCCTCCTATCTCTACTCACAGCCTGTTAGCCTGTACTGCACACACACAAGCAAACAATAGCCAACAGTGCATCCTCTCATTCTGCTCTGTCACACATATATCCAGCGTGGCTAAACTAGATTAGTGCATATAAAGGCTCATAATCCCGGCTGCCTCCCCAGCAGGCAGAAAGGAGCCTGTCCTTCAAATTAGGTTGGACTCTTTGGGTGGTGAGGAGCTGCCAGCGAGCTAAGGGTCTGCTGCATTTATGTGTGCATACAGTAGAACATATCAAAGGCAACATTTGCATGAAAGTAAAAACAGATGTGTTTTTATGTGACAGTTATAGATTATTTTACTGTCAAGCCTTTCCTATACGTTTAACATACACTGCAAAATCAAATGTCTGGAATAGAAATTCTGATTATTCATCTTTATGAGCATATTTGTATTAGTTTAGAATTAGTTTAGAATGTATGAAGCTATTCTGTATATCTCAAATCTGAATTTACAACTCAAATTTAGATTCACATTCAACAGTCAGTCAACTAAAAAAAGCAATTACTGTGTAAAAATATGCTTGTTATTATTTATTTGAACTTTAATTATTTTTAGTATCATCCATTTACTCTTTTGATACCATAGTTTGATGTTTTTGGTTAGTGCACATTTATTGACTTTGACTAATTCAGCAGAATGTTGATATTACTTCATTCTCATTCCCTGACAGTTGCTGTGCGTATGGCCACATAGCCTTTGGTGCTGGTGCAGCCATGAACGCTGTCCTTCTGTACCCCTCTGCGGTGCTTATCATAATGATTCAGCATGAGGCTTGCTCCTCTGTATTGACTATGAACAGCAGTTGGGATCCTTAGTGTGCTAACAGTAGAAAGCCCAAAGGGAAGCACAGTAATTGGTCTTTATTTGTGCTGAGTGAAGGCTATGATTAACTGATATCACCACAGAGTGTACATACAGGCGCACAAAGACCCTCTCACAGACATTCCTACTGTCTATAGAATATAGGCTAGTCCCTGGTGGCAGATACAGGAGGCACAGGGACACCACTTGCAGAAAAAAGTATTTTAAGTTTATCAAATGTCTTAACAATCTAAGAACAAGTATTGTTAGAAGTGGACAATGTATCATCTACAAAATATCAGCTATTTTGAAGATATGGATTTGAATATTGAGTATACTGTAAGTAATATGAAAAGCATCCAAAAACTGCAAACAAGCTGATAAAAAAACAAAAAACAATGAAAACAGTGTAATCTTCAAAGCATAGGTATAAGTGATATTGCGAATCTTTAGCTTTACAATCCATTCACGATACTTGAACCTTAAACAATTGCTTCATAATTTCTCCTGATAGCAGTAGTAAAAGCCACAAAATATGAGTCAGAGGAATAGAATACTTGCATGAACAATATAGTGAGTATTTGTTGTGTTTGTCTGCTTCTGCTAATGAGCTTAGGGCAGTAGGCCATTCTTTGTTTTGGAGGAGGAGGAGACAGACGGCGAATGGGGAAAGTTATGCCGTGTACCCTACTAGACTTACACACAGAGGCCTCACTCATTCAGGTTAAGGATCTGTTGTTGTGCCTCAGTGCAAGGTGCATGTGCCTGTGTGTGGCGGGAGAAGGAGATGGAGGAGGGGGCATCTCATGTGTTTACTCGCAGCGTAGAAATCCAACCCGACTGTAATCAGAGCTGCTCAGAGAGGATCACAACAGTGTTTCCTCACTATGGCTCCAGCAGATCACCTTCTCCTGCGTGTAGTGGGCCAGCACATGTGAGTGTACGCTACAACAGGACATAAAACAGATAGATTTATTATTCATTCTTTTTTGAAAAGCGCAACATTAGTTTTGAGCAAGTGACATTATATTACATTCATGAATGCATTAACAGGTAATTTGCCATGAACCTTTAGAGGTGTAAAGTAAAGTAAAGTTGTTTAAAGTAAATATTAAAGCCACAGTGTGTAGTCAAAATATAGACTAAATTAAAAGCATGTTTTTTTTCTTTTTGGGTCTGTTTACTACACTAAAAACACAGATAAATCATGAGTCATCACTGTGATCAGGGTTTGTATCTCCATAAACTTTCCTCTTACTTGGCCTGGTGAAGGGCCTCCTCTTTCTTGTTTCAACTGGAAATGTTCCTTTGGCTTTAATCTTCCACAGTATGCCACAAAACAAATCTATCTCCATGAAGAATGTTCAAAATACTAAATATGGTCTTAATTTTCTATTTCCATGGAATCTTGCAGGTGATGCACCACCTCCAGAAAGTTACATACTGTAACACTATTATTTTGTCTTGTTTGTACAAAGAAATAGACACAAGAGTCCAAAAGGTAGTCAGTAGTATTATTGTGGTACTGTTGGTGAAGATCTGTTCTGCTGCTGAGTAGAGCAGGTAAAGTTGGTTGCAAAATGTGTGATGGGCTTATGTGTAATCCTCATTATTAAATGAGCATTACCTGTTTGTCTGCCCCTCCTTCCTCATCCTTGTTATATGATTATATTACATGTCCCTCCCCAACCCAGCCCCCTGCTTTATGTGCTTGTGTAATGAGACAGTGACAGATTAGCCTAAACCTCTGTGCATATCCCCCACAGCTCCCTACCAGCCCCACACACAGAGCCCTACAATCTGCCTCCATTTGGAAGTGCACTCTGTCGGTAGAGTATAAGCCCGTAAGCTCAGGTGACAACGCTGTGATATGGTTCATGCGCCACAGATTCAGTTTCTAATCTCGTGTCATCAGACATTTAGTGCCAGTTTGTAAGAGAGCGAAGATAAACTTAAGACAAAATTAAACATCAGGAGGGCTTGATGTGACACTGAAGATGTCAGGACTTAACACGCTTCCATACAGATGAAGTTTGGAAAAGAAGAGGATTTCATTAGATAGAGCATATTTTTAAATGTATGACAGATCACCTTTGGCACAGTTTCCATTTAGATTGTGGTTTGTGTTTTAATTACTGTTCTATGCAGTTTTTTCTTAATAGTTTCCTAATAGTTGCATTTGGTTGAAGCTGTAATTGTGGCTATTACACATTACACAAGGTGAAGACATTTAAGCTCCTCACTGGTCCACTCTAGCCCTGGTTCAGTGTGGCCTGTCTGTCTGAGAGGACACTCTCATTATCTAATCTTCCTCTATGTTTAATTTACAGCCTGGGCTGCTGCTGCCATATGCTCCCTTTGTCTCCACACACCGCACATGCTCACACACACAAACACAGACACACACTGGGATAAAGACAAACACACACACACACACGCACGCACACACACACACACACACACACACACACACACACACACACTGTTGTGTATCTCTGCACCTGAGCGTTCAGTGGTGCATGGGCAAAAGGCAAAACAAAAACAAACCCCCCTCCAGCCGCACTTGTCTTGTCTGCGTTGACTCAGAGCTGGAGATTAGGCCTGGGTAGGTGTGTGCCGATGGCCACAGGTGCTGAGGCAGGACACTAAACAGTTTAAGGTGAGACAGTTTTGTTTCTTTTCATTATCCTCTCTGTGTATGATACCCTGTCTGAATAATGCTGGTAAATCCACTGTATACATCCCATGCATTGTAGTGTGTGTGCACCTGGAGTACACTTGTTTCTGTCAGGATCCATAAATCGGATTTATTTGGTGCACACACAGCAGAGCTCATCTGAGTGCAGCTAATGCCGTGTCAGTGGGAATTATAAATGGCTTGAAAGGCGGCTGCTGTAGATGAGCACTCCCAGTCCCAAGCCTTTTTACACAGCCTCGCCGCAGCTCAAGAGCCTATCTGTATTCATTTTCATGGCTCTGCGCTCCGGCTATTAACTTAAAGTGCAGAGATGCAACCTCCTACTCAGGTGCATTTGGGGAATATAATGAAGCACAGCGACAGGACTTCAAATAGACTCAAGTGGATGGGGCAGAGATGAGAGAGGTTAACACAATCAGCACACAGAGGCGTTCTGTTTGCGGAGTGAACTGCTTTGTTGTTCTGCAGGTCACTTCCTCATGCACTTTTCCCACTCGATCTCCTTTTCTCAGTCTTATCCTCCTGGCCGCTAACACGTGTTGTGGAATGACGTCTTCACCGAGCCAGACACTTTGCTGAGGGGGAGCGTGTGTGCACTTTGTGGTTGGTTTGGGCTTTCTCTCTGGCTCCACAGACTCTGGCCAAGTCCGGGCTGAGGTTTGGCTCTGCTAACACTCACACAGTGCCTCTGTTCCACTGGTGCTGCCTCACAAGTGCCCTTTTATTTAACCCCATAATCCACTGCACCTTCATAGAAACATCTGCTCTCAAATTCACTTCTATTCTTTCCTCTTTTTACATTTTGAAAATGCAGGAGTCTCCTACTGGTCAAAAAATGTATTTTGTACTAATTGTAAATGAAGTGATGGAAACTGGGAATGAGGTGTGTTATTATGTTATTAAGCTATCACACACTATATACTGACCCTGAGTTTGGTGATTGTGTCAATTTAATGTTTAATCTGAGGTTGTTGTTTGGTTTTACTGTACATGTGTTCAATTATTTGGGTTTGTCTTATTTTGGCGTGGAAGAATCCTTATCCAAATTGTATAGTTATATAAGACCTTTTGTTACAGCGTGTTACAGTGTGTTTTTCCAAAGTATCAATGGTGTGGTTGTAAGAAAAGTGATGGAAAACATACTATGAACCAATTATAAATAAAAATAATTGACTGAATACTGTTTGTTGTTCCACCCTCCACTCTCTCAGGCCTGTTTGATGACATGGTGAAGGCTGCCTTATAAAAGGCTGCTTCTTTATGAGGAAACATAAAACACATGAAGCTGTTAAGAAAGACATCACACCTCAGTGCAGATAGTCTACAGAGAGTGAGTGTGTGTTTAGGTGTGTGTGAGTATGAGAGATGCAGCAATGGGCAATGGAGGAGCCACAATCAATGAAAACAAAACTCATCCAATTCAAAGAGCTTCATTTTGCTCTTCCAATATCATTCCCAAAGAAAAGTTATTTTAAATGGCCAGTGCCAGTGTTACAGTTCAGTTTTGAATGGCTTAATTTGTCATAATCACTGGCACTTTATTACGTAACTACACACACACAGTCATGACCAGTCACAGATTACACTGACAAAGTCAGTTCTCCACAGTTTCCAGTGTCTATATAGTATGAAGATGATTGCTGGACATATCTTCCTGAAATCCCCACTTATTGTGGCTTGGCTGAACACGTCTGATGGCTCAGAGTTAGTGATTAGCTGCAGGTCCCTGTTTCTGTGGAGCAAAGGCTGACAGAGCAAGGCCCGTGGAGACATGGAGACAGAGGTCTGCCCAGATGCTTCCTCTGGCTTTGGGTTTGGATGAGAGCCTTTCTCCATGGTTTATGTAGCACAGCTGTGACTTTGATAAACTGTAAGCATATAGCTTATCCAAACCATTATTTATTTATTGTTGTTGTCATATGTTTATAATTGTTATTCATGCTGCCTGTTGTCCAATAGTGACATAAAATAATAATGTGTATACTTAGTTCACGTCATTCCTTCTCAGACAAATGTGCAGGTATTAATTCTTTATAAATCTGAATCCCACCTAGTTGATTTTTACTGATTGCTTCTTGTCTAGAGTCTCTATTACTGCTGCTGGTGTCCTCCCAGGGCAGTGTGGGTTTAGGAGTTGAACATTTGTAAATGTACAGTGCCATGCAAAAGCACACCTGCATTGTCCCAGCTGTTGGATTTAAAGCACACAGGAACATTGTGATAAATCCATCGTGGCCCCTGTGGCCTCTGCCAGCTGCTCACTGCACGGCGACCATCGTCTTGTTGCTAGGATACACACATAAGGGAGTTGCTTACCCCATGTCATACATGTGTAGTGTGTGTTATTCAACAGTTTGTGTCAATAGTGTGGTATATGACAATCAACATCTTGTACTTGTTTTCATAAGCATAAGACATACGTTAATGTTTGAATAATGTGCAGGTTTTCTGTCTCTGTCTGGGACAGGAGCAGGGGGACACAGCATATTTATGAAGCATGTACCATTAGAGGGCACTATTTGTATGTTTATCATTTCTGTGGCTCTTTTCAAACTGCAATAGTTCCCTGCCATAGCCCTGTACCACAGTTCCCAATATGCTTTGTGTAGACTCTACCTTCACCATCTCTCTTCTCACACCTCCTCTTCCTCATCCTTTCTTACATTAGTTTTGTTGCTTACATTTTGGCATCAATTAATCACTTGCATATTCAAGACTCAAGACTTATATTCTCCACCTACCCTTGCTTACCATAGTAAAGCACAGTAAAGATTTCCTTAGAGGACTGGCTCCATCTCCCCCTGTGTCCCTCTCCCTCTCTCCCTCTGTCCCTCTCCCTCTCTCTCTCTCTTGCACCACACATTCATCAGTCTTGCCCCTGAGGGCTTTGTTCTGCCTTAATCAGGAGCTTAAGTGTTGCATTCTCACCCAGACAATGCCTGCCATTCAGTCTGGGCTTGTGTAAATAGGTGTGCCCTGTTCGAGTGCCAGTGGGCAATCCATGCCAGCCAACCTCTGTGCAAGTGGTGATGAGCCATAGCCCCCAGCTACAGGAGATGAGCTTACACACAGAAAACTAAAATGAAAGCTTTGATGCATTGCTATACCCAGGAATTGATAAGCAAAGCAGGCCTACATATAAGGCAAATGTAGAGTTGGTTCAAACTGTGTAGAAATGTTTTTTGCAGTAAACTTCCTTGACTTGAGTATCTTGACTGTCTTGTTGGTTTTGTTCGTTTGAGTGCAGACAGCAGAGATATTTGATTGCAAGTGAGTGAGAGGTGAGTGGCCTGCTCAGTATCCACTTGGGACTCTCTTGGAGGCAGCAGTGTAGGCCTCTTCCCAGCTGGAAGAGCTCACTATGTGATCTACCATATGCCTTATCTACCTGCACTCAGTAGGGCACAGAATTTTTTTTTAATCTGCTGTACACTCTCTTCATTTCTTAAAAGTGAGAGCCAACTTTGGACCTGATGAGAAGTGATGGGTAAGAAAGAATTAGAGAAATGCCCATACTGGGATGCAATTGACCAATGCATCAAAGCACAGATAGACAGTAAGAAATTGGGAAAAATGTGCTTGTAGTCAGTCCTACTGTCTGTCCTCGTCAGATGGCCATTTGGGCTTGTTAATCTATTGCCTGGTAACAGAGACAGCCTATCAACAACAGCCACGCCCCTCTGCACATGCTCATAGAGAGGGGCTCACTTGGATCTTTGAAGGGAAAATGTGCACACCACACTAAATACAAGCACAGCCACACACACACACACAGACCACAAATCCTGCCTGTCATTGAGCTCCATTGTTTGGCTGCGGTTGCTTTCTCCTGGTATGACTGCCAGCAGATGGCTAGCACTGAGCTGTCACAGTGGGCCTGGGGCCCACACAGAAACAAGAGTGTCTATTGCACATGGAAGTTGCACCTTCCACTGTGTCCAATGAGTGGTGCTAATGCTGAGGTCCCACTTTAAAGTGCTGTTCAGCCTACACTGGGAGCATCCTATCCCACAGTGTCTGAGCAACAGGTGCCCTCACTGACCCCCTCCCCTGTAATCTGTGTGTAATCTCATGAAGGCTGCATTAGCATGTGCAAAGGCCATTGTGACGCCTATGTACACATGTCCAAATGATTGGGCTCTTGCTGCTGCTGCTGCCATATTTGTCTGCCGTTCTTCCTGAGTATCTATCTGTCTGTCTCTGTGGCTCCATATGTGCAGGCCAGGTGTTCAGCCTAATGGACTGTGTCTGCCACTGTGTAAAAGCAGTTGTGTGAGAGCTGAGCGGGGTCGTCCCAGGTCATGCAGGGGGAAAGGCTGGGGTCAGAACAGGAGTCAGGTCTGGCCCACTGCATTCCTTCACTCACTAATCATAGCTCTGATGAGTGAGAGCAGGAGGGCACCTTATGTCTGCGGGGCTGTCAGAAGATGACACAAGCCTGTACATCCATCTCAGTCACAATACATAAGAGCTCCTTTTGACTGCGCTGTGCTGTGATCCTGGAGCACTTTACATCAGAGGAGACAAGCACAACACGGGCTTTTGTGGGTAGCTCAAAGTCCAAACAATGACTATGCACATACACATGTACACACATGTACACAAACTCACACACACAGAGTGATGGCCGTTCTGTTGGTGACACGCAGTTTGTTGTGTCTGCAGAAAGCCCGCACTAATGACAGGCTTTGTGTGGTGTGTGCTCACTCAGCTGCCCCCTGGACACACTTTACCCACCTAGCAGAAAACAGCTCTTTGTTGCTCTCTCTCTCTCTCCATCTCTGTATCGTTCTCTATCTTGTTCTCGCTGCCTCCCCACTTTCTTCTGCCTCTGGAGGATAGACTTGTTTTGCTTTGCTCTGCGGTATATATTACCTACTGCATATATTTTGCTGTCAGCTGACAACAGATATATGAGTATAGCAGTGTTTTTGGCTGACTCTGGTCTTTCACATTAACTTGTAAATAGAGCAATAAACAGTGTACATAAAGGGACATTTTTACAGAACATTGTGTTGTTAATATAGTGGAGGTTGATATTACACCTGTGATTACACAATAAATGTCCATTAAATGTTATAATATGGCTAGTCTAGACATCAGTGGAAAATTGAACAATGATAAAGTTCTTCTGAAATAACCTGAGTGACTGTTAACATTTTTTCAACCATAAGCAAATGTCACTTTGGATCAGTTCAAAGGTGTAATTTGTTCCCAAGAGTAAGATGACTTTTGATGGTACATGTAGTTTATCACAACTGTAGACATATTTCAGTGAATGTTACAGGTAATTGTGTGCTGTGAAGCTGATCTCAGCTTCATGACAAGGCAAAGCAGAAAAGACCAACTGATCACACTTACCAGTCTCCTATTGAACTTCCCTACAGACCTGTGCTTGCTTGTGCTTAACTTCATTGTAATTTATTTAAAACATATTATTAAATGTTTTATACCCCAAAACATTGTACTCATACATAACTTTATAACAATAGCTATGAGTTTCATTTCTGTAGTAATGGTACAGTAGTAATGGTTACAGTATTGTTCTTAACTGCATGTACAGTTTGCCTTTAGATGTGACCCTGATCAGGACATGCTGTTGTACAGTCTGTGGGCTGGATGTGTGTGTTCTTTGTGTTATGGTGTACAGGGTGCAACTTAAGCCTGGGGCAAGAACAGGAGCACCACAGGTCCATCCAGGCAGAAAAAGTCCAACATAAGGCCTACAGGGCAGGTGCAGGAGCCAGAGGAGACGAGGACAGATGAAAATAAGATGGAGAGAATGAGAGAATGATTAACAAAGAGTTAGACTCTTCTTAGCTTGGTCTAGTAGTTGGAAGAGAGATGTCAGTGTGTGTCAGTTTGCTCCACTAACCAGTATGTAGCAGCAGACACAGATCTCTCCCTCCTTCCCCTCACACTTTAGAGCCTGCTCTGGCTCCCGCTCACTCCCACACCATCTTCATCTCCTTTTCCTCGTCATCTCCTTTGATAGCTTTTCTGCCTCAGCGGAGAGGAGCCGAAACCTTCCACGGCTCAAGGGAAACAGGAATACCAAGTAAAGACCAAGTAAAAGACCAAGCAGCCACAGAGTGCAGTCCGCCTGTAGCCCAGGTCCTCTCCTGATCACACTTGGGGTGAGTGAGACAGAGGCCCTGAAGGCAGGCCACAGCACTGCACAGCAAGGCCACACACAGCTCCTCAAACACCCAGGGGATAAAATCTTCAAATCCTCTGGAAATGTCAAGCACGTTTGAGGAAATGTCAGTGGAGCTGAGAGCACACACTGGACGAGCCCAGTGCATCCACACACAGGCAAACACAGCCCTATAGTAACCACAGCAGAGCAGGACGGAGCAGGCTCATCCCATGGGCACAAATCACATTCTCACATAATAAGAAATAGAAAGGAGATGTTAGCTGTTAGATATTGTTGTTGTAGCTGTGTAGTTGTTCCAAATAACTCTCACTAAATGTCATTTTTAGATAAAGCATATGTCTGATGTAGGGCATCTTGAGCAATCTCACCAAAAGGTACTAACATCAGGCCTGTTCTCATTGATTGCTCCTCTCTGGGCGACTAGCTTATTGACATGCTCAAGTGTATTTCCTGTCTGGACTGTCAGCTGTGTGTATGGATGCCTGAGCCCCTGGTTACATGCTCTGGCTCTCCCACCTCCTACTTATCAACACAAGCTTTTACATTCTACTCCTCCGTGAGGCAGAGAGACAGCTAAATTATTGTGTCTCCATATGACCATATTTTTCTTGAGTTCTTTTACTTTCTACATAGTTTACATGTATATTTGTAAATGTGCACAATACTGCTTTTGGATGCACAATGATTTTGTCAATATTATAAATAGTTTGTTCTGTTGTTTGAATACTACTATATTTTAACTATTTTAATTCCATTTTTGAAGTTATGGTAGTTCCCAATCATACTCTTTACCATCACAGTAAGTCCCTTGTTCCGGGACCCTGTATGGTGTATGTGTGACAGTGTGTTATTGCATGAGCAGTACTGTGTTTTTCTTCCTCATAGACTCAGTGTCCTGTGGCGTCATCCATTACTGACTTCCTGCTCACCGATTAGAGGAGATAATGCTGAACTGTGGAATTAACCTCAATTAACACTACCTGAGTAGATCTTTCTCATTTCACCCCCTGACACCTGCGCTACAATGTGCATGTCCCTGCTCTCATTCTGCTCTCTTTAAGATTCATTAGCCTAACTGAGAAAAACATACACACCTTAATGCCTTAAGTTATACAGAATGTTTTTAAAACCTAAGACTTGAATTATCATTGTTCTAATTAAATAAGTTATTTAAAGACAGCAACACATCTCACATGGCTTTGTAGAATTGTAAATATATTTACTAGTGATAGTACAAAATTGGGTTGCACTTTATTTTACAGCACAGAAATGCAATAGGATGAAAATAGCATTGTAAGTATAGAATAGCAGATTTGTCTTGTAATTACCATGTAATTTCCATAATTACACTTTTAGTTTGCTCTCCATCAATGTTATTCTGTTATGTAAAGTGTAAAGTAAAAAGAAATTATTGTTGATTATAATTATTATTGTTGTGAAATACATGGATCTATTATGAAAAGTATGTGATGGAAAAAGCAGGGCTAACTTTACATCTGTTCGACATGTTCTTTAAAGTGATCCCCAGCCTCAGATGGAACTATTTGCAGCAGTTGTTTTTCTCTCATACCTGTGTGGGATTTTTCCTGCAAAAATTGGACAAATATTCATATCCATACAGTGCAGAGACTCTAAAGTCCTAGAGCTGCTGTGCTCTGATGAGCATTACCGTGAGTGGGAGAAGTGGAACGTTAGCTGGAACAAAAGGACTGAGGGTTTTGTTAAGTGAGGTCTCTTTAAATGGATTTTAACTGCTGGCAGCTGGCAGGGCTGAAGTGAAGGCAGGTGCGGAGGTCAATAGGAGCCTGTTAAAACAAACTTTAACCAAAATCCCCTGTGACCCACCAGCCGCAGGTGCATTTCCATACAGCCACGTTCTGTTCAAGACTATTGTCATTTTTCTCCCTCTTATATCTGTATACTCACAACCTGTATTTGTGTATGTGTGTGTATACATATATATATATACATATATACATACATAGATACATACATACCTATATATATGTATATGTGTGTGTGTGTATATATATATATATATATATATATATATATATATATTTTATATATTTTTCATTTTAAAATATTTGCTTCTCTATTCCAAGTTCTCCTTTTACTGATCCAGATAATTATATATCTGTTGTGTCTTTTAAGTACATTATAAAACCAAAGCTTAGTAGTTATAGATAGTACTATCATTCAGACAGACTAGTAGGAACAGTGGCGGTAACAATAAAGTAGTAGCTCTAAATGTTGCAAAAGTAGTAAAACTGACTCAGATAAATATTACCTTAGTCAACCACTACAAGTCTATTCTCTGCACTGTAAAAAAGAAAAAGTTAGTTCAACTCCAATTTTCAAGGCAACCGACTGCACAGAGTTTTTAAGTTGTACGTATCAACTTAAACTTTTAAGTTTTGAAGTACTGCTATTATTAAGTTGGGTCAACTAAGCTTTTGAAGTTTGTTTCTATTTTATCAACTTATTTGTAGTTCATATTATCCCCTGTGAAAACTTACTATATTGAGTTGAAATTACTATACCCACAATAAATATTTATTTTTTTATTTTTTACTTTCAACTACATTGGTACAGCTTTTGAACTCCATCCATCTTCTCCCGCTTAATCCGGCTGGGTCGCGGGGGCAGCTTGCTGCCCAATACTCATAGCACCTGACCCCCTATGAACCCCTCTGCAGGTGGTGAGCCCACAGGAGGGTGGACAACATGGTCCTTGATGTTAGTTCATAGGGGTGCAGGCATGTTTTAGGTTGATGGGGGAAACCGGGGAGGAACATGCAAACTCCACACAGAAAGGCCCGGGTGACCCGGGGATCGAACCCGCAACCTTCTTGCTGTGAGGCCTGAGTGTTGCCACTCAGCCACCGTGCCGCCAGCTTTTGAACTGAACACCAAAAATGACGGGCGCTTCTTTTCCAAACAAAGGAAAACCCCTGAGAAACTCCTCATGCGACCCCGTTGCAGCAGATTGCTACGAGATTTCAAGTGAGCATGTGCAGATTAGTTAACCTGGTCCTAAATAAGCGTCTACTGTGATTTGTATATTATGCCAACTCAAAATCTTAATTAAGGTCAACTTTTTATCAGAAACTTCCAAAAGTGAGTTGAAATGACTCACTTGAGACAGTGTAAGATGCAATTGGTAATTTTATTGTTTGTGGATGCAAAACTCCTAGTAAACTGAACAAATTCAAGTTGTCATTTTTACAGTGTGCAGTAAAGTACTATACTTGAGTACAGGATTGCAGCACTTTACTCTCCTTTAATACAAATCATGTACGCTCATATTTTCCCACTTCATTTTGAAGATTTATAGTTGTATGTTTTATTTTTAGTCTTGTGATTTTAGCAAGGCTAGTTGAGTCTAGTCTGGAGTCCTCCGGGCCCTTCTCTTCTGTCGTGTTGTGTCTTTGTCTCCAGCTGAGAGTATATGTATATTTCATATGCCCAAGGTGCCTTTTTGTTTTCAGATGAGCTGCCCCTCCCGTGCCTGTCTCAGTGTTACTCGTCAGTGGCTCTTTGAAAGTCCCCGGTACACTTTTCTATCTCTCCTCTGTGACAGGCCATGGTCAGCTCCTGCTCTTCTAGCTCCTCTTTGCCTCTCCCTCATCTCAGCTGTAGTGCACATGCTGTCAGAAGCACACTCTCTCCTTCTCTGTCTCTGTGTGTCTTTGATCCTGCCTGTCTATCCGTCTGCTCACACCTCCTCATTTCAGCAAGAGGACAGTACTGCACAACCCTTTCAGGTGTTGTCTTTTTATAGCTGATGTATGACAGCAGCTAAAAATGGCTGCAACGTTAGTGGAATAGATCACAAGTTAATTGCTGTATTTGCAGAATATGATGTGTTTCAATAGTGTTACTTCTAGAACTCTGTTATAATAATAGTATACCGTACCGACATTATTGCTTGAAACTGGGTGTTCAAATTCTGACAGAAGTATTCACAAAATTACTAAGAGCGATTTTGAATCCCTAATATTAGTTGGACACTTTGGAAAGAATAAAAAATGGTCTAACGAAGACTATTTTCTAAGCATTTTTTTAATGCCACTTGATTGTGAGAAATTGTTTTTTATATACTGTATATTAATTAATCAATAAACTTTTTTGTTTCTAATTGCATATACTATATCTGTATATACTATGTATTTCTCTTCTCTTCTCTGGGATCACAACATAACTTCTTTATTTTCAATAATTCACATGTTTATTTGGTATAGATTTGGTGAATATCATAACCATCATCAACCACTCTGCCTGTGTAGTTAGAGGCAAGTGTTATATTTCTATTTATTATGCCTTAACTTTGGTGTAGCCATGTGCTATTTAAATACAATATTATTGTTATTTTTCAGGTCATCACAGAAACCCCATCTGGCCCCAGCAAAGAGCCTGACCCTGAGTCAGGTCCATCTCAACCTGCTGCAGAGCTCACTCCCTCCAGGTCCAAACTCCTGACCTCAGAGACAGAGACAAGTGAACAGCTGCCGTCCAGTGAGTAATCATTAACTCAAACTTTTAAACTATTTTTCACAATACCTTATACCTTATATATTTTCTGCAATTTTATTTCTGTTTGCTGCCCCCCTGACATTGCAGTTTGGCAACATAGGAAAGTCTGAGCAAAAGGATAGGAGCAAGTGCACGTCTGCTCTTAAACAATTCTGCAATTGTTTCTGTTGTCATATTTATTACACTTCCTGTAACTCAACACAGCTCGTAACTCTGTAGTGTGTATTGACAATGACCTTCTCACACTTCTAATGTTTGTTTTCTGTCTCGTGACATTTCCACAAGCTGAAAAACTGCACTCAAAGACCAGAAGAGATAATGATTTCCCTGTACTTTGTTTTGCAAATTTCCATTCCCTTCCTCTGCATTGTTTAATAGCAACTGCTGTTACTTCTTAGTGAAAGTGAACCAAACCTGCCCACAAAAGCCAGACGCAAATAGCCATATAGACATTTATTGTGGGGCTCACATGCATGTAGACACTCAGAGTATTGTAAGTCTTCTTGCATTGTCAAAATTTAATGAAGAATAAGATAGTTCCATGAGTGCTGGTGACAAACAGTAATAATTAAGTAGAGAGCTGGAGAGATGAAGTGGAAGATGTTAAGAAGAAGGGGGAAAATGCCATGTGTGAGAGTGCCCCCAGGGAGGCTGTCTCCACTGTGGGTTTAGAAGATTTGCGTTTATGTGAAAATTGCTATACTCTTATCAGCAAACTGCCTTTTTTACACAGTATTTCGACCACACGTCTAACTTCCACAATTTCTTCACCTGCGCCTTTACCTCCCTGTCTATATTACTGGATACTTGTCTATCATTTTCTGCCTTTTTCGTGAGGCAGTTTCTGTTTAGTTGTGTGGTCCTTCTTGACGTTTACCAAACCTCATTTAACAGACTCACAGCTCAGGCACAGCGCCCTGTCTGCCCCATGACTAAACACACAACCAAGCCATGGTTTGCAAAGACATACATCCTTCATTATCAAAAGCACTGTTTTTCTCAGTGGTCTGGGGTTCAGAAGGGGCTTTTCATGAGCTATTTAAGTGTTCTCTACTTCATGTATGTTTCATGGCTGCCCGCTGCAACATGACATGGGCCATTTCCCCTGCTCTATCATTCATAATCTCAAGATTTCTGTATTTGAGTCATTAATCCTAATCTCAATGTAACACCTAGGCCAGGGGTGTCAAACTCATTTTGGTCCAGGGGCCGTACACAACCAATTTTGATTCCAAAGGGGCCGGATCAGAAAACTCATGGCATATATACCTCAAAAATAGCAATAAGTCCAAATATTAGTGCAGAGAAACGCAAATCTATTACAGAATTTTATTTTATTTTATTTTATTTTACAAAATATTATAATATTATGCTAGGTTAGGTTGTTTTCACAGCAGCATCAGTAGCCTCTTGGCCCCTGGGTGAAAACAGACGGCTGTTTCTTTAGTCCCAGCAATAATTCGTTTATCTTCTGTCTTCTCAATTCTCTGTTCAAGTTATTGTATTTTTTGCAGTGTCTCGTAGTGGTGTTTAAGATTATATTCCTTGAGCGCCGCCACTTGTTGCAAACACACCAAGCGTACAGGCTTCCCATTCACCTCCGTGAACAAATAAGAATTAGTCAATTTTTCTTGGAAAATCCTGCACTCAGCTCCACTTTTCTTATTTTTGACATTTTGCTGATGAGGGTGTCACGGTCAACAGTCAAAACGATTGTCCTTTAAGAGCATTTGGAAAGAGGCAGGTCTTCATTTGTCTGGTGGAGGTGCCACGCACAGAAGCACTGCTATGCTAAGCTGCGCAGAAAATTACCAGAAAAATCTGAAAATTTTTAATATTTTAATAGAAAATCAACCGAGGGCCAGATTAAAGGTCTTGGAGGGCCGAATCTGGCCCCCGGGCCGCATGTTTGACACCTGTGACCTCGGCAGTTTCATTGTACTTAATGGTAAATTCTTTTTCTGATGACTTTAAGATGTGGATGCATTCATATTTTACACTACTGAGTGATGACTTAATGTGAAGCTTTAATTTGAATTGCTTTGTTCCATTCAAAGCAGATGCAAAATCTGTATGAAAATAAAGCTAAGCAAAAGCATTGTTATTACGTGAATATACTTTCTGCGTGTGTGTGTACCCGTGTGCTCTGCTATTGTGAATGATGCGCTATCATGTACCTGTCTGTTGTGACTATCATAAGATCAGGGAGAGAGTAGCAGTAACACAGTTGGTATTGCCTAACATGTTAGTCTTGTGAGTCTGGCTGCGGTCCAACTTGGTACAATTACAATTACCCGTCAATGAAAGCGTTAGTGAAAGCTTTGGCTGACACACAAAAGAGACCTAATTCACTGGATGTAAAGAGCTACTATAAACGACATTAGCTAAGAAGGATGTCTAGATGTTTGTTGTATTTTATATTATTGTCTCACATGTTTTATTATTCAATCATATCATTTAACTTTCCCAGTGCAGTGAAGGCAGACTAGCAGCAGATAACAGAGATAGTAGTGATGTCTGTTGGCAGAGTGGATCACTAGGAAGTTAACCCCCTCAGTCCTCTCTTCTCTCTTTCTTTGTCCCCCTCAGCATGGGTAGCACGAGGGTGGGCTAACGTCACATGACAGTGACAAGCTTGCCTCTGCTCTCATGAAGCACAACAGATGGAAGTGTGTTGTTCCTGTGTGTAAATGTGTGTGTGTGTGGTGAAATGCCGCTGGAGACCCGGTGCACTCTCCTGGCAGCAGTACATTTGGCACAGGGCCACCTCACTGCCCTCTTTTTCCAGCCCATCAGTAGGGGCGTTGAGGTGTATGTGTTAAGTGAGAGGAGCTCTTATCAACAAACAACTGCTCATTAATAATACTCCTGTTGTCTTGGCCATTATATCTATTCTTTGTAGTGAAGTGGACTGAAGGCTCTGTGTGCCTGTGTTTGTCTCCACGTCCATCTATTTGAGCAATTTACTAATGCAATGATCACAGGATTTGGGGAGAAACAGGCCTCTGTTCTGCAGAGTGGCGCCAGTCCTGGCAAGCAACAGGGAATTAGTGAGGAGACAGTGGGTTTGGCCCTGTGCCACATTTATTAGCTGCTCACAGGGTGGGCACGGGGTTATGCCTTCACTCAATCACTCTGTGTGTGTAACCTGTTTGTTTGTGTGCTTCTCTCTGGTCACACTGACCTTATTGTGCAGTCACTGCTGGTTGATTTGTACACTTTCCAACACATTCCAGTCTGGGAAAGACTGAAGAACGAACTGTTAGCCCCCTCTCCCTCTTTTCTCTTCATTCTCTCTCTTCCTCCGGATGGGTTTGATTTAGTGATTGTGGTTTTCCACCCAGAGCCGTGGAGCCAGAGAGACGCAGAGGCAGACCTATAGATTCACAGCCAGTGGAGCACGTCATTACTTGGCCATAGCTCATCAGCAGATACATCAGCAGACTGGTGCACTAATAGATGTGAGCTGTCGCTTTGCAGGAAGTAATAAACCTTTCCTCATTACAATCACTTCATTATTTTCTACTTCTAGATCACTAGAACTACAGAATAAGCAAGATATCATCTTCAACAGTATTATGGCTATGGCAGATACAGTCCAAATGCTTCTTGATTTGCATCGTAGTTCTTAACATCGCTTTCTATAATGAATAGTCTGCATACAATTCCTGCTGAGTTTGTGGTTACAAACATGACCATTAACAGTGACCCTCTGACTTCACACTTTGTAAGGAAACAATCAGATCTGATTTGGAAAGACAAATGCAGTGTCACATTTTCTTTAAGTGGTTCAACAAACAAAGTCTTAAGGCCACAGCCATTCACCCAGAAAACTATAACCCTACTACAATTAAATGTACCTTTGTTTCCCTCTCCACCATGGTTTTCTCTTTTATGCATCTGGAGCCTCTGGACTTCCTCCATGTATCCCTCCCCCCCTCTGATCCTCTTTTCTCCTCTTCGATCCTTCTCTGCCTCTTGTTCAGTGTCAGGACTCTTGGCTCAGGCTAAGTGCTTTTTGCTGTCTCCCTGCAGGTGGGACAGTAATAAAGCTTGTCAGTGGAAGCTACAGGTCACTCCCTCCTCTCTCTGCCCTGTGTGCCTCTCTCAAAACACCTCTCCTTCTAAATCTCCACCAATTACCTTTTCTCTTGTGTGTGTGCTTTTTGACATGTGTGTCATCTGAACACCTGCCTCACTGTTTCCATGTAAATGAGTCCAGGTGAGCTTGTATTGCTGCTATTGTTTGTCCAGCTGCTAAGCATTGCCTGCCTCATTGATATAAGCACTCTACGTGATATTTATCTATTTTTTTATACAAATGGATACAAGAGCTGTGAACTACACGTTTCTGCAGCCTTTTGTTTGCTCAGTATTGTGGCATCTTACACAATCTTACCACAGGATGGCATTAGTGAGCTCATTATTTAGAACCATCCTCTCACACAAACGCAGACCTCACTGTGCTCAGAGGTGTGTAAGGTGACAGTGTGCAGTGAATTATTTAGTCTTGTCTGTGTTAATGGTTGACAGTGAACATGGCCTCTCCGCTGCTGGCCCATTACTAGTACACTCTTTCACTTTCACGCTGTTCTTCTCTTTCTCTTGCCTACAACTTAATAAAGATTTCATGATTTCCACAAACAATAAAAAGCACAAATAACTAATTATTAGTTAACTCTTTAATTATATATGTAAATATATGTAAAGTAAATGTAATGTTCAAAGCTAAAAAATAACTAAACGATATCTCTTGTTCTTACTATTTTGCATTACGCTTAAGTTAATAATGCTTTAATCTTTATAATATTTTGTCATTTATCAGGACATCTGGCAGTTATATTTTGAACCACCTTCAACAGCTTTACGAATACCCACTGAAATTCGTAGAAAGACTTTTCTATTATCATTTTGAGTCTGTAGCAGGGGATTGTTTGTATGGCAGTAATGCAATAATGAAGCTCTGTTTTGCCCAATGGAAAGGACAGTGTGTTTTGTTTGACGTAGTTTGGAAATATTTTATGATCCTGACACTAATCACAAACAGATTAATGTCTCTTGTTGTGTCTCTAATTCAGCTGGTGGCTTAGTGTATCTTCCTGTGTCTTCTTTTTGTGATAAGATGTGAAAGAGAGTGGTTGTGGGCAGCAGTGAGGCGTGGTGGTCTGCAGAAGCATAGGTCTGGTCAGGCTCAGGGCAGCTCCGGGAGATTGGCAGTGACGTGGGTCACTGCAGATGGGACTCCCCAGCAGCCTGTTTGGCTCCAGGCCGGCTAACACAGCCCATGGCCGAAACCCCTCCCCTCATCTATCTACATCTGTCTGTCACCTCGCTGTGCACAAATACTTCATCCTCATTTTCCTCTTCCGCCAATTCATACTTAATATATTCAATTTAGTTTCTTCCAAGCCAATGACCAGAAGCACAATGGGTAGTTTATTAGAATTACAGAAGCTCAACCAACTCTATGTTCCCATAACCGTGTGATTTGTCTATGAGATATGCAGTAAACCTATGAGTCATGGACTTTATAAAATGGTTATTGCCCTTAGAACTAAATTGTTCTATGCAAAATAAACTACAAAAACTTTCTGAACTCTTCTCAAAAAACTCTCATTCACCTTTATTTGCTGCGATTTGTGTAAATGTAACTTTTCTGAAAAAGAGTCCACCAGATGTCTCCATCGTATGCAAGTGCACCTTTAAGTGAAAAATAAATGCAAATGATACAATGAATATTGTGTCAAAAATAAAATGTTCCAAGTGTGTTTGTTGTCTCTTAAGACCATAGAAATTATTCTTATATGCGCAATAGGGCTACTTTGGCCTCCTCATAATATTTTGCAGAATACTCTTTGCCTGAATGTTCCTTGCTGTGTTTGTGCTAGTCTTCGAAGCTGCTTATCACAGGGGAACCTCCCTCCCTGTTTCAGCCTGTGAGTCTGTCCTTGTCAAACGCTCACACAGTCCCGTCCAGGCCCCTTGAAGCAGGGTCATGATTGAGGCATGCTGTTAATTAGCCGCCAGTGGTTGTTGCAGCAATGTGATGGTAGGGTGTAATTAATTAGGTGGCATGCGCACAGTGGGAGTAAAAAGCGCAAGAGGGGGGTGCAGGAAGGAGCGAGCTGAGAAATACCAGCTATCAGTACTGCTTTTATTCTCTGAGCTTAGATGAGTTCCCCCTAATGAGAAAAAATGAGATGCTACCAAGCAGGGAAGAAAGCAGTTTGTGCTTTACATGTACGCTCTGCCTCTCTCCTCTGCTCGCCGATCTGTCACCGCCTTGTTTCTGTTTCATCTGCCTCTCACATCCAGCCTCATGCCAGCGGGGGGCCACTGAGCTGAAGTCACCAGACACAGAGCTCCTGCAGTAGAGAGTGAAAACAGCTTTAGGGGTGGGCATGTCCAGACTTTCTGACTGATGAATACTAGGTCTGCACAGTACATCACAGAAGGAACGGTATTGCGTTATGTGCAGGTGCAATATCGCCACAAACTCAATAAATTGCAGTATGTACTGCACTGTACATGTACTGTTTTTATTCATAATTTATTCTGGTCTAAATGTGCCTTGATTTATTTAAGGCATGTGCTTTTTGTGGTAAGGAACTGAAATGATGTGTCAAAATCTGTATTCAATTGTCGCAATAATATGGACACCACAGTATTTTCCAGCTTAGTGCAGCCCTAACGAATAGTTCAGCAGAGTGGTTTGCATTGTTCGCCAACACTCAAAAGTAATAAATGGAAATGATTGTGTCACAAGGTTAGGTCTGTCACAATAACAAATTTTGAAGTATAATATATTTTTGAAGTAAATATAGATAGATATATAGATAAACAAAAAATACTGAAACACATTTATGCCACTCACACCATTACCCAAGAGCGTTGACACCAGACAATATTGTGAAAAAAAAAAAGAAAAAAAAAAGAAAAAAAAAGAAAGAGCTGCAGCAGATTCAAAAACTTTAGTCCTTAGTTTGCATCCATAATGGGTCAAAGCTAATTCAATTTTCTTTGGCTCAAATCTGTATAGTCAGAAAAATAACTAAAAATCTCCCTTACACTCTACTTCCACTGCACACTATTCTCCAGTATTGTGAAGGGCTAACGAATAGTATAGCAGAGTAGTTTGCATTCATAGGCTTTACATACTCTGTTATATAAAAGCAACAGAAGCACAGAGATAATGGAGAAAGATGGGGAGACCCCAGAAATGTGGCAGGGGCAAAAGGTGCACAAACACTCAAGGCTCTATTGATTCTAGTCTTGGTTAAATGCTGACTCCTTGACCCCATTTTCAAGCACCCCAGTCAGCAAGACTGTGATAGTGTGATAGTGTGCGTAGTGTCTATAGTAGTACAGAATCAAAGATATGTGTTGGAAATATGTGAGGATTTCATTTTGGGTATATCTTTGGACAAGGTTGTTGGATTATGTTAGTTGTTTGATTTAAAGACATTGAGAAAATGCTTTGTAAACCCCTAGTCCCCTGGGGGTTTGGATTTGTATTTTGTCATCTGCTTTCACTATTAATGTCCTGAAGATAAACAACAGACTTTTAACATTTAATGCAAGAATAACATTTCTTCCTCCAAAGTCTAGACTCTTTTACTCACAGAGGATTAGCTGTAGACCTCTCGATAAAAATAAAAAAAAAATAGATTGTTAGATTGTGATCTTAGTAAAATGTGATTTATTGAACACCCTTAGATCTGCTATTGATGGCAGCTAGCATGTGTACAGTATATGGATGTACTGCAGTATGTTTTCATTTTATCCGGGATGCCGGCTGGGGCATTTAGGTGATCAGGATGTTAAGTTGCCTATACTATGGTATCTATGATATAATGTTGTTTCCTCATCAAAACGTACCTGGAGATGTGTTTTTTTTTCATTCACACATGTTTAACACACAGATCCTGCATATTTAGGTTCTTCTCTCAAACTGAAAACACTCTACTTTGTCATGTGGTAATACAGGAAGTGCTTCACTGAATTTTAAAACTCCATACACCTTCACCTTGCCAATCTGTACTGAACAATAGGTAAAAGGTAGCTGTTAACTTGAAAACTACCACTACATGACATCACAAGGTGGAGTATTTTTGAACTTTTGAACTGTAGACAGGCTAATAAAAAAGGATTACTCAAATGTGTGAATGAAACAAAACATAACCCCAGGTATGTGTTTGAGGTGGTAAAAGATTCTAACATGGGTTAAAACTCAAGAGAGTCAAGTTTGTCTAATATAGGACCTATTTATAGGTTAATAGTGCAATTCAAACTGTCTCAGGCAGCTGTTATTGACTAAAACATGCAATTCAAATGTTGCAGAGAAACCTGTGTCAAATTACTCAGTTTAACATCAACATACAAGTCTAGTTTGCAGTGGCCTGTGCGCTCTGTGATCTTCATGTGTCCCATTTAAATGCCAAAGTGTGACACGTCTCCTGATCCCTGGTGTAGAGTGATAGTTTAATGTGTGCCTCCTCTCCCCTGTTGTGGGTGTTGGAGGGTGCTGTATAGGTGACAGGTTTATAGACAGTTTGGCAGTGTCAGCCCCAGCCAGACTGCTATTTACAGCTCAGTGTTAGACACTCTGGACATTGGCAGTTAGCATAAATCCCCCGCTGGATGATACACATTTTGCATCCAAACATAAATCTCCCAAAAGCAAACACAATAAGTTGAGTTGTTAATCCCTGTCTGCATGCGCACTTACATTCAAAATCACAGCCATGCCCCTGTCTGTACCCATTATTTACACCCCTTGGCTATATCATGTTAACAGCCGACCGCTTTTCCTCTCTTATTCCTGTCTCACATCTCCTCCAACTATCATTTGGCTTTACGAGGCATCCTAAACCCTCTATCCCACCCCTTCTTGGTGCTGGAAATATTGATATCCACTATAAGTCAAATGTGCCTCCCCCTGTTACCGAGCAGACACTGATGACTGTGGAGCGAGAGGAGAGCAAGTCAGGCGCTACAAGTGTGCGCTGCATACAAACAGCCTCATTAAGGGGAGTTTTGGGTGAGGCGATAGGTTAAAGAAAGGGGACTCCAGCTGTGAAGTGTAAAGTGTTTGTGCCTGTACTTTATAAGCTGATCCGATGTGTATGATGCGTGCTGTAAAAGTGGCAGACTATCGAGAGAAGGTTTATAAGCTCTCTCCCTCACAGACAGTCTATGAAATCCCAATCAGTTTGTGCACTAACGTGTGTGTGGTTCTGTTATCCATCAGAGCAATTAGCAACCATCTGCTTTGAGCCCAACAGGAAAAACACAGTCACACGCTTTGTGCATTGTGCAGTATAGTGCACACATCAACCCAATAACATATGAGGCCATCTGATAATTTCAAAAAGAAAACAGTGCAGTATTCTCCAATCTGAAGGACAACACAATGAATATTTGAATATGAATATCTTTGTGTTTTGGTATGGTGGTTGTTGGTGATGTTTGAGCAGTTCACCAGTTCCAGTTTTTTTAATTACTACAACTAGGCCTGTCATGATAAATACTTGACTTATCATTCAATAGTAGGGAGATTTGGGGGTATTTTAGTTGTAATTCAATGACATTTGTCCTGTAAAAGGTTGAATAAGTCACTTCTATGGGTAATTATTGACAAATTATTGAATCAAGAAAAGGTATGAGCTGCAACAAATAAACAAATACTGTCTATTTAAAAATGGCTGGTTTGCTGGGATTATCTTGCATTACATTATAACAGAAGCATAAAGAAGTTTTAGTAGTATTGTTTATGGCAGTATATGTATGTAGCAACGTATCATGCTTAAATATGTGTTAACATGACGGACCAAACTACTTCTAACTAACTAACTAAGCTGAGTTTGGGCATCACATCCAATTCATTCACACACCACTATACCATTTCCATATCACAATAAATAAAATAGAAAGCTGAAGATTCATTTTAAACTATTCAACTTTCTAAGATGCAGATGATTTGGTGTGGACGTTTGAGTGCTCTTGCATTATAAGAGACACAATATTTGAACAATATAAAATTACAGCTTTATCATACATGAAGACTCAAGGTTATGACATGCTGCTGTACCCGCCTGTCTGGGTCTATGGTGCACATATTTCTGCCTCCTCAGATGTTGTTAATGATGTGATTAGTGCATTTGTTTACTATGTGCCTTTCCTTTTTTCAGTCTTGGTTACAACGTGTATCTGTGTGTGTGTTTTCTTTTTGTGCTCCTCTGGGAATAAAGAAAAGGTTTGTTTGATTAATTAATGCTGTTAGACATGAATGTAAATGATCAAAGGAGCCCATTTGCATGCTGTGTTTAATTATTCATGAGTCGCGATTGCTCATGAATTAGGACACCTGTGAGGCCTGTGGCTCTCACTCACTTTCTCTCTGACACACGGCGACACCAGTGCATTGTGGGATATGACCCACAGTGTTGGAGCGGCCCGGGTGTGTGCGCAGGTCAGAGCAGGTTCATGTCCGTATTATTAGGTTACGCTCTGCTCTGGCCCTGGTTCAAACGTTCTGATTAGGTTAGTGCATGGTGCTAAGGCTCAGACTGTCACCCCGACTGTATGATTCATCTCCATGGAGACAAGAGAAAAGCTCTGATCTAATTACCCATAGCACTGCCATCTCTGACAAGATGGAAGGGGCCGGGTGGCGTGAATAAGGCAAGAGGAGCAGGAGAAAGACTGGCACGTAGACACTGTGTAAAGAGGGATGAAATGAAAGGAGAGGGGAAATCAAGTGTGCAGTGAAGAGCCTGGTCTAATGCGAACAATAGGAAGCGTGATAAAAGCAGGTATTACATGTCCTTTCTCTTTCTTCTCCTCCTCATCATTCCCCTCATCATCGGCAGCATCCAACCGCCGCACAAATGGGGCCTTGTTGCCATGGATATGAGCAATGGTTCCCCTGTTTGGCTCGATGGGGCTCGGTGATAAATAACGGGATGTGGAGGAAGTTAATAATTTATCTCAGGCAAAGAGCGACCGTTGGAGGGTGCGTTACAGAGCGTAATGGGTTAAGTGCGCCGATTGCTGCGTGCCGAGCAATAGACTCACAGGAGGTGATGTATAAAAAATGAAGTCTGAGTGGCGCCTGCTGAGGAGGAACAATCAGGAGAGTGGGATTCTGGGTGTAGGGTGCTCCTGTGTTTTAGAAAAGGGGAAAAAGGCTTGTTTTTTTTCTTGAAGTTGTAGGATTGTGCGGTAAAGAACGGAAAAGACTTAAGAGCTGTACCTCCAGGCTCTGTGTAAAGATCTCCTCCCTCTGTGCGTGTACTAGAAATGAAAAACTGAGCAATCTGCCTGGGGCTTTGAAGTGTGACAGCCGCGGTGACAGATGTAGCTGCGCAGAAACAGAGGTGGAGAGCCTCAGTGTGTATACGCTGCTGCTGTCATTACCAGTGACTCATTGACACTTCATTATACAAAAAGAAAACCAAACCTCCTCAAAACCTCATAATGAGTGCTTTGTTTATCCTAATTCATAATTAGCCTGTTTTGTGCAAACGCAAATGGTGGAACCTTGAATTAGTACTGTATTAAAGGTTAAAAAGGCAAACAGTAAATTAGGCCTACGTAGCTCAGAACACAAAACCCTTGTGAGTAACAAATCAGCAGCATTTAAATAGGCTTTAGAACATTAGGCTCTGTAGTATTTAGCTCTTCAAGATAGATGGATGGATAGATCAATGGAGTAAGTCAGAAACTATATTTGTAGATAAATAACAAATACATACAGTAATAAGATGCTCTTTTTTGTCTTAGTAGTTCTGGCAGTAGTGGTAGTAGTAGTAGTAGTAGTAGTAGTAGTAGTAGTAATAGTAGTAGTAGTAGTATAATCTGTCTGGGCTAGGGCAGGATTAGTGACTGTTGAGGTAAATATTAATACCCATGTAGTATTGTAGGTAGGCCTGTCACGATAATTACTATACTATTACTACTACTACTACTACTACTACTACTACTACTACTACTACTAACTAACTAACTAACTAACTACTATCTACTGTCAAAACATAACAGGTGTAAAAAAATGTTTGGATCAATATTTTCTTGAACTTTTATGACTCATAGATATACAAATTAATCACTTAAGTGTAGCATTCCATTTATTTCTTGCAGCCCATTTTAACTATATTTTACGTTTAGAATAGAAGAGGATAATTCTGCTTTAGAGTTATTGAGTCATAATTTAGTTTCAGTATTATCATTTATTGTCTCGATATTTACTTGTAGGTGATTGTAGATATGGGAATAATGGTCTGAGTTTGTGATAAGACTTGGAGAAAGCTAATGAAACCTTGTATTCGTGCTGAAAAGACATCAGGCAATATAAATGCATGGGAAAATGCTAACCTCCGGATTCTTGACCAGAACTTGAGTTATTAACATTCATTTGTTATTTTGTGTGGCTATTTTAGACGGTAGATGGGAGGCTAAATCCATGATCTTTTTAAGTTCAGGTGTTAGTCGAATCACGTGTTTGTTTAGTTTTAGTTGAATATCAACCTACCTTACCATCTCTTTGGAAATAAACAGGTCATAAACGGACATAGTGCATTGGAGGTGATTTCTGGTGCAGTTAATTTGAATGGAAAGTGCACTACAAATAACATGCCGCAAATAATAAAATAATTTACCATGTACATTTTAAATTATGAAATGACTGTGTGAAAAGACTTCTCAATTGCACCCATACTGAATATATTAAATACTTATTTTAAGACTCCACCATCATAGTCCATTTGAGTTATTTGTCATATGCAAATAGGAATTATTATTAACCCTGGCTGGCCCAGGTTGCTTTATTGATGATTTTTCACTAGTATTTGTATTCACTTCACTTATGCAATGTCAATGAACCACTACAAGTACAAGAGAGTGTTATTAAGCATGATCACAAAAAATGTGGATCACTTTATTTCAGTAATGAATGAGCACGTATCCACACGTATTCAAACATAATATTTCATACGTTCATGTAAGAAAATACCTGAGTAACTTGACCTGTACAATCTGAAATAAGACACTATAAAAGCAGATTATACTTGAACATTGTGTTATTATATTTTGTGACATGCATGTGTTAACACCTGTTTCAATACCTGTAGTATAAATCCCATTATTGACAAAAAGAAGCTAAACAAAAATGCTTTAACTAAATCAGTCGAGCTGTGATGGGTGGAGGCAGTAAGTATTATTTTTACTCCAGTGATATTATTGCATTGCTATAGATCCGTCTTCTTCTTGACAGACAGATCAGAGAAGCATCTTCAGTGGGTTTTGTGCTGTCTTTTGGTAAATTCATAATTGTTTCAAAAATATTCAACAACATGACAGCACTGATAATTAGTATAGTAATTAGTATAGTATAATTAAAAGTAATAAGCAATGATGTTACTCCCCTTGTTATCCTGGACTCTAGAATGGATTTTTATTTTAATATAATATTTTATTATTATTTGAATATAATACAATTTAATACAATACAATACAAATTACAATTTAATTTCATAACAAAAAAGGCAGTTTTATAAATTGCATTCTTCTGACTCAGCATTGCTCTGGACTGGTCCAGCACTGTCCTTCAGCACAGCAGCGGGTGGAAGATCACACTGAAGGGACACTAGTGAATTTATTCTAACCGGAAACAAGTCACGCAAGAGCAGTTTTACAACTGGAAGTCGCATTTGCTAACATGTACCTAGTCTATTCCCCATGTGCTTTTGTCTGCATTTGTAAGTTTATATCCTGTCGCCCTCTCCCCTCTGGTTTATTTCGCTTCTGACAGTGCGTGCCTGAGGTTACACCAGGGTCACCATATTGTGCTAATCCCGGAGAACACATCAGATCAGCTTGATTTCATTATTGTCGTGATGCCCCATATGCAGCGGCTCAGAGCTACTTAGAGTGATCCTTTTCCTCGTGCTAGAAGAAAATAAGCCGCCCTGTTATCTGCACCACAGCTCAAGCCTATTGTGACGGACATCGGGCTTGCGTCCTACAGTGGATTTGAAGCTTGTGTAAAAACATAGCCATATGTTTGATGTTTTTTCTGGTGGTTCTGTTTTTTCTGTTTGGTGTTTGCCCAGTGGAAAATGTGACTGCTGGGTTTCTTTTCATTTCTTCTCCATTCTGTTTTGAGTGTCTGTTCTCCTCCAGCCTTTTATTCAGTGCTTCTTTGCAGCTGATAAGTGATGCAGATAGCTGTGCTGGATAATAGTGGCTCTCTCACACACATGAAATATTTCTGATTCAGTCCAACAGTTGCTGATAGCACCTTTGAGTGTGTACGTGTTTGTATTTGTGTGCTTGCTGTGGCGTCGTCTTCTCAGAAAGAAAGGGGCAGAGGGAGACGTAATGAGAGGAAGAGGAGAAAAAGATTGTGATTATGTTCTGTGATTTGAATGAAATTACACCTCCAATAGTTCTGTAATCAAGTCCAAAAGAGTAGAAAAGGCTGTTTGGAGATTGTCATTTTACAGTTTTAAAGGAATTATTTCAACTTTTCAACTCCAGATGGCACCTGATTTTCTAATAGGTTTTGCACAATCTCAGATACAAAAAGCTGTCTAGCCACAAGATGTCACAAATAGAATGAGCAACTTCCCTTATAATAGAGTCACCTAATCCTTTCCATCTTCATACCTGAAGATGGTAATCTACATCTTGATCTTATCTTTACCATTTTGGAATAGATAGCTTTTTCTTTGAGTGGCTTCATTTGGTGGTTGGTCAGCACTCTTGCCCTCTAACCAAGGGGCTAAGGGTTCATTTCTTGGATAAGCTCTTGATTTCATCGAAGGCCCTATGTACAGAGTATATACATCAGTTACATACGGTTCTAACTGAATGAGGCAGTGAATAGCTCTACTTGTGTGGGTGGCTATTTATCAGATTGTGGAGACTAAAATATGTTACACACTTATTTCATGGGGACATGCATACCTTATGTGAACAAACCAAACTAAACTAAGTCATGTAAGTTCCAATATGGGTTAGAATATGTTATGGTTAGGGTTAAGTTGAGTTTAGGCAAGTAATAACTGTGGTTAGAATCGATATCCATGAAATATGCTCCATATGGAGAAAAAGGAATATCTCTCTCTCTTTTTTTTTTTGCATTATGTTTAAAAAAACAGAATGTTTTAAAGCTTAGTGTTTCAATGTCTTGATTAAAAGTAACTACAAATGTAGACATTTGACTTTATACACTTAACTGGATTGTTATTTTATATATATTGTTTAAACTCAATATTCTAATTTGGCATATTTCCATAAGCAATACAGTATTATACATTTTTCAATATATCTTCCACCCCTACGAGTAAACACGTGTAAGGCAATGTAA